>CM062810.1:501623608-502028608 GCA_031772625.1 Pinus tabuliformis | reverse complement strand
AGATTTTAAGCAATAGAGATGTTACTTTGATGATTTTGGGTTCATAGCTCTAACAACTGTTTAACTGGTTAGTTTTTCAAGAACATAGACATAGTGGTTCCTCTCTTCATTTACTATCAATCCACCTTAACTATACTCATGGTCATGACTGGACCTAAAGTATTTAGAACTGGTTCACTCCCCAAAGTAGCGTCTTCTCAAATAAACCAGTTGGGTCCAGACCGCCTTTGAGTGAGTTTACACTTGCATAACTAGATGTTCAATTAGTTCCCTTTTGTATGTTATCAATCTTATGATCTCTTCTTAACATTCTCAAACCATATTGGAAACATAATCCTACCTAGAATCTTTCTGAATTAAAATGTCAATATACAGGGAGTACTTATTTCATGCTTCTCCAATAAATTCAACATTTTTCTTTATAAAGTACACTACAACAAAACATGCAATTTACACCAGATTTTAGTGAATTTTTTTCTCAATATGGATGAGCAACCTGGCGCTAAATCTGGCTCTATTGGACAATTTGTAAAGCGTCCTTTTTTGCGTCAAATTTTCCATCTTTTTTTTTACGCCAAATTTTGCATCATATTTTGCACCAAAATTTGTGTTTGGTTTTACAACAGGTTTTGTTTCTACTTTTGTGCCACTTTTTGCATCATTTTTTGCTTCCTATTTTGTGCCATTCTATGATTCTAGTTTTGTGACGTAATTTGCATCAAGTTTTACACCATGTTTTGCATATGATTTAGTGCCTTTTTTTGCATCCAGTGTGTGTCATTTTTTGCCTCTTGTCTTATGCCATTTTTTGCTTCAATTTTTTTAACTTATTTTTACATCTATTTTTACGCCAATTTTCTGTTTTTTTTTTACAACATTTTTTTCATCCATTTTTGCACCATTTTTTGCATCCACTTTTGCATTTTATTTGTCTCCATTTTTTGCATCCTATTTTGCACCATTTTTTGCATATAATTTTGCATCATTTGTTGCATCCAATTTAGCCTCATTTTTAACACCATTTCTTGCATCCAATTTTTCATCCCTTTGAGCATTTAATTTTGCATCCTATGTTGAACCATGTGCTACATCCACCTTTTCATCCCATTTTGTGTCTAATGTTACGTTCAATTTTGAGCCATTTTTTCATCTACTTTTCCATTTTTTTTTCACCATGTTTTGAATAATTTGAGGCACCTCATTTTGTAGCCAATGTTGCACCTCAATTTGCATCCAAATTTGAGCCATTTTTATGCTCATTTTTGCACCATTTTTTTTCTAATTTTGTGTCTAATTTTGCACCATTTTTTATGTCCAATTTTGCATCCTTTTTGGTGTCTAATTTTGCATTTGTTTTAACATCCAAATTTGCATCCTTTTTTTCTGCCACATTTTATTTACACATTTGCATCTCATTTTACACCTAGATTTTAGTTCGTATTTTCATCTAGTTATGCATCATTGTTGACATCCTTGGTTTCACCATATTTTAGTCCCATTTTTCATCTTGTTGCATGTATTTTCTTACATCCTTTTTCCACCCAATTTTTGCATCCTAATTTTACACCATTCTTTGCATCCTCATTTTGGTGTCCATTTTTGCATCCTTGTTTGCACTCAATTTCGTATCCTTTTGTATGCCCTATTTTGTTCCCTTCTTTGTGTCTAGTGTTGCACCGTCTTTTAATTCTACTTTAAAACCCTTTTTGTGTCATTGTTTTCATCTTGTTTTGATGGATGGTTTAACATCCAATTCTACTCCCAATTTTTCATCCATGGTTACATCCACTTTTGGCTTCTTGTTTAGAGTTTTACTTTTATTTCCATTTATGACCCCCTTTATGGGTTCATTTTAATAATTTCAATTACATATTGAAATATATTGCAGTTTCTAAATATCATTTTTCTGTAGGATTTAATGCATGATCAGATGAACATAAAACCATATCAGTTTATCTTTGAAACCTAGGATAGACCGATTAAGAGAAAGGTTGTTCTAAGGATCAAGACTAGTAGATTAAGATGTAGTGTATAGATTAGGAAAAAGAGAATGAATTCCCATGAGTCCTCGCATGTAGGTCTTGATGGAGTTTTTAGTGTAGCTAGAAAGCACCCTTAGCTAGCTACAAAGCTTGGTCCTACACATAAGAGAGAGAACAAATCAATCTTCATAACATAATATCTTGATAATCAAAACTATCATAAACATATAAATATTACTGAATAAATAAATATAAACCAAAATCCCATACATTCATTAGTTAAATAGAATAAGTAAAGAATGAATAGTAGCATATGAAATGAAGAACACCGATCTATATTAATTAAGGAGTTGGAGGAAATTTACAACCATCAGATGCAGTTGCAGCAACACCTCCCCCAACTCCTAGCTCTAAAACTCTCCCTCTCAAGATAGATCTCAGCAGTGTGAAAATAAAAGAATTCCATTCCTTTTCTCAATGGCCAAGCCTCCAATATATAGGAAAGTGAAGGCTATGAAGATTTCCCAAATTCCTCATTTATTCAATTTGGGCAAAATATTTTGGTTGAATAATGTTTCCTCATATAAAAATGGTCTTCTCCATTTTTTAGATGCTTTTGTGCTTAGGAAAAATCTTCCCCATGCTTTATGGCTCTTTCCCCCTTTTGTATGTTTTTCCTTTTTAGGAAAAAGCTAAAGATAAGGATAAAGAGATCACATTACACCATATGTGTTTTTGAAAGTGAACAAGAGTGTCAAATTCTAGTTAACTCGAGCTTTTTTCCTTGTTACTGAGTGGGAATTTTGGTAACAAAAGTTAGATGAAGGGGACAACTTGTTATAGACTAGAATAGTGTGGTCCTCATGGTACATAACTTGTATTATAGTCTTATATAGTCTAGGAGAAAGGGGTATTTCAACCAACAACATAGTATTCTCCTCCAAGATGATGAGGAGGTATTTTCATGTATAACACATTTAAGAAGATATCAAAATTCAAATTGATAACTTAATATTTGTAAACAAATTTAAAGGTAATTGACAACATTCATAAAAAAGATACCAGTATCCTCATATATAACAATTCTCCATCAAAAAATCACTGATAATTTTTAATATACATATATGACTACTAAATCAACACTTATCACATATATCATTATTCCAAGGTAAATTCACAACATTACATCCAAAAATAGTAATATCATCATACATAATGATTCTCCATCAAAAAGCATTGACAATTTTCAACACATATATAAAGTAACAAGATAATACTAATAATATCCTCATCATATTTAATCAAATCAACTAAGATTCAAATGTGTGATTATCAGATCAAAATATTTTGTGAACACCATTATTCTAAGGTAAATTCACAACATCCATCAAAAGATAGTAATATCATCATACATAATAATTCTCCATCAAAATAATGTTGATAATTTTCAAGCTAAAAATGATAATATCATCATCATAGTTAATCAAATTAACTAAAATTCAATCTATGATTACCAAATAAAATTTTTCATAGATATCATTATTTTAAGGTAAATTCAAAACATCCATAAAAAAATAGGAATCTCATCATATGCAATAATTCTTCATAAAAAATTGTAAACAATTTTCAACATATTCATAAGGTAACAAGATAGTACCAATAGTATCATCATCATTATTCGAATCAACTAAAATTCAAATGTATGATTACCATATTAAGACATCCTAACTAAATATAAAAAATAACGGATGGCTGGCTAGCACCACAAAAATCATTGTCAAGATCATCCTCATGATCATTTCCATGATCATCATCCTGACCATCCTGATAATATCATCCACATAATCATCACCAATGACATCTCCATCCTCATCATCATTGTATCTAATATATGATGTAATCTAAACATAGTTTGTATCATCATCTTCGTGGTCATTACCTATAGTGTTCTGTAAAAAAATTAAATATTACATGTTAGTACTGATTCTATAGCACAATGCATATTTTTTATTACAATCCTAATCATAAAATGAGGTAGGACATAATAAAATTTAATAATACTAAAAAATAAAATGAAAATATGGTTTAATATATATTGGAGATCCAACTAAGATTACACTTGTAATTCACATTAAGTAGTAGAAGCATTTTTTAATGCATATGAAGTAGGTACTCATTTGTTCTTCATATTATATTGTGAATGTTTCTTATGATGTCCATGCATAATTGGTAAATTAAGAGTTACTAGAAGCTTTATTTCAAATTACAATTGTAATTCAGATTAGAATTAGAAGAATTTTTAACAAAAAAAGAATGTTACATGAAAAAGTAAATTATTTTTAATAAAAAATAAGTCACATACAATATGAATATCACATGAAATATTGAGTTGTTTTTAATGAATGTACTTTTCTATATGATAAAATGGATTCTAATGTTCATTCAAGAACAAATGCTCACAAATAATTATTTCATTCTATCTATTATCATACTTAATCCATTATACCTAGTGATGACAATGATTCCATTCAAATTGCTTTGAACTCCCTAAATATAATGTAAAAGAGAAAAATCCATGACCATGACCACAACCCCCTCCCTTGCCTCATTCACCATCAGAGACAATGAACTTGGAATTATTACCACAACAGAAACCCCTCCCTTGCCTCGTGTCCACCATCAGAGGCATTGAACTTGGAATTAAGAGTACTCATGTTTTCTTTGCTCTAATTAATCTCTAAGGATTCAAAACTTGATCTATATATCAAGGACTCCAACAGGGAATATATATATCACATGCGAAGCTCAATAGGCTTTGCCAAAGGAGTGTGAAATAACACTTATCTCTCTTTTATGAAATAACTCGAGTGAGTCGAATGAATAGTGGGAAACACTTACTAGGGAAGGGAAGATTTTTGGTTCGCCCTTATTTCTATTATTATTTTTTCTTCTTAGAATGGCGGGAAGTGTTTAAAAAAAATTCTAAAAATGATTTTAAATTAAAAAATAATTATTTGCTTATGTTTTAGTTTTTTTAATATATATTTAGTTTTAGTAGTTTTTTATTTTCGAAAAAAAAAATATATTTAGTTTTTGGTATTTTTTTTATAATATATATATATATATATATATATATATATATATATATATCTATATATATATATATATATATATATATATATATATATATATATATGTATATATATATATGTATATATATATATGTATATATATATATATATAGTTTTTATAAAAAAAGGATTTTAAACATTCCATTAATGCTAAATTTTTGATTTTATGATACAAATTTAAATTATATATAAAATAGTAACTTAATGCCATGTGTTGTGTCGTTGAGATGGGTATTATACATCTTTTCCTTGTTAAGTTACAGAATGTGCTTGGGTTTTCTTAATGCAATAAAATTAATTCTGCTCTTCATTACATCTTGAGATGATCAACTTGTGCCTAATAAAACAATAAAGTTAAAATAGGTTTGCCTTTGTCCTTTGTAGATCTTTGTCCCTATTAATCTTGGTCTTAATAGATTAATTGTCTTATGGTGGCCTTGAGTGGTCACTCCCATTAGTTGCATGCTTTTTAGTTTTTTGTTAGTGACATTTCTTAGGCTTGATAACATGTTATTTAATTTATGAAAATGTGTTATTGTCCATATTATTATTAAATATTAATATTAAATATGTTGGTTTTGAGCATGGTTTAGAAAAATGTTCCCAAAAGGTTTATAGATTGTATTTTATAATGTAATGATTCATTGCTTGATGAAATTGTTTTGGATATTTTTTTTAATGATTCATTGATTGATGAAATTGTTATGGATATTTTTTTTAGTATATTAACTTGTATGTGATAAAGTCAAAATTCACCTCTTTTTGATACTTTCATTGGTCAATTTCCCTTAAGGCCATCAAGTTCACCATTCAGTCCCAGGTTAAGGAAATATAAGAGTCATGAAGTGGCATTGTCCAAGCACTTAAATCTTGAAACATGTTTTTTTAGTCACATTATACTTCCTTTATGTGTAAATTCTCCATGAAAATAGTCTCATGGAACATGAGGAGCCTCAATAGTAAAGGACAACAAAGACTTCTAAAATAAAAATGGTACGCAAAGCACCCATCAATAATGTTGATATAAGAAACAAAAATATTAAGTGAGGTTCTACCTCATATAATTAGCAAATGCGGGAGGAATTTCCAAGTAGTAGTGATTGATGCTCAGAGATACTTGGGTGGAATGGCTATTATTTGGAATGATCAGGACATCAAGGTTATCAATATGTTTACCTCTTTTCGCATTACGACAATACAATTTTAGTTAATTGACATCGAGGACTACTACCATGTATTTGATTTATATGACTCCAATATCGTAAATGGAAAACCTCTATTTATCAATTATATTTATAGCACAAGTAATTTATACTCCCATCTCCATGGATTATTGGGAATGACTTCAATATTATCAAATGTCTCGAGGAAAATAAAGGATGAATCACAATGTTTACCAAGAGATTTTGTAAGCTACACCATCAAAGCCCTAAAGTAGTCTCCATTAAAGTTCTCAAGCAATGAGTCTCCAACCCAAACATGTGGATCAATGAGATGTAATACGTGAGTGTGTGGTGACTAACATAATACACTATTCCAATAACTCCACAAACTTAAGTATTTCACTCTGTCACATAAATTGACCATAGTGTGACATAAGTAAACCAAGAGTAGACATGAAACCCTTAGGCAACAAGAATTCCCTAGATCCTCAATTAGGTGCTTAAATGATGAAATGAAAATGCAAGGGGAAAAGAGGACTTCATGATTTAACCATCACAAACATGTGATCAAGTGTGAATAGGAGTGTATATATTCATATGTTTTCCAAAGAGGGAGTGAATACATGAATTACCATTCATTGGGCCTTATTTTTCTTTCTTTCTCTTTTTCCTATATATACTTAGGGAATAAGGTTTTCATAAGTTTGGCACAACTCATAGATATAACATTTACATGAATTTTCACTTCAACCTTATAGTTTAGACTTAGATAAATCATTATAGTGTATCTTTAATGATTTTGGCTTTCACTTTTTGATTTTCTTTCATCACAAATGACAAAAGGGGAAATATTTTGCCACAAATCTATGAATTCTTAATCATAAAGGTGTCATGTGATGAAAAAAAATAAATGATGTTATTATCTGTGAAAATGATGGGTATTCTTGAGAAAAGCTTATGCTTGTGGATGTCTCCTCCCTGGTTGAGAGGGAGTGAGGGTGGACACCATATTATCCATGTTTCATGTACTATGGCCAGGACTAATAGTCGTAAGCCTAGTAAAGACATCAGTAGGGAGAATGGTGGATTAGATAAACATCTGGGACCAATATTCTTTGAGAATTTGTACTTTGAATAGGACTAACTGCCATAAGTCAAGTACATTAATCCAAGATAAGAATAGTCATGAGGATCGACATTTCTTGGTGTCAAATATTATGACAGTGGATTAGGAAATGATCATGTGAGGACATACCTGGTGAACATCCTGGTGGGGTAAATTCCTAGAGAGGCAATGGTATCCAAATTTATACCTCACAACATTGTGCTTTGATCTAATGGAGAGATAGAAATTGTTAGTCAAGGCCTTGTTATTTTGACAATGTTGGCTATGATGACGTAAATCATTGTTGATGCTTATCAATCCAGATCCCTTCTTATATTAATATTTCAACTTGAGAGTACTTTTTTGTCTCATTATGAGTACCTCCCTAGTTTAGAGGGAGTGTCATCATTTTCATTATCGTCATCATCATGACCATCATTGTCATCATTGAATTATCATCATAATCATCATCATCATCATAATGGACATTGTCGTTAGTTATTCATAATTATAGGTGTCGTAAGAAATATCATCAACCCAAAAAATGTTATGAGTGCTCAAAAAGGGTTGTTAGGACACGTGATATATGCAAGAGAGAAAACAACTTTATTTTTGAGAGATGATCGATGATCATCACCATCACTACCATTATCATAGTCATTATAATTTTCATCATCCCCATCATCGTAATTAATGTAATTTCTATCATCATTGTTGTCATCTTCGTCATGAACATCATAATCATCATTCATGCCATTATTGTTGTTGATGATGACCAAGATGAAAATAATGATAATGATGATCAGATGATGATGAATTGGAAGAAAACGCCAAAGATAATGATTATGATTATGACCATGACAACATTTAAAAATTGGGAAGATTGGCCAAGGTCATTAGCATCATCAGCATCATTGTCATTGTAACCCCCATCATCTTTATCATCATTTTCATTATCATAGTAATCGCAATTCATGTCATCGCCATCATCTTCATTATTATCATCATCATCATAATTATTGACATTATCATGAGTTTTTCATAATTTTCAATGTCATAAGAAATATCATCAATGCAAAAAATATTATGAGTGTTGGAAAAGGGATGCAAAAGTGAACAAAAAAAATGGGGGCAACAATAGACATAAAATTAGATGAAGAGTGGACAAAACATAAGTAGATGCAAAACAATACAGAAAAATTGGTAGAAAAGTTGATGAAAAAGTAGATGCAATAGTTGATGCAAACTTGGATACAAAATAAGATGCAAACATGGATGAAAAAGTGGAAGAAAACATGGGTGCAATAGTAGGCATAAAACTTAGCATGAATTATGGTGAAACAAATGTGGATACAACAATGAATGAAAAAAAGGACACAAACTTGTATGCAAAAAGGAAGCAAACTTGGATGTGAAAAGGGATGTAAACATGGACCAAACATGGGTGCAATAGTGGACACAAAATTAGATGCAAAATTATACGCATTAGAAGTGGATGTAAAAATAGATTCAAAATGGGGTGCAAAAAACAAAAACAATATTTGATGCAAACTTGGAAACAAAGAGGATGCAAATGTGGAAGAAAAAGTGGAAGAGAATGTGGGTTGCAACGATAGGCACAAGATATGTCATAAAAAATATGGATGAGAAAGTGGATGTAATAACAGACACAAAACAATATGCAAACTTAGATGCAAGACAAGATGCAATAAGGGATGTAATAACAGACACAAAAAAATATGCAAACTTAGATGCAAGACCAGATGTAATAAGGGATGTAAAAGTGGATGCAAACATGGGTGCAATAGGAGAAACAAAATTGGATGCAAAATGTGGATGAAATTGAAGTAGATGAAAAAGAAGATACAAAATGAGACGCAAAACCCAACACAATAGTGGATGCCAAAATAGATGAAATATTTGATGCAAAAGAGGATGCAAGATTGGAAGCAAATGTGGGTACAATAGTATGTACAAAACATGGCACAAATTATGTCATAACAAAAGTGGATGTAATGATAGATGCAAAAAAAGGAAGCAAATAAAGATGAGAAATAATATGCAAAAAGGGATGCAAAAGTGGACGTAAACATGGGTGCAGCAATGGACGCAAAATAGGATGAAAAGGTTGACGCAACAAAATTCGATGCAAAAGTAGATGCAATATGAGACACAAAACCTTATAAAAATCTTGACGCAAAAGTGGATACAAAAAGGGATGCAAATATAGATGTAAAAGTCAATGAAAACTTAGATGTATATGAGGATGCAATCGTGGATGCAAATATAGAAGCAAAAAAGGGTGTAAAGGGAGGTGCCAAACTAGGTGAAAATTATGGCAAAAGAAAATTAGATGCAATAGTGGACATAATAAGAGATGAAAAAGAGGATGTAAATATGGATGAGAAACAAGATGTAAAAGTGGATGCAACAAAAGTAGATGCAAAACTAGACACAAACCTTGATGCAAATGGCGCAAAGGGGATGCAAAAAATGATGCAAAAGAGGATGCAAGATATGATGAAAAAGTTGATGCAAGTGTACGCGCAAAAATTGGATGCAATAGAGGATGCAAAAGTTGGTGAAACAAAATTAGGTGTCAAACTTGATGCAAAACATGGTGCAAAGGATGGCACAAAACTTTGCATAAAACCTGGCATAAAACTTGGTGTCAATCTGATGTAAAACCTATTACAATAACTAGTGCTAAACTTGGTATATGACTTGGTGAAAAACTCGGTGCAAAATTTGCATCATTTTTTGCACCATATTTGATAAATGGACACAAATAGCACATAAAAAGGGCTCTATACGCAAAAAAGGAAGCAAAAAGGGGTGTTGATCACAGGGTTTCGTTGTAGTGGTACAATCTTGTCTATATTTAAAGGAAAGTAAATAAACACACAACTTTTATCTTTTCATCTAGTAAAGATCACATAGGGATTTCTTCCCCTATTTACATGAAAAGAAAGGAAATAAAACCAATTCTCAGAAACTAACAGATATACTTATCTCCTCAACAACTTAGACAATTAACAGTAGGAAAGTCTCTCCACCCAACCACAAAGTTGGAAATTACATCCAATCTCTCCCCCGAGCCTTTTCCACACCTCATGAAAAAAACAAAAGAATGAAAGTCAATAATTTTTTTTTTATAATAATAATAATAATAACATATATATATATATATATATATATATATATATATATATATATATATATATATATATGATTACATGGGAATTTTTTTATTTTTTATTATTTAAAAAAAACTAAAATTTAAAAAGATTAAGTTTTAAAAAAAAAATTAAGATGATTTTTCACTCATTCACAAAATTCTTTATTGTCGCATTGCAGATTAGTTCTCCAGCAAGAGTATTTTTATTTGGAATAAATCAATAGATTTTCTGATCTTCCTGATCGCACGAAGCGCAGGAAGAGAGCATACTAATCGCTTGATTTGTTTTTATTTATGCAGGGGGGGGTTTTAAAAAAAACTGACTTTAAAACTAGCTAAATACTAAAACATCAGAAAACTCAAACTTGAACTCCTTTGTGAAGATCCTGCTGTCACCAGGTTTCACAAGTTAGTTTTTCTAAAGAAAAATACTAGTACTAAATTAAATTCCTAATGCCTAATCCCTTAGCACCATCCCCGGCAACGGCGCCAAAATGTTGGGCAATTTAATTGCTTAAATTGCTTTCATTAAATTATCAACCAGGGAAACTCGTAAGCTTGTGATGGTGCCAGCAAAATATATGCAGGAGTAGGCAACTAACTCTATGTCTAACTAAATTAGTTACGATTCATTATAATATGCAAGGGAAGAGGCTCCTAATTAAGGAGGTCCTGGTTGTCCTTCCCTACAGTATCATAGAGAAATCATTGATTACATAAAACCAGAAACTTGAAATAAAGACAAGAGAATGAATTCTAATTGTTGTTCAGATTCAAATATAGTGAAAGACTAACTTAGTCCCTTGATTGTACCCTCATATACTAATCCAAACTAAACTAAGATTCATTCATAAGCATAAGAAATAAAATACTTGAAACATAAAAGCAAAAGAATGAATTTCAATTATCATGCAAATCAAATGGAGAGAGAGCCTAACTTAGACCCTTGGTTATCCCCTCATATGCTGATAAGATTTTAATTTAAAACTCATTCATCAATCACAAACAAATCCTCAAACATCTAAAAAATTAAATGAAATAAGATCTATTATGAAATAAAATGTTTCTTTTATCCTTTTAGAGTGAGCTCAATTCTATTAAGAACAAAGTGACAAATTATTCCATTTACTACACTAAGACAACTTATATCTAAAACTATATAATGGAAATTTATGTAAAATGAAGCTTTATTCTATTCCATCATAAGTTGGATACATGCTCCAAAAGTCCTCCCTTTGGAATGGAGGAGGTACTCCTATTTATGCAATGAGATGAGATAACAAACTCATAATGATGATCCACTAATCTATCTTTAGTTCCATACATTTCTCAACCATCTAGACACATAACTCCCTTTTGTCCTTGATCTTCTCCATGAGATCATGATCTTTTCCATGAGGCTTATCTTATCAAATTCGAATTTGATCATTCAAGGCCACATAAAGGTGTCTTGGAAGCTTCCTTGGAACCTACACATGTCACAAAAACAACCCACTTTCCATATATAAAGTAAAATATATTATTTTCTAATATTTAATCAAGAATTTCTCTCAAAAATGCTTATAAATAAACAATATTTGGAAAATATAAATGAGACCCATTAATGGTGAATAGTAGGGAAAATGGAGTGACAAGGTGGTGAATAGTGAGTGATATGATGGAAGCATAGGTGAAAAATGTATGGTAATGAGTGATATTTGTATGACATTTTTGGAGCCCAACATACTCCCCAACTGAAGCTCTTGCATGTCCTCATGCAAGCTACTACAATGACTTATCTGATTTGATTCTTAAATGAGCTTCCTTTTATAAGATGTTTGGTTCTTGTGTAACAAATATCTTTCAATCATGGACTTCCTTTTAACTTTGCACATCTTTGGATAACTTTTATTTGTTTGCAAAGCATTTACATATTTTAATGATTGGTTCTTGTGTTACAATCATTATTTACTTTGTTGAGATCTCTTTTTAATGATTGGTTCTTGTGTTTACAATCATTATTTACTTTGTTGAGATCAATCATATGCTCATCATTTTGTAGTAGTTTTTATAATGGGAAGACTATGTGGGTTAAGATGTAATATGAATGAGGAAAAAAAATGAAGTGTGAAATTCCCCCCTCCCCAACTGATGGTTTTTGGCAATTTTAAATGAGAAAGGAAATAGTGAAATAGTGGAATATTTTCCAAATATCATCATTTTAGCATCTAAAAAGAATTTCAAGATTAAAGGTTAGAAAACATCATACCTTACTTACCTAAGGAAGTCGATGAATCATGCATGTTCAGCTGCCACAATTCTGATCTGAAGCTTCTTCTTCAAGTTGTGGATGAAAGATGGATTTGTATTGTCGTGTCGGCTATTGGATGATGAATCTGAGGAGTCTGCTGAACATGGCTGAAAGTCGTATCTGCTGCTGGATCCTTTGCTGCTGGATGATGAATCTGATGAGTCTGCTAAATATGGCTGAAAATCTATAAGGCTTGGAAGGTATACAAAATATATATAAGTTACATTTCCCCCCCAGCCTTATTTATTGACTTGTCCTCAAGTGATGACAAACTGAAAAACAATGAAAGGAAATTGGCTTCATCTGCTACAAAATATGGGTCTTCAAGTCTTCAACGCTCGATGGCACAAATCTTACTATGCGATTAAATGTGTCGATGTCGAACATAGCAAGAAGTTATTGACTTAGTGGCCGTTAATGAATGCCCCTAGCCAACACAAGAGCTCCCACCATTGATTCCAATGGGAGTCAGGATGCCTAACACATCTTTGTAGGTACGAATAAATTTGTCGTGGTCAAGTCACCAACAAGATCCAACGAACAAAGGATATTAATGTACTCCCATTGTTCATTGGCAAGAGTACTTGCCATTAAGGCATGCAAGCCTCTAGGTGTTTTTTTACAAAGATACTTAGACTCTAGGACTTTGACTCAATGATATCCATAGAAGTAGGGTTTTATTTGTGGAAATGAAGGGGAATGGCAATGACATGAAAAATGACAATAAGCTTGTAAGGAATGGATGTAAGGAAATTCATGGTGTATGAATAAGAACTCTTGCTGTGAAAAATGGATATGGAAATATGGTTTGACAATTAGTGGAATTCAAAATCTTTTGCAAAAAGGGAGTTGCAAAGGAATGGTTGTAGAGTTGGATTTGTCTTTAGAATTTTTCATGAATTTAGTCTTTGGAAGACCAATTGTCGCCACAATGTAATCTCCTTATGATCACTTGATTATCCTGTAACCTGTAAAAAACTTGGTACAAAGAAAACATAAGTGTGCTCTAGAAGAAATGGCCAGTTTCTTCATGATTCTTACGCAAAAATTCCATACCAAATAAAAATAATTAAGGACAATCAAAGTGTTGAAATTGACTTAATCATGATATTAAAAGCAACCCATTCTTAAAAATAACCATGAAAAGTAATACTCCCTGTTTTTGTCAGCTAACTTTTGTGAATGGCGAAAAGTTTGGCATTATAGATTTGTTGTGTCCTGCAGATTAGTATGTTATAAAAGCATACAACAATATCAAATTGCCAACGCTAAGCAAGTTAATCAGCATTTATATAATCCACCAAATTTTCTTTTAAATTATTCTTCCAAATGTTCCATTATTTATTTCAAACCTGCGTGAATTTTGTGGATTTTTTTTTTAATTTTTGTACTTGTACCAACTCTTGCAGTTTCATCCAATTTTTGTAATTCTCATGATTCTCTCAATTAACATGCCACCAAAGTTTTGTTTTATGCCAAAAACAATCACAAAACACTCAACAAATTTTTTTTTATTTTTTTTTTATTTTTTTTTATTTTTAACAATGTATTAAGACAGTCATATATTATAACAACATAATAAAAAAAAATCAATAACCAACATAGCAATAATCAAATAACAAGAAATTATAACTATATTAATTAATGCAATTATAAAACATATTAATATATTAATATAATTAATATATTAATACAATTTTTACATCAAACATTAATTAATACTTAAATAAAATAATTAACAAACATATACAACAACTTATAAAAAAAAATATAACAAATTACAATTAACAAATATTAATATATACAATGAATTTAAAAAATATAAATAACAACAAAATACAATTATAATAATATATTAATATATTAATACAATTAATATATCAATATATTAATTATAATAACAATCATAACATATTATAATTAGATTAATATATTAATATATTAATATAATTATAATAACAAACTATAACCAAATCAAAACAAAATAAATAAAAACAAAATAAACCTAAAAATACAAAACAAACCAAAAGAAATGCAAAACAAAACGGGATTGAAGGCATATGAAGATTTTTAGTTGAGGCATATTCATTGATGGCAGTGCTCTTGAGCTCATGGCGAGCTGGTAAAATGATTTTTTTTTTCTGCTGGAAAATCTCCAAATATCAGCAAGATTTCCATCGAAAATTTCTCCAAGAAAAACAAGTGCGTGGATTGACTTCTCACACTTCCGTTGCTTTTCAATGTTGTGTTTTCTGCGGAAGTGTTTCTTGATGCCAACTAGGTCTCCCAGAGCGTGGCATGGATCGTTGTGAAGGCACGTTGGGTCAGGGCAAACATACACTCGCTTCCGGACTTCTGGAGTAGACCTCTTTAGCAGTTTCCATGGAACCTTGTGCCGGCGCCTGTGCATCTGCAGGTTTTGATCCCTCTGGAACCCCTGGTGGTGGACGAGACAGGAAAAGGGGAGGACGTTCTAGCCGAGGAGGAACTAAACCCTGGGACTTCTTGAATGTGCAGAGGGTTACCATGAATTGATCCTGAAGTGCCTGAAGCAGCAGTACCTGGCGAGGGCAAAGAGCTCATGTTGGATCCAGAAGAAAACGAGGAAACTACGACCTTGTGGAATCGTGGACTAGGTTGCAAACAGAGATTAGCAGCTAATGGTGCTGGCTTTGTTGCAGGATTGAAGAATGTAAAGCACTCTGATTGCATAGAATACACTGAAGTAGAGTAATCCCTGCAAACCCTATATACATTTGAGAAGTACTTAGATAGATTGAATATTGGCCAGACTGAGGGTTAACGCTAACTATGAATAGTTAACAATCCAATCCTAAATCACTGAAGCCTTGAGCACACTAAGGAGTCGTAATGATTGCTTGTCTTCCTCAGAGCAGATGAGCCATGCGGAATGAAAGAATGCACCCTCAGGAACTCACGGAGGGAGAATGAGAACGAAAGCCGAAAATCGAGGCAAAGACATCATGCAAGAGAAAACATCGGTGCAAAGGGAAGTGAGCTAATGTCGAAATACATTCAGAATGTATTTAAATCAAGTTTTTCGGAATCAACTCATTGAAGCCCTCCAAGAAAGCATTGATCTGAGGACGTATTGTTGTTGTGAGTCGATGCTCTGCAACAAGATCAACATATTCATGTTTATTTTCCTCAGTCACTCGGATATTGCGACCACCAGGAATCAGTTCATGGTCAGTAACCTCTTCCCTCTCATACAGTATCAGTTTCTCTTCATCCGCATCCATGCTAAACGTAAGATCAGGCATATCCCTTATGTCATTCTCAAGCATCCACTTCAAATTCTTATAGTAATCTGGATCAATAGCTTCGATGTCATGATAAGTAACTTTGACTCCAAGAATGTGTTTGTAAAATGAACGTGTAAAGTGAACATCCAAAAGCTGACCATCAAACAAAGCCTTTGCAACCACTCTCCCAATAAACTTGAAGTATGAAAGATGCTCTGTTTGGTAGACAGAATTGGGGTTCGGCTGGAACGTTGCTTCATTACCAACAGTTGTAAATAGCAAAGCACCCTTATCAAAGATTACCCTTGACAACGATTGGTACCATTCCCTTGTAAGCCCACCAGCATCAATGCCTTCCTCCCCTTTGAAGTTGACATTCAAACGCCCCTTTAGATCTCTTGCTGAACGCATTCGAAGCTGATTGTATGAATCTTCCAGGATATATGCTCGTCGAACAGATATGGTATGGCAACATATCGAAATAATGAGCCTTGTCATTTGGTTGGTAGTCGTAATACAATAGGGATGCACCAAAAAGGTAGTACCAATGCCAACGGAGAATAAGTCACCCTGACACAATGCCTTTGAAACTTGCCCAAACCAATGAGATTTTGACATAGCTCCACATAACAATCCATCTCATCGTTCATGAAAAAAACAAAAGAATGACAGTCAATAATTTATTTTTTTTAATAGTAATAATAATAACATATATATATATATATATATATATATATATATATATATATATATATATATATATATATATATATATATATATATATATATATATATATATTATTACATGGGAATTTTTTTATTTTTTATTTATTTATTTTTATTTTTGATTATTTAAAAAAAAAAAAAAACTAAAATTTAAAAAGATTAAGTTTAAAAAAAAAATTTAAGATGATTTTTCACTCATTCACAAAATTCTTTATTGTCGCATTACAGATTAGTTCTCCAGCAAGAGTATTTTTATTTGGAATAAATCAATAGATTTTATGATCTTCCTGATCGCACGAAGTGCAGGAAGAGAGCATACTAATCGCTTGATTTGTTTTTATTTATACAAGGGGGGGGGGGGTTTAAAAAAAAACTGACTTTAAACTAGCTAAATACTAAAACATCATAAAACTCAAACTTGAACTCCTTTGTGAAGATCCTGCTGTCACCAGGTTTCACAAGTTAGTTTTTCTAAAGAAAAATACTAGTACTAAATTAAATTCCTAATGCCTAATCCCTTAGCACCATCCCCGGCAACGGCGCCAAAATGTTGGGCAATTAAATTACTTAAATTACTTTCATTAAATTATCAACCAGGGAAACTCGTAAGCTTGTGATGGTGCCAGCAAAATATATGCAGGAGTAGGCAACTAACTCTATGTCCAACTAAATTATTTACGATTCAATATAATATGCAAGGGAAGAGGCTCCTAATTAAGGAGGTCCTGGTTGTCCTTCCCTACAATATCATAGAGAAATCATTGATTACATAAAACCAGAAACTTGAAATAAAGACAAGAGAATGAATTTTAATTGTTGTTCAGATTCAAATAGAGAGAAAGACTAACTTAGTCCATTCATTGTCCCCTCATATACTAATCCAAACTAAACTAAGATTCATTCATAAGCATAAGAAATGAAATACTTGAAACATAAAAGCAAAAGAATGAATTTCAATTATCATGTAAATCAAATGGAGAGAGAGCCTAACTTAGACCCTTGGTTATCCCCTCATATGCTGATAAGATTTTAATTTAAAACTCATTCATCAATCACAAACAAATCCTTAAACATCTAAGCAATTAAATGAAATAAGATCTATTATGAAATAAAATGTTTCTTTCATCCTTTTAGAGTGAGCTCAATTCTCTTAAGAACAAAGTGACAAATTATTCCATTTACTACACTAAGACAACTTATATCTAAAACTATATAATGGAAATTTATGTAAAATGAAGCTTTATTCTATTCCATCATAAGTTGGATACATGCTCCTCCCTTTGGAATGGAGGAGGTACTCCTATTTATACAATGAGATGAGATAACAAACTCATAATGATGATCCACTAATCTCTATTTAGTTCCATACATTTCTCAACCATCTAGACACATAACCCCCTTTTGTCCTTGATCTTCTCCATGAGATCATGATCTTTTCCATGAGGCTTATCTTATCAAATTCGAATTTGATCATTCAAGGCCACATAAAGGTGTCTTGGAAGCTTCCTTGGAACCTACACATGTCACAAAAACAACCCACTTTCCATATATAAAGTAAAATATATTATTTTCTAATATTTAATCAATAATTTTTCTCAAAAATGCTTAAAGATAAAAAATATTTGGAAAATATAAATGAGACCCATTAATGGTGAATAGTAGGGAAAATGGAGTGACAAGGTGGTGAATAGTGAGTGATATAACAGAAGCATAGGTGAAAAGTGTATGGTAATGAGTGATATTTGTATGACATTTTTGGAGCCCAACACCTGCGTTAGTACTGCTCCCACCCCTTCCTGACATACATCCATGCAGACCAAAAATTCCTTATTTGGGTCAACAATCTTTAACATAGGAGCAATAGTTAATAGGTATTTTAATTGTTCAAAACTTTGTTAACATTCACTGGTCCACTTAAAAAATTTTCCTTTCTTTTGTAAAGAGGTGATGTGACATGAAATATGAGAAAATATTTCTATAAAACGGTGGTAATACCCTGCTAGACTAATTAAAGATCATATATTGGCTACATTCTTGGGCACCAACTATTCCATAATAGTCTTGATCTTCTTGGGGTCAACTGCTGTTCTTTCTACTGAAATAACATGTGCCAAGTATTGAATATGGTTTCTATAAAAGTCGCATTAACTGAATTTTGCATACAATTGATGATCTCATAACATTTGCAATACTATTTGCAAGTTCTCTTTATGCTCTTCTAGAGTTTTTGAATAAACCAATATATCATCTATAAAAATCAATACGAATTTATCCAAGAAAGGAAGGAAGATTCCATGCATCAAACTCATAAATGTCACGGGCGCATTAGTTAGTTTGAAGGGAAGGACCATAAATTCATAGTTCCCATACATGGTCCTAAAGGTTGTTTTACAAATGTTCTCATCTTTCACCTGAATTTGATGGTATCCTGACTGTATGTCGATTTTAGAGAAAATTGTTGCCCCTTTAACTTGTTCAAACATATCATCATTCTGAGGCAAAGGATACTTATTCTTAATAGTTAATTTATTAAGTTGTTTGTAGTCAATGCAGAACTGCAGTGTACCATCCTTATTCTTTACAAATAACACTAGAGCTCCCTAGGGAGATACACTGGGGCGAATATATCCTTTATCGAGCAACTCCTGGAGTTACATCTTCAGTTCGGTCAACTCGGGTACACTCATACGGTAAGGAGATTTGTATATTGGTGCTGCCCCAGGAATTAACTCTATGGTAAAGCTAATATCACCTTTTGGAGGTAGCCTTGGTATATTTTCAGGAAACACACAAGTAAATTCTTGGACTATCGGTATATTTTCCAACATGGTATTCTTATCTTTAGAATTATAATACCCAATGTGGACCGCATAAATCGCACAACCTTTTCTAATAAACTTTCCCAATTGAGAGGCGGTGATGGGACATAACTTCATGGGTTTCCTAACTGCTTGGATCTCCTGCAGAGATCCATCTTCAGTAAGGTAGTCAATGATATTTTTCTTACAATTCACAATAGACCAATGCCCCTCTAACAATCCATCCCAAGTAGAAAATCATACGATCCTAGAGGCAAAACATTTAAATTTTCCTTTATATGCTGACCCCCTAACTCAATGGAACAATTGGGCACTTTGGCATTTACCCTCCTCTTGGTCCGTGTAGCTAATTGGACCAGACAAGGATTTTTAAATTTATAAGTTGGAAAACAAAATGTTTCCACTACCTTAGGGCTAACATAACTTAAGCTCGCACCTGGATCTCCTAAAATAGAGATAGATTGATTAATTAAATTACCATCCATTTCTATCATAGTAGGTTGGTAATCGTCTTGGTAGTATTCCAGCGCAACATTAATTCTAGGCATACTCCTTGCCTCTTCCCCAACTGTAGATGCTTCTTGTACATTGGAAACTTGTTAAGACGTGACGCAGTGAGGGCAATGTTTAAAATAATTAATTTAATAAAATTTTAAATTAAGATATATATGAAACTATTATAAATAAATATAGTAATAATGAAAATTAACAATAAATAAAATATATTTTTACCAAATTTTAAAGTAACAATTATATTGGTAATGAAAATTAGCAACAAATTAATAATTCGTATATTTTAATTTTTATAAAACATAATAGCATGATTTATAAATTTTGAATCAAACGTGTAACCGGGGCTATTCTTTGAGTTATTTATGAGAAATTTATACTAACTAGCGCGATGCACGTGAATTTCTTCATTTGCAAGTGCATGATGCAAATAATTTTTAGCATTTGGTTTTTAGGAGTATATTTATTTTTCTGATTTTCTTATTATTTTGTAATTGTAATGATTAGTAATTTGTAAATTATTTTTGTTTTTAGAAAATAATTTTAATTTGATTTTTTTTAAATATTTTTTAGAAAAAGTTTTATTTAAAAAAAATTGAAATAATTTTTCATTTTTCAGTCTTTGCTACAAATTTTATATTGACTATTTCTAAAGCAAGTGTAGGATGTACTACTTTTGATAGGATGCAGAGGATTTTTTCTCTATTCAGCTTTTTCATTTTATCTATTTCCTTATTATTTTATAAGGGAACTATTTTATCATTATACTAGTTAGTAATTTGTAAACCATTTTTGTTTTTAGAATATTTTTATACAAATTTTATCTTTATATATATATATATATATATATATATATATATATATATATATATATATATATAGATAAGAGATAATGTTGTATGAGGTCAATTCCAACTGTTACCACTATAACCCGTAGGTACCTAGCTATGTCCCTTCTACAAGTGAGGATAAGTACGAGGATTTGAACTTTGAATATTTTAATACATAATATTTCATTTTCATGGTGCTTACTAATTGAGCATTGATTGTGGAAAAGTAATCCCTATTAAACTTTGGTTCTGTCCATTTCATTAAAGTAATCCAAATAAAAATAAATATATATATATTTTTATGTGAATTATATATATATTCTTCTAAATTTATATTATTTATAAAGTATATGTAAATTTTTGAAATAGTTAATTTTTTAAATATCTTGTGATGATTTTTTTAATAAAATAATCAATTTTCTAAAATTTTGAAATCATTAATTTTTCTGAGTGTATATAAGTTAAATAAATATATTTTTATTCTTATTAAATTTTTTATATAATAATCATCTAGATTAAAATTAGGTACCTCATGTTTACAAATCAAACCAAAATAGTTTGTGAATCTTAATATAACATATTGATTTAGTGAGTTTAATTTTATTTATCTGTACTTTTAATTCTACACATATATATTTTCAGTAATCACTGGGCACTCTGATGCATGATGGAATATTCACGTGGAAATGGACCATGAGGATGTTGATACTTTGATAAGAAGGTCATCATGATGAGGTAAGTCTAATATTAACAATCATTATTGGTTATATGGTTAACACATTGTTTTGCTACCTAGAAGGATATTGTAGGAATATATGAAGAATGTTGAGGCAAGCTCAACATATTTGGCAATTATGAAGTCAAAACATGTTCATGTTGAGGTTAAAAGGTAGTAGTGCGAGAAGCCTTATCCTAAAGGTCAATTTTGTACAACAACAAGGAGATGGCTTTCATGAAGAAGCTATGAACAACTTGAAGTTTGGAAAGGCTGCATATAGAGCATTTATTGATGGTGACAAGATGAAAGTGATGTGCAATATTGATGACCCGAACCCTATTACAAGATTGAAGGAAGACGACAGGTCCATGATACCCAAGAAGGAAGCTATACAATGAGATGCAAAGGAAAGAGGGATCCATGCAGCTATGAAAAACCGGTAGATGATACTCTTATGTAAACAAGCTAGAGAGCTTGCGGTTACGAATTCTCAAGTAGAAAATGAAGTGAGGAATTTCCTCTAGATTTGAGAGGGAGTGAAAGAGTCTTCTTGAATAGGAGCAAGGATCTATTCCCCAATCGAAAGCCAATAAGGTTATCCTCTTTGGCAAAGAGGGACTGATGTTGGACATCACATGTGCATTCTCTTCTTTATGTGTCATACACTTGACTAGGATTAACGGCCATAAGTTTAAGTGAAGGCCTTGGAGAGAGAATGGTGAAGGATTGGATAAGAATCTACGGTTTCCTTGAGGATATTGCATCCAAGAAAGGAAAGTGACCGCCACTCTTTGAGGAGAGGACAAGTGTCCAATATAAGAGTGGTTAAAGAGGGCCAATATTCTTTGAGGATTCAGGTTTGTAATTCCAAGATAAGAATAGTCCTAAAAGGACATACCTTGTGAACATTCGAATGGGGTATGTGCCTTGTAGATGTAGTGTGGTATCACATGTAAAACCTCCCATCATAATGCTCTTGAATGAAGATTATCTTGTCTAGTTAGGCCTCAAAGACAACGTTGGTCATAATGTTGATGCTTACAGTTGGCTTATCAATCCGACTATTCTTATGATAATATTTCAGTTTGAGAGTATCCATGTACCTTGTGTAAAAATTATGAATACCTCCCTAGTTAAGTGGGAGTGTTGGAGAGTGTAACTAGTTCCAGTCTTCATAATTTGTACCTTTATGTATTTTATGTAAATAGAAAAAGAAAAGGAAAAGAAAATTATTATTTTTTCTTTCTAGATAAGCATGTTCTTCATGCTTCTAGGTTTAAGTCAAGGATTCAAAGTCCTATTTTGGACCTATTGTAAAAGAAAAAGAAAAAGAATTTTTAAATGTAATTTTTTGGGACATAAACCCCTCTAAATGCCAAGTTGGCCTTGCCCCAGTTGACATGTCTATTCACACCCCTATGAATTGTATAAATAGAGGGTGGATGGAGCTCATTTTGACACACACATTTAGATGGTTTTTGATCTGAAATATTGTAGAGAAAATAGAGAAGATAAGGAAGATCAACCTCTGCAAGCAATGGTTTCTTCTTGGAGCTAGGGTTTGTGGGTGATCTATCTCTTGTTGATGAATCTACTGGAAGGAAAGGAAGTTTTGGCTTGGCATCAAGAGGTAGAATTTTCGTGGTTATGGGTCTTGGATATGCCATTTGATCTGATTCTATAAGAATATATTTTCTGGGTTTTCCTCTTGGAGGGGTTTTGCCCTTACTTGGAGCCTATATCTTGTGTTACGTTGTCTTCTGTGATCTTCAAGTTTTTATGGTAATTTCTTGATCAAGAAAAACAAACTAATAATAATAATGATATCATATTCAAAAGTAATTATTAGGTAATGGAAATTTTTTAAGTAAAATCCTCCTGATTTCCAATAACTCTTAGGCTGCCTATACGTACGATACGTAGGGTGTGGGGCTACCTGTTCCCTCCTTCTATTCATATATATTCTTGCCTTATTTAGTGAGCCTCTTTAATGGGCATGAATATGTTTTGAAGAGAGGTTCGAGCGTGATTTTTTCAAATCCACCTTTTGTCTTTCCATTGAGGTTGCCGCAAGTGATAAGGATTTCACTATTCCCGTTGGCTGGCGGGTGGTTGCAACTTGCCAGGTGACCTTGGTGCAAGGGTTGCAATGTTCGATGTTGTTTCAAAGAGAGTTAGTGGGCTCAATCATTCTTGTTCCCTTCATGGGGGGGATTTCTAAGAGAGGTTGTGGGGCTGGTCGTTCTCGTTTTATTTCCTTCTTTTTCCTTTGCGTCGAGGTTGCTGCAAGTAACAAGAAATAAAGATTCCAAATTTGCTACAGGCTGCGTGGACTTCCACTGTTGTTTAAATTCAACAAAGTTTGTTCACCAACTTACCAACCAAGGGGACAAGATCATCGCTTTTTGACACATGCCACGAAACATCGCCTGTCATATTTCAACCAACTGCACCACATTAGGCACGGACAACAATATTTTATTCTCCATAAAAAATTGTAGGGAGTGATTTTGAATGGGATGTGACGTTCAGATAAACGTTCCCTCGACCGAGGCCTTGAGTGTAAATTGCATACAAAAACTCGATGATTCACATGATTATGCAATTCACACTAAGTATCACATTTCACTACGTTATTCATTGTAACAAGAGATGAGATATCCATTATTGAGAGTCGCTTCCACGTGTTACCAATAAATCCCCACTCACTAAATAGGGCACCCCCGCGATGAATGGATAAAAAACCGATCGATGTAGAGTGCATCACAACATTGAACAACCCCCCTCCCCCTCAAGACATTTGCACTCCATAAGCACTCTTTAGAGGGAGGATCAAACATACAACAAGCTTCTGAAACCCCATGCCTTCAAGAAAAGCGGGTAAATGAAAGGAATGTTGATAGAGAAGGACTAGGGTGGGCAGTCCAAGAGCTCCCACTGCTTTTTGTCCTTCTTGAATACCCAACCACAATAGCTCCCACTTTTCTCCATAAATATGGGGGTTGACAAGAGGAAGGGAAAAAAAATATAAAATAAAAAAGAAGTCAGGGGCCAACAAGAGGAAATGAAATAAAAATATGTAAAATAGAACAGAAATAGAAGGTGGCTCCTACCCCCTCACAAGAGAAGGCTCAAGTAAATAAACAACAAGTTTCTCAAAAAACCTGCCTTAGCAGAAAGGGGGGAACTGCAAGGAACAATGATTGAGAAGGACTAGGGTGGCCAACTCGATGCTTTTCATCCTTTCCAAACACCAATCCACAACAATTCCCACTTTTCTCCATAAAGTTAAGGGGCTGAAAGGAGGAAGGCAAGAAAAAATTGTGAAAAGAAAGAGAAACCCAAAGGTGGCTGCCCACTCACAAGAGGAGGCTCTAATAGAGAATAAGCTTCTTCAACCCCATGCCTTCGCAAAAAGGGGGATGTGCAAGGAAAAATGATTGAGAAGGATTATGGTGGCCACCTAGGGGGCTCACACGACTTTTCAAACTTTCCGGACACCAATCCACAACAATCCATCCTTTTCTCCGTAAATTTAGGGGCTGAAAAAATATGAAAGAAAGAGAAACCAAAGGTGTCTACCCACTCATAGGAGGAGGCTCAAAAAGAGAACAAGCTTCCCCAAACATGTGCCTTACAAAGAGATAGAACTGCATGGAAAGATGACCGAGAAGACTAGGGTGGCTGCCTCGAGATCTAACACTACTTTTCATCCTTATCGAACACTAATCCGCAAAAATTCCACCTTTTCTTCATAAATCTAGGGGCCAAAAGGAGGAAAGGAATAAAAAACATGAAAGAAAGAGAAACCAAAGGTGTCTACCCACTCACAAGAGGAGGATCAAACAAAGAACAAACTTTCTCAAACCCCGTGACTTCACAAAAAGGGGGCAATTTCATGGAACAATGATTGAGAAGGAATAGGGTGGCCATCCCGAGAGATCACATTACTTTTCATCCTTCTCAAACACAAATCCACAACAATTATCCCTTTTTTCCTTAAATCTAGGGGCCGAAAGGAAGAACGAAAGAAAACAACATGAAAGAAAGAGAAACCAAACATGGCTACCCGTGCACAAGAGGAGGCTAAAACAAAGAATCAATTTCCTAAACCCCATTCTTTCACAAAAATGGGGGAACTACAAGGAACAACGATTGAGAAGGACTAGGGTGGCCACCTCAAGAGCTCACACTGATTTTCATCCTTCCTACACACCAATCCACAATAATTTCCTCTTTTCTCCATAAATATAGGGTTCAAAAGGAAGAGGAGAAGAAAATAACATGAAAGAAACAAAACCCATAGGTGGCTACGCACTCACAAGAGGAGGCACAAACAGAGAAAAAGCTTCCCAAACCCTGTGCATTCTTAAAAATGGGGGAATTGCAAGGAATGATGATAAAAAAGGACTAGGGTGGCCACCCTAGGATCTATAACTAATTTTCATCCTTCCCAAATGCCAATCCACAACAATTACCCCTTTTCTCCATAAAGATAGGGGCCAAAAAAGAAGAACAAGGGAAGATAAAAACATGAAAGAAAGAGAAACCAAAGATGGCTACCCACTAACAATAGGGGGCTCAAATATACAACAAGGAGTCAGAAAGTGACCCCTCCTACCATATTTAGGCACTTCAAAGAAATCACCACCCACATAACACTCATGACAAAAATCCAATTTGGGACGAAGGGTGCAAAATTTCGAGAAATGGTGGAAAAACAAAATGACACTAAAATGACATAACTGCACTCTGATGGTTCAAAATGTTCCAATTTGGGATAAAGGGGGGCAAATTTCAAGCAATACTCACAAAACAAAATGACATAAATTCCCTCCAATGGTTCAAAACAACAGACGCTCATAGAGGACACCACTCAAAGTACAACCCCCAACAACCTGTCTGACCTCGAATGTCACAACCAATAGCCAGATGCTTCAGTGGAGAAGTCGCAGGCTGACATTTACGCATAGGAACCCCATGCCAATATAATTCATAGGATGAAATTGAACGAGAATAAAACATTTTTTATTTTATTTCCTTTCTAATAATTTAAGAAGTTTAAACATAATAATTTGTAACACCCCAGTTATTGTAAATACTTGTTTAATTACTTTCATTTAGTTTTACTGCACAAGACCTAATAACTTATAGGTTGAGTGGCAAAATCATAACACAAAATTTAATGATTAAAGTTTTATTTTTAATTTACCTTGAAAGCTAAGATGAGCCTTGGAATTCACTAGAAAATACCCTTGATGAAATTTTATTTTACCAGACAGATAGACGACAATTACGTTCTCTCTCCATAGAGATAAAAGAACACCTCAGAGGGAAAATAGAAAAGGAAGGCAAAAGGAGAAGGTTGGAGGCATCTTTGAGAAAGAGAGAAGGAATTCAAAACCTGAACATGAAGCTGCCTATGGGGTATTCTTGAGTTGGGCTGATAACCAGTGGAATCCTCAAGACAAACATAAGTCTTTAAGTTCTTGGGTGGACTGTGTGGTATTGATGCCTATGATTTGAGCTTGTCGGGTTACTATTAAATTGGCTCTTATGGTACTGAGAAGCTCACGAGGGAGAATTGGACGTAATTTGTGTTCTCGTTGGTTAGGTGGTGAGGTCTTTCCTGTCAATTCTCAGTTAGCTTACCACGACATATAAGTATTATACAGTGATGTTTTATTTTCTAGAATTAAAGAATGTTACTGTAATAAAGGTAATCTATGAACGTTTGTTCTATTTTTTTTTATATTTTTGTTTTGTTTTTGTTTCATTTTTGTTTTTGTGTTTTTTGTTTTTTTGTTTTTGTTTTTTTGTTTTTTTGTTTGTTTGTTTGTTTGTTTGTTTGTTTTGTTTGTCTTTTGTTTTGTTGTGTTTGTTTGTTTGTTTTTTTTAAGATTTAATGGAATATGTTGTATACCGTGAGACTGTGTTAAATATTATGGTGTAATATCTGTATCCATCGGTGAAACATAATAATATATCCTTTGGGGAAGGATCTTTGGATGTTAAGAGGAAAGTTCAGTTAGAAGTCCTTTGGAATTGATGCGCAAAAGTTAAATAGAAAAGAAAGAGAAAAAGAAACTACTGCTTACATGTTATGAACAAAATATAATAATAAGAATAATATGATAGTGGATATTGACAACAATATATTATTACAAAAAAAAACTTGGTCCTCACATTCAAATGTGTATATCGTTAAGGGGGAAGTGCGGGTTTTGAGTTGGCCTATATATTATTATCTATACAAACAGGTATTCTTCAAACCCCTACTGGTAGAAGAAAGAAGAGAGGACATTGGTGAAAGACTTGTTACAAGACCAGATTAGAATCCTTGGCCAAGCCAGAATTAACCAACAATTTGGACGTAGTTCTGGCCCCAACATAATCACTTAGGAAAAGCTAAGGCATGTATAAATTATAAACTAAGGCCCAACACAAGTAGCTGTTAAAGAAAAGAAATTACACCAACACAGACAAACAATTTTCCAGTGATTTCTTTCCAAATTATTACCAAAACCAAAGCCTCTTATTGGGTGACTTAATATGAATAAACCATGATGCAAGGACCAAGACTATATTTATATGATCTGTAATCAAATATACCTCGAAACATAATTCCAGGCTAGTCCTGTTAGTAAAAGTTTTAATAATAAGAAGGCTCATATCAAAGCAACTAAATTCCATTCTCGGTTTGGCTAATGCAAATTGCGATAAACATAAACCCTCATTCATAAAACAGCTTTACATAATATATTGAAGGTAAATACTCATTTAATACCAGTACAAGAGGTAAACCAAAGAAACAATACAAGAAAGGGTAATCTTGGAGTTAAGTCGAGACGAATGCTCTATACATTTACAAACATATTAGGTACAATAACTTAGAATTGTTTTACCCTGAAGTCAGGATTTCAGGAGAAATCAAAAGATCATTGCTACTAAGAGTCCAAAAGGAACCCTATCCAGAAATATGAATAAGCACCAAATAACCATGTTATGCCTATGGCGGACCCTAACCCAACCCTATCCCAATACGTTGTGGGTATTAACAACCTTTATAAATATAAGAAATCTTAGAAAGGCTTGTAGCAGAAGCAATTAAAAGACTAGAACTCAGAGGCAGATCTTCGAAGTAAAGAGAAGAGTAATATGGTGAACCTAGAAGAGAAGACCCGTGCGTAAGGACATTATGCTAGATCTTTCCATCCCATAGACATAAGCCAAGCATATAAACAAGAAGGGGAGTGAAACCCTAAGCTGTGCGAGTGCTTGCATTTCAACAGGGAAGGAAATTAAACCCTTGAGAAAATTAAGTATTGTAAGAAAAGTGGCGGAAAACATATACGAGAAATCCTATAGTAGTTACCCGGAGGAGCCCGACACCAAGATTCTATGTTGTAAGAAAACCAAGAAATTGCTTATTAGTAGATGGGTCGCTACTAACCTTGTCTGGTAATAGCTTTAAAATTGAAATAAGGCCGTCATAATAAAATTATTCTTCCTTACTTGGAAACAAAAAAAAAAAAATCATGCTCACCATCACGATGACCGAACCTGCGTTTTTAGTGAAAGAAATTTAGTAACCATGAGGGATTTTTTGGAACTAAGCATAAAAAATAAAAGGCTGGGAATAAACTTTGGCTCACGTGAAGGAAAGGACAAGAGAGAGATTGCATACCGACGAGGGTTTGGTGCAGATCCCTCCCAACAAACAATGATGTGCAAATGACCAACGGAACAAAGAAAAAAACCATGTAGTTACCCTTAACCAATTAAGAAACAACATAGCGGTTGGATGTAAAACCTAACAAATCAATGGTGGGATCTCTTATAGTTGTGTAATCGCCAGAATTTGAGAAAGTTTGCTGAACCTGGGTGTGAGCATATATAGGTACCTCAGGCTGATCTATTGTTAGTGTCGTGCATAATTTGACACAACAAAACCATGAATTTAATCTCCTTTTGCCAAGTCATCGCACATGCGGTGAGATATGAACCAACTCTTATATAAATATGTATATAAACTTTACATATGCGAACCATGAACTATCCAAGTGGATTTTAGAACATAAAAAATTAGTTATTTACTCCATGTAATTATATAATAACGAAAGTGATGGTAATGAGTGTTACTCTATTTATTATCACAATGTAATGTTATAATAACCTTGTAATCATATTTTTTCATGGTGCTCTCAATTCTTGTATAAAGCAAGTAAAAATTTTTAGCGTATGGTAGTGGCTGTTACATAATTAGATAGATAAACCTATATCGAATTCAAGGGAATGCTAAAGAAATTTTAGATTTCATATTTCTCCGATTGGTTTTCCGGATGCATCACATAATGTTAGTTAGATAATCGACTTTTCGAGCCCCCAACTGTGGTTCATCCCGAAGATGAACCACAGTTGGGGGTTTGAAACGTCGATTATATAACTAACAGTATGCGATGTATCTGAAAAACTATTTGAAACAAGATAAAGAAATTATCTCTACCACTATTGAAAATAATGAATGGTGGCAATAGTAACCTCCCTCATCGTAGTCGTTGTCAGATGCACTACTCCACGATAACCATTTTTTACTATTCATAAATAGAAGAATGCACACATGCTTAAGAACACGTGAGCATTATTAATGCATATTCCATGAACATGCATGTATTATTTTAAAATTTGATATGGGGAACTACTTGGCAAGTCTACATGGTAGTTTGGAAGGCATGGGGCTAATTCAAAACTTCATACTACGTGACACGAGATTGATTACAATTACAGTCGAATGATGTATCTTGATATGTATTTTGGTTTCATACTCCGTGGAAAACGTGAGACGTGCCATATTTTCGAGAATAATTGAGAGGACGGATATCAATATTTGGTTTGTATCCTTAAAACATCATTGGAACGTGAGACTATTCTTTAACATTTTTCAGAACCTGTAAATAGATAGGTCAATCACAATAGTTAGAAAGTACTTTTTAGACGAAGAAGGCAACCCATATTTATTGGGTTATTGAATTATTTATAAGTGGAGTTGTATATACTTATGATTGGATTTGTATAAGTATATTATAAAAGGGTTGCATATATTTACTATTGGATTTAAACAAGTATATTATTCAGTTGTAGGTATATATGGTGTCAGCGTGTTAATGGGTCAATAATACAGTATTTATTGGTGGTCCAAAAAATTAGTTTTTTTCCTTGATGTGGAGATATACTCTACTCACCGATAAATAAAAAAACATAGGTCCATTTAAGGTTTCCATGCATAGGTCTATTTAAGATATATTATTTAAACTTTGAAAATAAAAATATTATAATAATATAAAATTTAAAAATAATTTAAATAAAATAAATATGAATTTTTGCTTATTGGGTGTAGAGCAAATAGTGACATTGTGTTTGTTAAGGCATTTTATGGTGTAAAAGTTGCTTGTTTGAAACTCTACCGAAAAATCAAGTAATGCTAAAGGCTAATATGACCGAGACTAGGAGAATCTAAAGATAATTTTGATGACTTAAATACCTCTTGATGGAAGTTTCTTAAACCACAAATTAGTTATACCAATCATCTCACCATTCATGTTACTTACTATATATATATATAATTTTTATTAATTTAATAGTTTTTTAAAGGATTTTTACAAGGTGGAGTTTTAAATTTAATTATAAAATTAAAAATATTTTAATTTTATATTTATATTTATTTATATAATAATAATAAGCTAAATATATTTTGGTTTTTTTTTCTATAATTTACTATTTAAAAAATCAAATCATTAAAAAATATAATATTATTAATCTATTTTTTGTAAGCTTGGCAGGAATATATCTTCATCATGTCTAAGAATTGAATTGGTGACTTCACATCAAAGATTGCCTTAACATAACACGGTCTATCCAAAACCCTTAAACATAACATTATTAATCTATAAAATTATTAAAAAAATCCAAATTGATAATATATATATAATTATGTAATTTCAAAAATTAAATTTTATAATTTATTAATTAAATCTATTTTGAATATAGAGAAATTGTTTATAAGATATGTTGTTCATTATTTTATAAATAAAAATTGTGTGTGACCTCTACCTAAGAGACATCATTGAGCCGAGAGGCTCATTCTACACCTAGTATGATGTGTAATTTTGTTTGTCCCTCATCAAAGTTGAAATTTTGCTAGGCCAAAATAAAAAATTTAAAAAAATCTAAAAAAAAAAAAATTAAATAATTATACCAAACATTTAAATAATGTCAGCTTATTGGATCCCATTTAAATAATGTCGGCTTATAAAAAAATTACACGTGAAGAAATTAGATCCCTCTCGGCTCATGTTAGATCCTCATGTTAGATATTTATTTAAGATGGATCTATGTTAGTTATTTGCAAGTTACAAGAGGATTGAATACAAAAATTATGTCGGTTCTCAAAGGTATTATTATTATTTATATATATCGTAAGATGATAGATTTATTGAAATCTATCTCATTCCATTTAGTTTGAGGGACACCAATTTTGTTAACTAATTAATTTTTAACAATGTCTTTGTAGTTATTGTTGAAGTGTTGTGATGATCAATCTTATGATTACAAGGAATGAATTTAACTATATAAATTAAATAGTTGGTAAATGCTTAAAAGCATCAAAACAATGATACATTTCACATCCTTAAAAAAAAAAGGAGGAACACGAAAACAAAATAAAAATACAAATTAACTAAATTATAAGTTTAGTTTAAATTATTATTATTATTATTAATTATAAAAAGAATAAATATATAACTTAAACATATATACATTTTAAAAAATAGAAAAAGATTTTTAACTATGGAGATTTAATTTCCACTTTATTATGGAGATTCTTGATCTATAAAATAAGCTATCTTACAATACCATGGGCCAATACCACATGCCCAAAAAACCATAAGTCAGTGCATATGACATTTTGTTTTAATTAATCAATTTAATTAAAAGAGCAAAATGACATAACTACTTTGGAGATAAAACTCAACTTTTGACTTTTGATGCGTGTATACTACTAAGAATATCCTAGAAAATTATGGAAAGGTTAAATCCCTACCATCCATTTAATAATTATTGATAATTAAATTAAAATTCTAAAAGCCCTATTCCAAAATAAAAATGCTTATTAAGAAAATTAATTTACTATTAAAATTTATTTTGCGATACCATGAAATAAATTTGGAATTAACAATAAATAAATAAATATTAACTAAATTTGGAATTAACAATAAATAAATAAATATTAACTGATATTATTTTCAAAAGTTTAATAAAATAATTATTATTTTATATATCTAAATCTAAATCTCCACTAATAATATGTTGCATTTACTTATTATTTTTTTCCAAAAATATATATTTAATTTTTCTATTCTATTTATTTTTTTATTTTTTAATTATACTTTTTCATTTGTAAACAAATTTTATAAAGATCACCGGGTCTAAGTGTCCGAGTACAAATTTTATAAAGATCACCAGGTCTAAGTGTGCGAGAGGCTGGGGTATGCTGAATATAAAATTGTTTGGTTGGGCCCTTCTGATTAAATCTTTATGGCGAGGATTATTCGGTAAATGCCTGTGGGGTGATATCATCAGATCCAAATATCTTAATGGAATAAAGGTCATTCACTGGTTGAGAGAGGGAATTATTGGAAAGGATCACATCCTTGGAATTGGGATCGAGATACATTATTCTGATGATCTCACACACGACCTTAATTCCAGAGGGTACTTTTTCTTTACTCAGGCTATCGGAACATGGTCAAACATCGTTCTAATATGGAAGAAGGCAAAGGAAATTGGATCAGGCTATCAGAACATGGTCAAACATCGTTCCAATATGGAAGAAGGCAAAGGAAATTGGATTGGCGGGGGAGGTGGCCTGGGAAAGAATACTCGATGCATTACGTAATTATGGTATTTTCAAAGCTGAGAATGTCAGTCAGATTGGGTGGGATGGGAAATTGAAACGAGGCTCTATCTCTGTCTCTGATACCTATCTTTTCATTTGCAACTGTATACATAACAGGCATAACATTTGTTGGTCTACCACATACTGGAAGGTACAAATCCCAATCAAGATCATTTTATACACCTGGCTTGTATGGAAGAACAAGACATTGACTTGGGAAAATATGAGGAAGAGAGGCATGAATGGACCAGGACTGTGCATTTTTTGCAGGAGGGAGGAGGAAAGAAATATGCACATCCTAGTGTCTTGCCCTGTTGTTGTATAGGTTTGGACTAAGATCTTTGTTTTACTCTCACCCATATTTCTCACGTGTCTATAGAAGCTCTCTTGATATGGTGGAGTAGATGCGTCAAATATAAGATTACAATTCCCCTGATGATATTTTGGGAAATATGGAAAACAAGAAATTATATTATTTTTGAAGGCAAAACGCTCAATGTGGATCAGATTATCAATAAAATTCTAACATGGATGAGGCCACTGTTGCTGTCCAATTTTGTGCCTCATTCGGCCTCACATAGAAAAAATGGCTCAGACATATCCTTCCAGGCAGGTTTTTTTGATGGTGTTGAACGTGGGGTATATGTGGATGTAGGGTGTGGATACGCATTGGTCAAAACCAACAATATAGATCCATTGGGCAGGAGGCATGGGAATAACATGAGAGTTGAAGAAATTTCACTTTGGGGGTTATTATGGTTCACTAGTTTTTTGGATATTCAAAAAATAAAGATCTATGAGGACTCCCAAGCCATTATCAACCATGTGTTGGGAATTTCTTCTATTTCACATCCACCCCTACAGGGTTGGCTTCGAAACATCATTCATCTCAAGGGCACAAGTTTCCATACAACACATTCACAGAGAACACAATACAATTGTAGATGCCATGCCCAAGCTGTGTATAATCGCATCCAATGAAAATTTGCATATCACTATGGAGGTGGAAGGCAACTCCATCGATGCCAGATACATGCCACTCCCTGAAGATGCTCTACTATTGATTTCTTCTGTTTCTATTTATGCCTTTCTATCACTCTGCAGGGTCATATATGCCACCGTACTACATTTTTGGTTATGCTCTTTCTATTTTTATTAATGGACTTATGATGGACTATCAATTGTTTCTTTGTTACTGATTTTTGGGCTAATATTTGGGGTTTGGGGTTCATGTGCAGGCTTGTGGCTTAAATGAGCCTACTCCTTGGGATGTTATTGTTTTTTAATCGTGATTGCATTGCTCACATGTTGTTTTTTCACAAATAAAATGAACTAGTTACTAAATGTTTTTGCTATAATAATAAAATCAACTTTTTTTCCTTACTGTGAAAAAAATAAAATAATAATTAATTAATTAGTTATAAATACATACAAACTTTTGTTTTTTCGTTTAACACAACTTTAATCATGCAAGGAATATGATATGGACAAACTAACTTTAGTTTGATTTTTTTCAAGATTATTTTAAACAGCGTCTAAAATTGGAAGGAATGTGATAGGGCTTCTTTGTTTGAATATATAGTTTATATTTAAAATTTATTAAATAATTTTATATCAAATTAATTTACAATTTAAAGAATATTCACAATAGTTTTGATTAAAGCTTCTGATGCAGAATTCTCAAAGAATAATCTTGAGGTGTTTTGTTTAATTTATTTTTCTATTTGTTTTCCTCCCCTAAATTGTTTCTAGTTAAGAATTTCTGAAAAGTAGTCGCTGCATGTTCAGTTTCGCAAGTAATATTAACTTCCATCTTGTAATATGTCTAACTATCAACTTAAAAACTATTTACATAGGCATAGTTTTTTTTTTTATCCTCATCATAGTCAATCGATTTATTTCAAGAAGACATTATACAATGTGTACCATAAGGAGTTTATGATTTATTTGATTGCTAGGGTGGTGGTTAATGAAAAGTTTCAAAGTGAAGGCGAAGCGAAGGAAGGTGACTAGGGTTTCAGTTTTCTGAGAAAATTTTTCCCCATGGATGGGCACAGAGGAGGGAGCTCCACTCCCTCCTACAAGGAGGCGGTGGCTAGCAAGGGCAAGAAACCTCCAGATAAAAGCAGAGGTAATGTTGAGGAAGGATGAAGAAACAGGGAAGAGGAAACAGTAGGCACCAAATCAAAGGAGAATGATGGCACAAAAGACAAGGAGGAAAATGACAAAAAACAAGGAACAAAAGACAAAAATCAGAAGGGACCGTGTAAACCCAAGGCTGAAATCACTCGTAGAGTAGTATTAAATGATCCAGCACTGTAGGCGTACAGGGATCACATGCGGACTTATGCAATCATATGTAAATTCATGGGGTTATGGCCCACTGAAAAAGCTTTACAAGCATGGATCAGATACTACTGGAAGCCTAAAGGGAGCATTGATCTTCATCTGGGGTCCAAGGGCTTCTTCACTGTGGTGTTCACCAACATTGAAGATAAAGACAAAGTGTTTGAAGGAGGGCCGTACTTCTATGCAGCGGTAGGGCTATACATGAGGCCTTGGATGATGAACTTCGTACCGAAGCAGGAAACTTTTACTTCAGTCCCAGTTTGGGTAAGACTCTATTCTCTACCTCTTGATTATTGGCAAACAGAATCGCTGGCTACCATAGGCAATAAATTAGGACATATCGTCAAAGCTTCTGAAGCCACAAGGAGGGGAAAATATACCTCCTTTGCAAGTATTTGTGTGGAAATGGATCTATCTGGAGCTCTTCCGAATGAGATCATCTTGGAGGTTTTTGATGAGGATTCGGTGCAGACAGTAGACTACGAGCATATTCCTTTTAGATGTCGTAGATGCCATGAACATGGGCACCTTCTAAGAGACTTCCCCCTTAGTAAAGTAGATAACAAAAGTAAAACTAACACAATGAAAGACACAGACAACTTTCACAAAGTAGTTCATAAAGGAAAAGCGGAAAAAAAGGGCCAAAGCAACACCAAGCTGAAGGACAAAAGGCTAGTTAGATTCAGTTCCAAGTTCTTGAAGAGGGTGAAGAAATAGCAGTAGAAGATCAAATAATGAATGAAGGGTATGAGAAGAAGGAGAAGGAAGAAGGTAATGATCAGACATAGGAAAACAAAAAACAGAAAGGGATCATGATGAGTGATTCAGAACTAGAAATGGATCAGGAAATGACGCAGAGTGAGATGGAAACGGAGGACAATGAGCTACAGGAGATTCTTGAAAGAGAAAACCTTGATCTAGAAGGGTTCTTGAATAAGGGAACTACTGGTAGGGTGGAATCACTACCTCAAGAAGAGTTCAATCGAATATAGCAGTTATTCTTATGGAAAACTCAGGCAAAGGGATGGAAGGAAGTAAACAATAGTGAAAGATAGAGTAATGAAGGGGTGAAAGCAGTAAAAATGACTCCGAGTTAGCACCAAGAAATCCAGGAAAAAAGGAGGCAGGAAAAAGCAGAATGAGCTACTGATGGAATGTGGAAAGCTAATGATAGACTCAAGTAAGATAAAAGTTCGAACCAGTTACTCCTTTACCAATCTTTAATTATGAAGTTCACAACTTTGAATATTAGAGGTCTAGGCAGCAGGAGAAAACAGAGAATGATGAATAACAAAATGAAACAGGCAGCTCTGGATATAATTTTCATCCAAGAAATGAAATGCTCCATTCAAAAGTTAAGGCAAATACATAGTAAATGGCTCAGCATATTTGAGTTTCTTGAAGTTAAAGCTGAAAATACAACAGGGGCTATCCTCACTCTCTGGAACCCCCAAAAAATTGGAATAATTGATGCGGAGGCATCAAGGAATTATTTATCAGTGTTCATACAGCCTATAGGAGAATGGGACACTTATCTAGTCACGAATGCTTATGGCCCTCAAAAGTTAGATGACAAAATCAGGTTTATAGACTCTTTGGTGGATCTCTGGGTCAGGCATGCAGGAATACCTTGGGTCATAGGAGGGGTTTTCAATATGATCAGATCTCTCTCGGAGAAAAAAGGGGGCACAAAATCTCTAAATAAAGATTCCTTAGCCTTTCAATCCTTTTAAGAGAACATGAAGCTTGTTGACATTGAGACAAACAATGGCCTCTGCACCTGGAATAATAAAAGAGGAGGGGATTCCCAGGTAGCCTCCAAGCTAGATAGATTCATGATCTTTGAGGATCTCATGCTTATAGACAAGGAAATATCAGCAGGAATTCTACCTTTTGGAGGTTCAAATCACTGGTCGGTGCAAATGGAGGTCAGGGGCATAGTTACCCTAAGAAATCGACCTTTCAGATTTGAAAATATTTGGCTTTCACACCCATATTTAATCAGCAACATTGAAAAATGGTGGGCGGAAGATTTGCAAATTCAGGGATCAATAATGTTCCTGCTACACAAAATATTAAAGCACATCAAGATGAAGCTAAAAGCTTGGAACAAGAATGAATTTGGAAATATCTTTGCAGGTAAGAAATCTACAGAAAATAAAATCCTGGAGCTCAACCAAGCTTTGATCAAGGAGGGCTTTGATAAGGACAAAAATGATCAAGAAGAGAAACATCATCAAGAATGGGAAATGTTGTGTAAACAAGAGGAAATTTTTTGGAAACAAAAATCAAGAGTTCAATGGCTAAAAGAAGGAGAGCTTAATACTAAATTTTTCCATAAATCCACCATTGCAAATAGGACTCACAATAAGATCTCGACGATCAAGGATGAGAATGGGCAGATACATCAATCCCATGAGGAGATAGAAGCAGTGTTAGTTAAGCACTTCCAAGGTATTGCCTAGGAAAACATTTTAGTGAGGGAACCTTTCATCAAGGACTTCACTAAACACATCCCTAAGTTAGTATCCAGAGAGGATAACTGTAATCTCAACAGACCAGTAACTGAAAAGGAGGTCAATGAGGTTCTCAAGGAAATGCAAAATGGCAAAGCTCCAGGTCTAGATGGATTCAATGTGGATTAATTCAAAGTTTGTTGGAATATTGTCAAAAAGGATATTCTAAGGGTTGTGGAAGATTCCAGGTTGAACAGAACTATTTTGAAGGCTCTCAATACCTCCTTCATCACCCTAATTCCTAAACAGGATAATTCTAAAACGCCAGAGAGGTATAGGCCCATCGTTTTATGCAATGTAGTTTACAAGATAATTTCCAAGGTAGTGGCCAACAAACTCAAACCTTTGCTGCCCGCGCTTGTTTCGGGGGAAAAATCTGGTTATGTGGAAGGCAGACAAATACTAGATAACATCATTCAAGCTCACGATGTGGTTCACTCATTAATTAGTAAAAGGAAAGCGGGTATGATAATGCAATTGGACATAGCCAAAGAATATGATAAAGTAAACTGGACATATATCAAGAAAGTTCTTATCGCATTTGGTTTTGATCATAATTGGGTCAGATGGGTCATGGCCTTGGTGACCTCCTCCAGCTTTTCAATTTTAGTTAATGGTTCTCCCTCTGAAATTTTTCTTCCTTCTAGAGGACTCAGACAGGGTTATCCACTCTCTCCTTTACTCTTCATACTTATGATGGAAGGACTAGGGAAGTCCATTAAGCATGCTAAAGTAACGAGAAAAATTCAAGGACTCCAACTTTCAGAGAATGGTCAAGTTCTAACTCATCAACAATTTGTAGATGATACCATATTACAAGGAATTCCCACATTCAAGGAAGTGCTTGCATACAAACAAATTTTGAATGACTTTGCTATGGCAACAAGTATGGAAGTCAACCTTTCCAAATCAAATTTTTTTTTCTTTAACACCCATATAGCCATTCAGAGAAATGTCTCAGAATTCTTGGCTTTCAAAGAGAATCCCTCCCCTCTAGGTATTTTCGAGTTCCTCTAACGGCTAAACCTTTGCACAAGATCATTTGGGAACCGTTAATCATCAAGATGCAAGATAAGGTCAGGAAAAGGACAATCAGATCTTTAAATCTGGCTGGCAGACTGGTTCTTACAAAGGCAGTGCTCCAAGCTATCCCAGTCTTTATGCTATCAGTTCTCCCAGCTCCAATAGGAGTCTTACAGCAATTTAGAAATATTCAAAGAGATTTTCTTTGGGGCAAGGAGGAAACTAGGAAAAAATGGGCTTTAGTCTCATGGGAAAATATCTGTAAACCCAAGAACCAAGGAGGACTAGGATTGGATGACCTAGAGATTCTTAGTAAGGTTCTTGGGGCCAAAATTTGGTGGTGATGGGTTAAGGATACTAAGGCTCAATGGACAAGCATCTGGAAGGAAAAATATGCCAACTCCTCGCATCTTTCTAAGCTAATAAATATGTCTGGAAACATGAAGGGGTCTCCCATATGGAACAAGGCCTGGGAGAACAGAGGGGTGTGTCGTGGCGGAAAAAGTCGTTTGTGCGGACACAACTGACCTCCCTAGGAGTCTAAACTCTCTAGCGACAAACAAGACAAAATGGAGTGATCTTTCTCTAAATATACCTTTTAAAACATGAAAACTACAAGTGTTTAGGCTTACCTTATTCCAAAACGCTGTTGTTGTAGTCCGTCCTTGCCGATCCGGATGAGCTCCTCCTTCACATCAATTCCTGCAACCACAAACAATCAAACAATTACCAAGCACTTGCATTTCATATAATAAAACATATATTCAACATGCAGACCAAGGAACACATGAAATAACTCATTAACACAAGCTATTGAGAAAAATAAACCAGTTTGTATTAATAACGAAACAAAGAAACTCCTACAACCTGGCCTTGGTGTTGTGCAAGTTCCTCCCAGGGTCCATCAAGGGTTTTCCTCTACTTTGACAAAGCTCACCCACTTCCAAGTAGAATCAAGCAAAGACAATCTCTCCTCACAAGGTTCTAAATGGGAGTCCTAATTCCTGCAGCATTTACCCAAAGAAAATGTATAGCTCCAACCTCCCCTCCTTCTGGCCCAATGCCTTTATTTATAGTGCTGTAAAGAGGTTATTCAGGTCCACCATCAATGGGATAATCCCCCTCTTTGGGTGGGATAGCTCCCTTATTGATGGGATAAGTTCCTCCTTAATAGGGATACATGAACCAACTGGAGGCGCATCCATTTCATCAAACCGACCTCTAGAAAGTTCTAGAAGTAACCACAAGTAACTTTTTTAAGATGAAACTTGCGCATTTTGCCTTTTACAGAAGGACGCACTTGTCCCTTAACATACAGAGCGTCCAAGGACGCAGCTTTTGTGAACATTGTGAGCGTCCCCGCAGGTAAGGCTAGAGAGAACCTGCGTCCCCAGAGATAAACACATTTTTTACAAGACTTTCTCCCTTCTTTGAGTTTGAGATGGATAGCAGAGGCATAAGACTTGCCTAAGAGGGTAGCATGACTGTTGATTGAGCCATACTAACTGTAAGTAGTCATGGTGACATTTTTTAGTGTAACAGATTGCCCCCTAAAGTGCGAAGCCTGGAATAGATTAGGGTTTGTAATTCTAGGAAGGGTGAAGCGCTTTATCATTTCAAGGATTGTCTTGTGGATGACCTGGTTGGAACCTGCAATTTTCAACACAAAATACATGTATAAGATTATATCATCACTGAGGTAGGCATTCCCATACTCAGATTCAAAACTTTAACTAAAGGACTAACTACTCTGATACAGGAATGATCTTGCAGTACATCATTTTTATAGACTTTTGTAGACACAGTATGGACGCAGCCATCTGTTTATGATTAGTCTACATAGATAATGAATACAAAACTCCTCGCAGCCTGGATGGTAGAAACTAGATCCAGGGTCTTCACTTCTACTTCCCGAATTGGTACGATTCTAGCCATGTGATTAAATGATTTGATGTCGAACATGGTAAAAACCACTTGATTACCAGTCGATGATGTAAACTGTTAACAAGCGTGAGAGAGACCACCAGTAATGTCAATGGTTCTCAAAGTACCAAGCACAACCCGTGAAATGTGAATAGATGTTTTGATGTCGAACACTTCACGGAATCCTTTGATCGAAAGTCAATGATGTAAACTGACGTCAAAGGCGAGAAACCTGCCATTGATGCATGCAGACTTCAAGGTACTGTCGATTCCTAAGTCATCTTTCTAGATAATGTGTCGATGTCGATAGAAAGCGACTCGTTGCAGGCAAGCCCGCAACACGAAATCATTGTTCAAGTTGAAGAAATGTTGCTGTAAGGACTGACTCAGGGATGGTCAAATGGATGACAAGTATTTTGCAGATGAAAGTTTTGCTTGCAGACCTCTTGAACACATAACGACACGACAGATGGCTTGGTGACGAATAACTCAAAGTTAATTCCCGGAACCCGGTTAAAGACTTTCAAAGTGGTTTGGTCAACTGTGAGGTAAAAGATTTCCCAACCCAGGTGAATGAAAAAGTGTCGTGTTCAAGAGTGGTAATAAAGTTTCTTTTGAGACAAAAGGTGACAAATAGGTTCATTCTTCTCTCTTTTCCCCCACCATTTCTGGCAAGTACCTCTTTATTTTTAACAAGCTTGAGGAGGATAACATATGCTTGATTGTAAGCCCATCCTTCGGACGAGTCCAACCTAGTTTAAATTCGAACCCTAGGAAGGAGTGGTTCGTTCCTGTTTGTAATTGAACAGGTCCTCTACTGTAAAAGTTTAACGAGCCCAGTATAGGAGAAACTCAGCGTTTTTCAATTTTAGAGAGTCTGAAAAAACTAAAGGAGACTCCACGTTGAACTTTTTCGTACATTTGTGTCCCTCAAGCCCGAAAAAGTATAAAATAATACCTGGGGGAACCGCTTGATCTTGCGACCAAGGAGTACTTTCATAATAGTGTCGTTGACCTGAAAAGTAAAAAGCGATCAAGGACACGTCGTTTTATTTCCTTATCGAGTTTGAAACGACAAAAACCCGGCAATCTTTTCCTGATTTTGCGGTCAGAAAAGAGCTAAAAGGGGACCGTCTTTTAATTCTGTTTTAACGAGTGTAAAAGAAACGCTCGGCGATCTTTTCATGTTTTAGGAGTCAGAAAAGGGCTTAAAAGATGACTCTGATATTTTTGTTTGTGAAAAAATGACAATTTCCCTCGAAATCCCTTTGTCCTGCACAAAAGCAACACATTACTCATACCTGTTTAAAATAGGCAAAAATACATCGAAAAACATCTTTTCATGGTAAAAAATGAACTAATTCATCCAAAAAACCTATAAAAAGACTTTTTACCATGTCATTTTTACCGTTTGACTGTTGAGGTTGAAAAAGGAGCTTTTGACAAGAAACTTCCCGTGGTCGCTGCGGAAAATCCGACCGTCGGAATTGAACGCCGTCTTATCCAGGTATTTTACACATCCTACTCTGCATTTCTATCCGTTTAGAATTAATTTTTAGGTCTTAGTTTCATTTTTTGGGGGGGTTTTGGTTTTGGAATGCGCCTCTCGGCGGACGCGGGTGCCCTTCGGGTGACCCGCGTCCCCCGACTTTTTCCTACACAGGAAAATGGTCGGAAGACACAGCCCACCTTCAGCCAGCCGCGTCCGGGCGCCCTGTGCTGTAAAGTCGGGGTGCGTCTTCCGTGAAACGCGCATTTCAAAACCCCAACCCCTCAAAAAACTATCTAAAAATTCCCAAATCAATTTCTAATGACTATTTCTGATGTGCAGGGCATTAACCATGTTAGATTGGAGAGAAAGAGAGCATGTAGAGGATGATGAAGCTGCAATAAATCATCAACCTTCCCTGGATGCCCTAAGAGCATGCGGATTATACAAATATTGGACCATACCGGGCATGAGGGGCCAGGTAAGATTCTTGGAATGGCTGGTTGAGCGATGGAACGTTCAAGAACAATGCTTTTACATAGGAGGGCACCAGCTCGAGATAGAGCCCTTGGATGTATACTTTCTCACTGGCTTGCCAAACAGAGGCGAGCAACTCAGTCTTGCGGGGACTAGGCCGGGTGGCCAATCCCTTGATAGTCTCCGCGACGAGTGGTGCACACCTGGGGCTCACCATTCGAAAGGCATAGAGATAAAACACATCACTCTGCGTGAACTCAAGTCATAGCGTTCACGGTTACCAGAATTTGCGGCGCGGCCGCTTTACACATTGCTTCTGGATCCCAAATGCGGATGGCAATTGACTGTTACCAAGGCACCATTTTCAACTGGTGTGAAGCTGTGTCGGCTCATATGAAGAGCCAACTGACCAAGGCAAAGAACGGACGACTAAAGACTTTTGGATATGGGCCTCTAGTCGTGAGCTTTGCCTTGGAGAGAGTTCCAATGCTGATCCCTCAGCAACTCACTGTTGATATCTTGGGTCCTCGGGAGCCAAAGCTGATACGATGGGTTGCGGTGATGGCCCGGCATCCTGACGAGGGCGCGACGGTGGTTCGATTCTCAGATAGTTACTTTCACTGGTTAGAGGACCAGGTTTTTTCGATACAGGACTTTCCGTATGCCGGAGTGGATTTTCGAAATGATCCGGACATGGTTCTTCCACAGGGAGAACAATGGGATGACAGAGGTACTTTATTTTTCACAAGTTTTCAAATTATGTATTTTTTTATTTTTCATATATATCGTCTCAAAACTAACAGTAAAATTTTCAAAATGCAGATGTTGGTCCACAGCGTCCAGCCAACCTCCGGCCTTTTGATAGACTACATCCAGCTGCACCGGTACCGGCCCCACAGGACGCGGCTGCAGAAGTACTAGCTGAGTTGGAGCATGATCTAGAGCGTCTCACGGCAGATATACCTGAGACTACTATGGACGACATTCCTACCCGGCTTCAGCGCTTCGTAGTCGCGGTCCCTGGACCGTTTAGGAGATTTTTGCGTAAGGTAGCCCGCGCAGTGGTGTCATACAGAGAGCACCACCAGTGATTGACTAGTCACTTTTGTAGTCACATGTGACATTTTGACTTTTTGTACTATCATTTTGCCGATCATAAGGTGTTTTCAACCTATGATCGAAGACGATGTATATTTTTTGACACACTTCTATCTATATATATCACTATTACCGGCTTATCCTGTTTAACATATGTGATGAAATGTTTTTAAATTTACTTGCATGATTATTGTAAATGTCTGTCCAACATTCGAGAAGCAATTGCATCTGCTAATGTATTCAAAGACCTTGGAATATGTTGATATTCAATGTAATCAAATTCACGTTCCAAGAGACGCACTCTCAAAAACAACCTTAATAACACAGGATTTCTAATGGCATAAACTCTATTAAGCTGTAATACAACAAGTTCAGAATCTAACCTCACTATCAAACGTCGAATTCCAAATGAAATAGATTCGGATAATAATTCAATCACTGCACTGTATTCTGCAATGTTGTTCGTTGTTTGACCGAGGCTTACCCCATGCATAGAAACTAACTCGTCAGAGGGCGAATAGATAACCCAAGCTGCGGAAGAGATATTCCGTGTACTACGACAAGCACCATCAGCAAATCCAATGTATGTTTGGAGAGGCGTCGACATCTGCAATATCAAGAGTAAAACCAAGATAAGCCAGAATAACGACGAAAAAACCACACTCTCTAAGCTAAGCACACTGACTAAACTAACACACTCGCTAGCTAGAAAGAAAATCTAACCTATCTAAAAATTTCTCCATACCCATCATTTAAGCATAATACCTCTTTAGGTAAAGTCCATTTCTGGGTTTACCCAAAGAGTCCCCATCAAAGTCAACTAGCTCATAAGCCCCTTTTGCTAGCTTTCGCTTTACAATGTAGGGCCCATGCCACATGGGAACGAATTTTCCGGCACCTAGCTTATCGTTAGCTTGATCATATAATAGTACTAGGTCTCCTTCCGAAAAACTTCGAGGGGTTACATTTTTATCATACTGAGCTTTCATTCGTTTCGCGTGAGTCTCGATAGCTAATGTAGCGTCACGTCGAGTCTCATCTAATTTAGCCAAGTATAATAACCGTTTCTCCTCTTCGGAAGTAGCTGGAAGTAATTCGACAGCCATTTGAAGTGATGGGATTTCGCATTCAATGGGTAACACAGCTTCCAAGCCATAAACTAGCTGGAAAGGAGTGAACCCTGTTGAATTTTTCACTGAGGTTCGATATGCCCATAGCGCCGAAAATAACATGTTGTGCCAATTCGTTCGATGGATACCAATGATCCGTCGAATCATGATGACTAGAACTTTGTTGATTGACTCAACCAAACCGTTGGCTTGCGGATAATAAGGAGTAGAGCTATCGTGGCGCAAACCAAGCTGGCTTGTTAGCTCAGTCATCATGACGTTTCGAAAATGGCTCCCATGGTCAGTAATGATTGCTTGTGGGACACCAAACCTAGTTATGATATGATTGAATACGAAAACTGCAGCTGTCTTGCCGCTTGCGTCGAATGTAGGCATCGCCTCGGCCCATTTAGTAAAATAATCAACCGCGAGGATGATATACGCATGCCCCCCGGCCGAGTGAGGGTTACAAGTAATAAAGTCAATACCCCATTTGGCGAATGGACCAGCGGCAATTATAGGGTGGAGAGGAGCAGGTGGAGCGCGCATCTTGCGATCAAACACTTGACAGTTGTGGCATTTCCTGACGGCAATGATACAATCCTTAAACATAGACGGCCAAAATAGCCAGCGCGCAACACCTTCTGAGCTGTGGCATACCCAGACATATGACCGCCACATGCTCCAGAGTGACAATCATTCAAAACTCTCTCAGCCTCTTCGTGAGTTAAACAACGTCGAAAAACTAAGTCTGCCCCCCGGCGATAAAGTGTATCTCCAATAATTTTGTATTGCTGGGATTGAAACCGAATTTTTCGACGTTCTTCCTTGGAAGCTTCAGGCCGAAAGGTTTGGGTTTGGAGATAGATGATTATATCCCCGTACCACGGATCTAACGTACTGATAAGAAACAAAGATTCGTCCGCAATGGACTCCTCTGCCACAGTCTCTGTGTCAGCACTCGGGAAATCACACATCAATTCCGCAAAAACTAAGGATTTCTTAGACTTGGACTTCTCGAACTCCAAGTCGAACTCTTGCAGGATGACAATCCATTTAGAGTACTTGCCCCCTAGCAGTTGTTTTGTCAAAATATAAATCATAGGGTTGCAATCCGAAATAACTGTAGTTTTACGGAGAAGAATGTAGTGACGGAAACGCTGGACAGCTTGAACGGCTGCCAGGGCCAATTTCTCCACATGCGAATATTTTAACTCAGTGGGATTTAAGGTCCTACTAAGATAATATATCACATGTTCCGCTCCGAATTCATCTTCTTGAACTAACACCATTCCAATGGTGGAATGCGAAGCTGCGAGGTATAAGAAGTAGTCCTGGTTGTAGTTGGGAGGATGCAACAACGGTGCATGGGTCAACGCGTGTTTAAGTGCATCAAAAGATTGTTGGGCAATCTCGTCCCAAAAGAATTGTGCGTTCTGTTTCAACAACCGTGTAAAACCTTTAGTGACCTCGGCGTAGTTTGGGATGAATCGGCGTAAAAAGTTCGCTTTCCCTTGCAAACTTTGGAGTTGGCGCAAACTCGAAGGAGGAGGCAATTTGATGATAGCTTCGACTTCGAGGGATCGACGCGAATGCCGGTTTTTGAAACAACAAATCCCAGCAATCGACCTGTTTCTATACAGAAAACACACTTGTGGGGATTCAACCGAATTCGATAATGCCTACACCTCATAAAGATTGCTCGTAGGGGGACAAGGTGATCAGCTCGATGTAAAGAATGAGCAGGCAAATCATCGAGATAGGGTTGCACAATGTGCTTGATGTCATGAAATGCATAAGACATCGCCCGTTGAAAAGTGGCCCCGGCATTCTTAAGCCCAAAAGGTAACTTGCAATAAGCAAATGTCCCCCATGGACAAATGAATGCCGTTTTTGGTTGATCGGCAGGTAGAATATTGATTTGATTATAGCCTGAAAAGCCATCCATGAAGGAAAACAGTTCACATTAATTTGATCGATATAAGGCGTAGGATAATTGTCTTTTGGACAAGCTCGATTTATATCCCTATAGTCGATACAGATTCTTATTGTTCCTTGTTTCTTGTTAACCGGAACAATATTCGATACCCAATCCGTTAACGGGATCGGATAAATGAAACCTGCTTTCAACAGCTTTTCGACTTCTGCTTTAATCGCAGCCGCTTTTCGAGGGTGAATCTGACGCAACCGTTGCCGGACGGGTTTAGCATCCGGGTAGGTCTTTATTTCATGAACAACAATGGCAGGATCAATTCCCGGCATTTCCTCGTAAGACCAGGCAAACACGTCGCGGAATTCTTGGAATAGGGCCTTGTAAGTTTGGATTTCATCTTCTGTACATGCGGCACCTATATGAATGTTTTCCTCGATTCCGGGCTTCACTGAAATATCAATGGGAATAGTACGAGAAATATTCCCTAAATTCAACTCTGAATCAGAATGTTTCGTTGGATCCTGAGCGTCTTTGACATATTCAGCGGTAAAGATAGATGAAAAATCATTTTCAAATGCATCATCCTTAGGTAAAAACGAAGATCTGTGATGGAGATCCTCCCATGGTAGATCATCTACACTTAGGATTTCGCGAAGTTGTTCGTCAGATGACACGACTTCGGGAAACGCTATCCGTTCTAAGGTTGAGGTGAAAAGTGATTCTTCACTGACCACATTCATTTGGTCGATTTCGGTTGAATGCGAGTCGGTAAAAGACATGACAGCTTCATAAGCAATTTCATACGGACTCAAAGGCATAAGATCACCGAATGAGTCTATCTCAGAGTCAGATGGGACAATCCAAGGATCATCATAAATAATGTTTTCTGATGTAATCATATGAATTGTCGCAAATGAAGGGTCTACGTTGAGTGGAGGGAGAGGAAAAGTTCCCAGTAAACCGGAATCCTTAACTAAACCTACACCAACGTCCCTATAAGGGATTGTCGTCTTACCGACATGCTGGATACTCTCTGAAGAGGCTGGGTCGGATGAAAAGTATGTCAGCTGATCAATAGTCACGATCTTACCGTTATGTGGAAACTTAATTACTCTGAAGACCGATGAAACGACCGCTGTCATAGCATATGACCAACTTCGACCCAAAAGAAGGTTGTAGTCTAGAGGGGCATCAACCACTTCCACATCCAGACTAACGGTTTTACCTTCTACCCCTATAGGCAATTCTTGTAGAATACCAAACGGACGGAACCCACGGCCATCAAAGGCCTTAAGGATGGTGGGGGATTGGTTCAACGAAGGAGAACCAAGCGATCTCCAACATTGAATCGACATAATACACGTAGAAGCTCCCTCATCAATCACAGTCCGATGAATAGGCCTGTTTTTGACTATCACTGGAATTTGGAAAGCCATTTGATGGGGGAGACGTGGCGTACTATTTTCTAGATCAAAGATCATTAGGTTCGGGTCCTGAACATCGACAGCTCCGATAGCCGACAAAAGCAATTTCCGTTGTGCTGGGCATGATTGCAGCACTTCGAGTGCCGACATTGCTGAAGGTGAAACAGCTAAGTCCTCAACAATGTTGTAATTCTGGGCTGCTCTCGCATGTGGATTGAAAGCAGACCTTCGAAGTACACCCTTGGCGGGCGGCTTAATCACTAAGTCTGGGTTAGGTTTTTCGATCTGTAGTGGATCGGAACCAGGAGCTGAGGTTGATGGGTTAGAGTGAGAAGATTCTGCTTCCTTACCATCAACAGGAGCCTTACTACCATAATCTTGCGATCGAGTCGCAATCCTCACATGAGACATCATCAAAATGGGTTCTTCACTGGCATTCGAAGAAGAACCTATCATCTTATTCTCCTGCTCCGGAAATGGATTCTTTAACACAGCAGGAGTGGGAGAACCTTTGACTATTTTCACAACCTCGGCCCGATGAGGGCAATCTCTCGTAAAATGATCCTCTTCACAAATAAGACAAGGATATCGAGGTTTGCGTTTTTCGTCATTGGTTTCCGACTTTTCAGTTTTCTCCTTTGGAGCCTTGTCTGCTTTAGCCTTCTTCTTTCCTTTCTTCTTTCCACCGTTTTTTGATTTGGCCGTAGATGACTCTACAGCGTGAATGTCGGCGGTAAGTTCAGGAGGAGAAGACTCTCCTGTCGGAGAATCAGGCAAAGTGATAATTGGAGTATTGGAAGCCTTGGAAGACTTCTTCTTGCTCTTCGTAGTCACGATACCAATCATACCATCAGCGGCATGAGATCCCGAAGGAGCAGCAGCGATTTGATTCGACTTTGGAAGATCCAGAATCTTCTCGTGTAACGTACCCGACTGAGTGTAAACTAAGTCAAGGTATTGTGCCTGAGCAATGACTTGCTCCTCAGTAACTACTCCGGCCTTAGCTACATCTTCAGTAATCTTCGGTAATAATGATTTGACAAACCATTCAGCTAAGATTTGGTCCGGGATAAAAACTTTCACTAATCTCCTTCGACGTCTCCACTCATGGATGTGATCAGAAATGTACGTGGACGTCGATTGTTTTAACGAAGTTAATAATTCCGTGCCGTTATCGTATCTGACCGGCAACTGAAAGTGAGTTAAGAACGAGGTAGCTAACTGGCTAAAGTTGTAAAAAGAGGCCCGTGGTAACTCAATGTACCACTTGGCCGCGAGACCAATGAGTGTACGTTGAAAAAGACGTAAGCGGATGGAATCATCTGAGATAGAATTCGAAGCACACCAGAGGTGGTAAGTCATCACATGATTGGACGGATCCTCTCCAGACTTACCTTCGAACTTGGGTATATCGCTGGGCAACTTATTTGGCATTGGCGGCCAGAACTGAAGATATTGAATTGGATCGTTCGTTAGGCGCGTCAAGTCGGGTAAATCCAAAGTTGCGATAAACGGTAACTGCCGGTTAGGATCTCTAAAACTCTGGGTCACAATACCAGCCCCAGGAGGAGGATATCCAGGATAACTAGGAACAGGAGTCGCATTTGGGATATTATATCCTCCTGGAAAACCAGGATTAACCGGACCGTACTGGGGTTGTTGAGGTTGTTGATAAGTGTACCCAGGATACGGTTGATACTGGTAAACCGGTTGTTGGACAGCTTGCCCATGTTGGTACTGTCCCTGGTACGGAGGTTGAACAAATTGAGGTTGAGTAGTGACAACCGTACTTATACCAGGCTGACCTACAGGCATCTGGACCGTGGTTTGAATCGTAGATCCAGACAACGGTACAGATGTCTGAGGTGTGGTAACAGGGACAGTAGAAACTGGAGCCGTCGATACTCCAGAAGTAAGTATGGTAGATGTAGCGGTAGTTGCAGCAGCCGTTTGAGATGGAGTACTAGGTGCAATTGACGGCTGAGTAACTACCGAAGTTACAGAAGTTTGAACATTTGGCTGGACAGGTTGCGGTTGCTGGGTTGGACCAGAAACTACGGGTTGTCCAGCTTGAGGAACCATCTGTACACTTGGCTGCAACACCTGTTGACCCTGTGATGGATCCCACACTAACATTCCAGGGTATTGACCCGTAACAGGTTGAGGATACTGAGATCCATAACCAGATTGAGGGTAGGATTGATAATTGTAAGGTGCAGTTCCCATACTTGGAACATATGACTGACCTTGAGGCGGTTGATAACCTTGACTTGAGTATTGACCTTGAGGTTGATAACCTTGAGGTAAATACTGATACTGGGGTTGACCTTGACCTTGAGGTTGGTACCCTTGAGGTTGATAACCTTGGGGTTGATACCCTTGAGGTTGCCATCCTTGGGGTTGCCATCCTTGAGGTTGATATTGATACTGAGGTTGACCTTGGGGTACATATTGAGGCTGAGGTTGACCTTGAGGCACGTATTGCACCATAGGTACATACTGACTTTGAGGTTGCCCCCCAGACACGATTTGTGTACCTTGAGGTTGCCCCCCAGGCGTTAACTGCGGTTGCCCCCCAGGCGGTAATTGGCCACCTTGAGGTTGGGAAACGGGAACTGAACCTGACATCATGTAAATGTCTCCTACACCCAATGGTACATTACCACTGTTTCCAGCAAATAACCCATGATCAACAGGTTGAGGAGATGCCCCCGCAAAGGTACCAGAAAGTGACTGATACCCAGTGGGAACAGAAGGACCGCCGTGTAAAAAAGATTCAGGACTTTGAGTAAACACAGACGACTGACCAGACATATTTACAGGAGTATAAATACCTCCAGGTGGAAAAGGAGTACGAGGTGTAGAAAAACCTACTGAGTTGTCTAAAAAATTGGTTAACGCAAGGTACCAAGAAGTACTTCTAGGAGGACTGTAAAAGATGGATTCACGCTCCCTTAGATCAATAGTAAGTTGACCTTCAAGGTGAGAGACACCTATATCCTCTTCTGGAGCAAGTTCTTCTATAGCAATCAAACCAGAAGGAAGATTTTCGGTGATAATTCTTTCTATTCTCGGTGAATCAGGGACACTAGAAGTTGGAGTAACAGGTTCGGAAATTTCAGGTTCTTCGCCTGTTTCACTGGCAGATGAAAAACTACCAGCAAGCTCGGAAACTGTAACAGTTTCGGGATTGTAACCTGTTTCTAAACTTTGGTAATCTGGATGGACTACCAAGGAAGATTCTCCTTCTTCAGGTGAACCTACTCTACTGTCACTAGGAGGAGTTACAAGGACCTTTAACCCTTCGTACTGACCCGGAATGTCTTCAGGAGATTCACCCCGCGATTTACGGAGTTTTCTTAACAAATCTATTCCGGTAACAATCTCAGGAGACTTGCCCCGAAGTCTACGGGACTGTCTCGGTAATTCCGCCACAATTAAAGATTTTTAACTACAACACACGAAAACAAAGTAAAAATTTCAAATCAAACCACCTAAAGTCTTCTAAAGAAGCAAACAAATTTGAAGCACACGCCTAAATAATCTAGAGCGTCAAACCAAACACAAACAGTAGTCTTCCGGACCAAAAGCGCTAGTTGGTGATTAGGCCCAACCTCGCAGGATTCAGTACAGAAATGGCGGGTGGAACAGTTACCCCGGCAACCTGCTTAATGAATAGACCGGCACAAGTTCCTCCACTTTAACCGTCTCGAAGTGAAGTGAACCCCCCGGAAAATCCAAGTGAGTATAACCGACGTCTGCTCCAGGTACAGTGGGACCTTCCCTCCACCGTCACCTCGGTAGAACCCTAAAGATTATGGTCACTAAAGTTACCAATCACAACAATTACACCTGGGGGAACAGTCTAAACTCCGACAGCACGCAAGGGCAGAGTAACAAGCTCAATCCCCTTACCGGCTCCTTGACAATAATCCAAGGTTTACCGATAAGTGACCCCTGGCTCCTCGACAATGGTTAATCCGAGGTTTACCGTTTGTAATACGTACTGTCTGGCGTCGTTCCCAACGAGGGGGGAATGATCCCCTCACTGGTTCGGACACGAGCTCGTGCTTCTCCTTTAAGAGGAGCTTTCCCAGAGTGCAACTGAAACAATTGGATTTATTCTACTCAAGATAAACTATCTGTTTGGTTTGTAGTCTTGGAGAGTTAAGTACTCACCTACTCCAAGACCCTAGCCTAAGCTATGTTGGTGTTTCAGAGCCCTAGAAAAATAAAAATTACTAGATTGATTTTAATTTAAGCGTTACTTTTAAGGTTGTTTCTTAAGTCAAAAGGTGATGGAAGTGAAACCAGTGGTGTGTTGACTCGACTCGAAACCACTACAAAATGCACCTAGGATGATTTACCCACTACTTTACTTTTTCGATGAATTGCTTAACTAAAAAGTTGAGAGAATGCAATCTTTATAAAAGCAACTTCTTAATTGAAGACAATCAAAGAAACAATTCGTTTGTCTTTTCCAAGCATAAAAACATGACCGCTCTTTACATGCACGAAAAAACTCTTTTTCTCTTTCAAAAACAAAAAGCTACTTGAAACAAGACTTTTAAAGAAGATGTTTTTGTATTTTTCTTTTAATAAAGCAAATAAATCTAAGGTAACAAAAATCAATCTTAACAACTATTAAAATCTACGAAAATTCACTCATAAGCAAACTAAAAGGTAAATTTACTCTAAGCAATCTTAACGAGGCCAAAACCAACAATGATTATTCTAAGGTGTTTTACTTGATCACAATCAAATCAAGGACTAGCTTATTGCAGAACCAAAAACTAGTCAAAACAAAACTCTAATCTTTTTGTTCTTTTGTAAAATGGAAATCAACACTTTATAAACAAGTAATTCGAAATTTGACCCAAAACAACTTAAATGGCAAGCTGCTCACACAAGGAGACTTTACGACAGGCCCGACTTCTAAGAAGGCTGACAAACCAGAGAGATCTAAGGCTGGACAACTTTCTACCGTCAAAGTCACTACAGGACCTATCCAAAAATCAAACCCTAGGCCTAAACTTCGTTGAAATCCACTAAAACACTCAAAGCTCACAAAACAAGTTCAGGTGAAAATTTTTGACAGGGTACTAAAGGATCTGGGCAGAAAACACTAAGAAAAATCAAAATCTAAAAGCAATTAAAGCAAAAAATGGAATTTTCCTAAATTTTACAGGAAGACGCAGGCAACCCGTTATAACAGGCGCGGGCCCGCTCTGTGCAAACGGCAATAGCGCGTCCAAAGACGCACTGTGCAGTACTCAGAGGGTGCGTCCTTCTGGAAAAGTTAAGAAAAACCAAATCTAACTAAATCTAAAGCTAAGCCACCCAAATACTAATTCTCACAGTCAAAAACCAGAAAATAAAAATGATTTTCTCAGAGCAAAGTTCACACAAAGGAAAAGACTTTCTCATTAATGGAATCCCCAGCGGAGTCGCCAATTTGTCGTGGCGGAAAAAGTCGTTTGTGCGGACACAACTGACCTCCCTAGGAGTCTAAACTCTCTAGCGACAAACAAGACAAAATGGAGTGATCTTTCTCTAAATATACCTTTTAAAACATGAAAACTACAAGTGTTTAGGCTTACCTTATTCCAAAACGCTGTTGTTGTAGTCCGTCCTTGCCGATCCGGATGAGCTCCTCCTTCACATCAATTCCTGCAACCACAAACAATCAAACAATTACCAAGCACTTGCATTTCATATAATAAAACATATATTCAACATGCAGACCAAGGAACACATGAAATAACTCATTAACACAAGCTATTGAGAAAAATAAACCAGTTTGTATTAATAACGAAACAAAGAAACTCCTGCAACCTGGCCTTGGTGTTGTGCAAGTTCCTCCCAAGGTCCATCAAGGGTTTTCCTCTACTTTGACAAAGCTCACCCACTTCCAAGTAGAATCAAGCAAAGACAATCTCTCCTCACAAGGTTCTAAATGGGAGTCCTAATTCCTGCAGCATTTACCCAAAGAAAATGTATAGCTCCAACCTCCCCTCCTTCTGGCCCAATGCCTTTATTTATAGTGCTGTAAAGAGGTTATTCAGGTCCACCATCAATGGGATAATCCCCCTCTTTGGGTGGGATAGCTCCCTTATTGATGGGATAAGTTCCTCCTTAATAGGGATACATGAACCAACTGGAGGCGCATCCATTTCATCAAACCGACCTCTAGAAAGTTCTAGAAGTAACCACAAGTAACGTTTTTAAGATGAAACTTGCGCATTTTGCCTTTTACAGAAGGACGCACCTGTCCCTTAACATACAGAGCGTCCAAGGACGCAGCTTTTGTGAACATTGTGAGCGTCCCCGCAGGTAAGGCTAGAGAGAACCTGCGTCCCCAGAGATAAACACATTTTTTACAAGACTTTCTCCCTTCTTTGAGTTTGAGATGGATAGCAGAGGCATAAGACTTGCCTAAGAGGGTAGCATGACTGTTGATTGAGCCATACTAACTGTAAGTAGTCATGGTGATATTTTTTAGTGTAACAGGGTGGTTCAAAAAAACAACTTCTGGGAAATCAGAGATGGAGATCTAGCTCTCTTCTGGGAGGATAAATGGCAACAAGAACCAACACTATTGAAAGAGGAATATTTGAGCCTCAAGCATGAGACAGACAACCAAGGTTTAGTAAAGGTAAAGGAATTTTTGGAGCAAGCTCACAATACAGGAAAATGGAGAACATGGAGAAAGATAAATGGCAGAGAGGATAGAACCTCAACAACAAAGAAGAGACCCTAAAGGGGATGTTGGATTAGAGGATGATTTTAGTCACTGAAGGACAGGATCAACTAAGATGGGGAAACAACAAAGAGGGCAGTTTCGATATCAAGGAAGCAAAAGGTATTCTCCTTGGGCTGGAATCCCCAGCTCTGGTTAGAATCTGGCAGAAGATATGGAGGCACAAAGGCTGGATGAAGATCAAACTCTTTATGTGGCTGTTCACCGCAGGAAAATCTTAACATGGGACAATATTACAAAGAGGGGTATGCTGGGACCCTCCAGATGCCAACTTTGTGAAGCCGGGAGGAGACAATGGAACATATTCTTAATTGTTGCATTTTCACCTCAAGGTTATGGGATAATTTTGGCACCATATTCAATTAGACAGATAGAGACAAAGAAAGCATAACTAACACCCCAAATAATTGGAGGAATAATTTTTTGAATTATGAAGTTCTTAACTCTACCTGGGCTCTTTTGCCAAGTTTCATTATATGGAATGTGTGGAAAGAAAGAAACAAAATAATTTTCAAAGAAGAGAAGAATTCCTCTCTTTGCATGTTGGAGCAGATCTTGAAACAACTTAAAGAGACAATTGGCACCATAGTAAGGGATCTCCCCAAAAATCCTCCCTCAGAAGCATAGTTGAGAATTCTTAGGCAGTTAGACATGCAGGGGCTCATTCCACAAGGTCTAGACAGGAAAATAATCATGATGGAAACAGTTAAAGATTTCTGGAATCCCCCCCCCCTCGGAACGTTTTTTGAAGTATAACATCGATGGAGCTTCAAAAGGCAACCCGAGAATGGTTAGCTTTGGAGGAGTTCTTTGGGATGAAACCAGAAGCATCACCTCCCTCTTCCATTGTCATTTAGGAAAAGCCACCAACAACATGGCGGAATTAATGGCATTGGAACAATGCTTAGAACTTCTGAAACATGACAATTGGCAAAATGTGATAATAGAAGCTGATTAAGAGTTAGTCGTCAACGCGGCCAAGAGAATTAGTCATGGGATAGCGCCGGAAAAAGTTAGAAAACACTGGAGGCTAATAATATTTCTCCATAAAATACAAGAACATCTTCAGGAACTACGCACACTCAGATTCATCCATGTGCGTAGAAAGGCCAACAAATTGGCGGACATTCTAGCCAACCAAGGGGTTAACTGTAAGGATAGCAAAATTTCGATTGCTTGGATTGCAATGTTGCAGAGCAACCTAAAAGAACTTTGCCATAACCAGGCGAAAGAGGATAAAGAAGTGTATCAGAACAAAACTAAGGAAGCCAATACGCAATGAATAGATTTCTGCAGGATTCTCAATTTTGGTCAGACAGGTCTACGGTGAAAGGCTGGCCAGGGTCGGCCTCACCAGCTATGGTTATAACAACCCTGAAAATCCCGAGAGTCTTGTGCCTCGTTTTCTCAGTCAGGAGAAAGGTTGAGAGTAATAATTGATGGCCCTATTATGGCGGCAATATTTCCCTTTTTTTCCAATGTCAGGTGAAAAAACCACTTCCAGAGTGGTTTTGGAGTGCTCGCACTGCTTTCAAGCTGAAGGTGGTCTTGTTTTTTTGGCAGCGATGCCATACAAATTTTGACACAAGAATGAGGGCCGGGTCTGAAAACCACCCTCATCGCACACTAAAGTCCGATGACTTCAGACGTGTGATTTTCAGCTCTGTCATTCGATTCAGCAAGACACATCAACTCTCAGGATTGTACGAGAGGTTTGGTGGGCTCGGAAGGTTAAACATCAAGCTTATTTATGGAGCGATGTGTATCTCCATCATTAGATTTAAAAAGAAAAGTGGACGGCAGCGATTAAGAGGCAGGTCAGGGGTTTGTTGGTGCAGGTACTTGTGGGGAGGGTTCATGTGCCCTGCAACTCTTGTTGCTTATTTTTGTCTGTACTCAAAATTGTTTGGCAAAAACTTTTTGAGGTTTGAGGGCTTTGATTCTGTAGGACATCTTCATATTTTTCCTTAGACCACACAGTGTGGTGGAAATGTGTATATATTATAAATTATGTTTGATCTAATGATATGGAAGGTACGACTCTTGCTCTAGCAAAAAAAAAAATTATTTGATTGTTATGTTAAGGTGGGAGGTGCACCAGCGCTTAGCCCAATTGAACCATTACAATGTATTTGTTGTCACACCATAGTTAAACATATATTATTTACAAGTTTTTATTGCACATTAACACTCCAGTACAAATTAAATTAAGTGATGTCGACATAAGACACATGGACTTATGTCCACCATCCATATGTAGGGTTTTTTGATCTATGATTGAGGTTCTTTGTTTTTGGAAAGAGGTAACTGCTTCTACCCCCTGCTCGATGACTGACCATCATTCTGTAACATTTGTTCTTTGAATTCTAGCTCTGCAACTTTCTTTCCAGTGAGATCTGTGCCTTCTGAACGCCAAGTTCATTTTACAGGTGAGTAGTTTTCTTACCTCTTAACTTGTATTACAAAGGGTATATTCTGTTGCATGCTCTCTGACTCATTCTCCTTGTTTTGCAGGTTTTTCTTGTATCTCTTTTTAGCGATGGCATGTCCGCTTCCTGCTGGAACATTTATTGTTCGCGCCATAGGTACTTGTATAGTTCTAAATTAAAACCCCTCTTTTATATTTATTTGAGGCTCCAAATGGTGTGGTTTTTCTAATACCCTAGCCTTCTAGTTTTTTTAGGCACGCTAGAGATGAACCTATTCAATCTCCATAGATAAAAGAACTGGGTATTGTGTTATGATTTTGATATGCCTTAGATTTGTGTTAGGGTTTGATCGATTTTGATGTTTTGCGCAGGTAAGCGCATATTTACTTCTTCTAGACAACGACGCAGACACTAAAAGATTTCTGATAGGCATTCATTTGATTTTTTTTCTAGGTTCTTACTTTACTTCTTCTAAATTGTGCAAGGGTTTGTACCCTTTGTGTTTTGGGTTTATCTAAATAGGGTACTAAGACCTGTTTCTTGACCCTGCCTTTAATGTTGGCTCAAACCTTGTTTTAAATTGCAAGAAAGAGGGTTTCCTCTGCAACTTTTCTTCAACTGTTTGAGTCACTTTTGTTTAAGGGATATATATATATATATATATATATATATATATATATATATATATATATATATATATATATATATATATATATATATATATATATATATATATATAGTCGAACCTCCATAAGAGGCCGGACTTTTACTTCTTGTTAACTATGTATAATCATGCATATATATATAAACATTTTTTTTTTATATTACCCCTTGAATATGAGTGAATGTAATGATTTAGACATTTTTCCTCTCACATATATTATGGATTATGGATACGGTGATATGTATTTAGTTTCTTTTTCAACACTGTTCTTTTTTATTTTCTTGAGGTAGAGACGAAATGGTTAATTATAGAGGTCAAGTCTCCACAAGCCTACTATTCGACCCTCTCTGTTTTACACAAAATTTTATGGGTATGGCTTGTTTGACTCCCTCTCTTCTCAGGTTCGACCCAGAGTCGAATTAACCCCAACCTTCAGTATTCAAATTCCATTTATAATTATAGTTATATTAGGTTGTTGTCTTTGCTTGCTTTCCATCGAAAGAATCATTACTTAACTTACATAATTTATTAATTTGGAATTCAAAAATGAAGTCTGTTTTTTTTTTAAGAAGTACTTGAAAGACTTTGCACCTCATAGTTTTTTGGTTAGAGGTATTCTTTCCATTTTTCCATTAATATCTTTACAAATGGAAATAAGGCATATTATGTTGTTTATTCTTATAATATGATTATGAGAATAACTGAAGAGTTTTATACTGTATAGTTTTCGTTCGGTTTTTAAGCAATAGAGATGTTACTTTGATGATTCTGGGTTCATAGCTCTAACAACTGTTTAACCGGTTAGTTTTTCAAGAACATAGACATAGTGGTTCCTCTCTTCATTTACTATTAATCCACCTTAACTATACTCATGGTTGTGACTGGACCTAAAGTATTTAGAACTGGTTCACTGCCCAAAGTAGGGTCTTCTCATATAATCGAGTTGGGTTCGGACCGCCTCTGAGCGAGTTTACACTTGCATAACCAGATGTTCAATTAGTTCCCTTTTGTATGTTATCAATCTTATGATCTCTTCTTAACTTGCTCAAACCATATTGGAAACATAATCCTACCTAGAATCTTTCTGAATTAAAATGTCAATATACAGGGAGTACTTATTTCATGCTTCTCCAATAAATTCAACATTTTTCTTTATAAAGTACACTACAACAAAACATGCAATTTGCACCAGATTTAGCACCAGATTTTAGTGAATTTTTTTCTCAATTTGGATGAGCAACCTGGCGCTAAATCTGGCTCTATTGGACAATTTTTAAAGCGTCCTTTTTTGCGTCAAATTTTGCATCTTTTCTTTACGCCAAATTTTGCATGATTTTTTGCATCATATTTTGCATCATATTTTGCACCAAAATTTGTGTTTGGTTTTACAACAGGTTTTGTTTCTACTTTTGTGCCATTTTTTGCATCATTTTTTGCTTCCTATTTTGTGCCATTCTATGCTTCTAGTTTTGTGTCATAATTTGCATCAAGTTTTACACCATGTTTTGCATATGATTTAGTGACTTTGTTTGCATCCAATGTGTGTCATTTTTTTCATCTAGTCTTATGCCATTTTTTGCTTCAATTGTTTTACTTATTTTTACATCTATTTCTACGCCAGTTTTTCTGTCTTTTTTTACAACATTTTTTGCATGCATTTTTGCACCATTTTTTGCATTTTATTTGTCTCCCTTTTTTGCATCATATTTTGCACCATATTTTTCATATAATTTTGCATCATTTGTTGCATCCAATTTAGCCTCATTTTTGACACCATTTCTTGCATCCAATTTTTCATCCCTTTGAGCATTTAAATTTGCATCCTATGTTGAACCATGTATTACGTCCACTGTGTCTAATGTTATGTTCAATTTTGAGCCATTTTTTCATCTACTTTTGCATTTTTTTTCACCAAGTTTTGAATAATTTGAGGCACCTCATTTTGCAACCAATGTTGCACCTCAATTTGCATCCAAATTTGAGCCATTTTTATGCCCATTTTTGCACCATTTTTTCTAATTTTGTGTCCAATTTTGCACCATTTTTTATGTCCAATTTTGCACCCATTTTGGTGTCTAATTTTGCATCCATTTTAACATCCAAATTTGCATCCTTTTTTTTCTGCCACATTTTATGTCCACATTTGCATCTCATTTTACACCTAGATTTTAGTTTGAATTTTCATCTAGTTATGCATCATTGTTGGCATCCTTGGTTTCACCATACTTTAGTCCCATTTTTCATCTTGTTGTGTGTATTTTCTTACATCCTTTTTCCACCCAATTTTTGCATCCTAATTTTACACCATTCTTTGCATCCTCATTTTGGTGTCCATTTTTGCATCCTTATTTGCACTCAATTTCGTATCCTTTTGTGTGCCCTATTTTGTTCCCTTCTTTGTGTCTAGTATTGCACCATTTTTTAATTCTACTTTAAAACCCTTTTTGTGTCATTGTTTGCATCTTGTTTTGATGGATAGTTTAACATCCAATTCTACTCCCAATTTTTCATCCATGGTTACATCCACTTTTGGCTTCATGTTTAGAGTTTTACTTTTATTTCCATTTATGACCCCGTTTATGGGTTCATTTTAATAATTTCAATTACATAGTGAAATATATTGCAGTTTCTAAATGTCATTTTTTCAATAGGATTTAATGCACGATCCGATGAACATAAAACCATCTAAGTTTATCTTGGAAACCTAGGACAGATCGATTAAGAGAAAGGTTGTTCTAAGGATCAGGATTATTAGATCAAGATGTAGCGTATATATTAGGAAAAAGAGAATGAATTCCCATGAGTCCTCGCATGTAGGTCTTGATGGAGTTTTTAGTGTAGCTAGTAAGCACTCTTAGCTAGCTCCAAAGCTTGGTCCTACACATAAGAGAGAGAAAAAATCAATCTTCACAACATAATATCTTGATAATCAAAACTATCATAAACATATAAATATTACTGAATAAATAAATATAAACCAAAATCCCATACATTCATTAGTTAAATAGAATAAGTAAAGAATGAATAGTAGCATATGAAAGGAAGAACAACTGATCTATATTAATTAAGGAGATGGAGGAAAGTTACAACCATCAGATGCAATTGCAGCAACACTTCCCCCAACTCCTAGCTCTAAAACTCTCCCTCTCAAGATAGATCTCAGCAGTGTGACAATACAAGAATTCCATTCCTTTTCTCAATGGCCAAGCCTCCAATATATAGGAAATTGAAGGCTATGAAGATTTCCCAAATTCCTCATTTGTTCAATTTGGGCAAAAGATTTTGGTTGAATAATGTTTCCTCATATAAAAATGGTCTTTTCCATTTTTTAGATGCTTTTGTGCTTAGGAAAAATCTTCCTCATGCTTTATGGCTCTTTCCCCCTTTTGTATGTTTTCTTTTTTAGGAAAAAGCTAAAGATAAGGATAAAGAGATCACATTCCACTATATGAGTTTCTGAAAGTGAACAAGAGTGTCAAATTCTAATTAACTCGAGCTTTTTTCCTTGTTACTGAGTGGGAATTTTGGTAACAAAAGTTAGATGAAGGGGACAACTTGTTATAGACTAGGATAGTGTGGTCCTCATGGTACATAACTTGTATTATAGTCTTATATAGTCTAGGAGAAAGGGGTATTTCAACCAACAACGTAGTATTCTCCTCCAAGATGATGAGGAGGTATTTTCATGTATAACACATTTAAGAAGATATCAAAATTCAAATTGATATCTTAATATTTGTAAAAAAATTTAAAGGTAATTGACAACATTCATAAAAAAGATACCCGTATCCTCATATATAACAATTCTCCATCAAAAAATCACTGATAATTTTCAATATACATATATGACTACTAAAACAACACTTATCGCATATATCATTATTCCAAGGTAAATTCACAACATTACATCCAAAAATAGTAATATAATCATACATAATGATTCTCCATCAAAAATCATTGACAATTTTCAACACATATATAAAGTAACAAGATAATACTAATAGTATCCTCATCATATTTAATCCAATCAACTAAGATTCAAATGTGTGATTATTAGATCAAAATATTTTGTGAACACCATTATTCTAAGGTAAATTCACAACATCCATCAAAAGATAGTAATATCATCATACATAATAATTCTCCATCAAAATAATGTTGATAATTTTCAATATATACATAAAATAACAAGCTAAAAACGATAATATCATCATCATATTTAATCAAATTAACTAAAATTCAACTGTATTATTACCATATTAAGACATCCTAATTAAATATAAAAAACAACGGATGGCTGGCTAGGACCACGAAAATCATTGTCAAGATCATCCTCATGATCATTTCCATGATCATCATCCTGACCATCCTGATAATATCATCCACATAATCATCACCAATGACATCTCCATCCTCATCATCGTTGTATCTGATATATGATGTAATTAAACATAGTTTGTATCATCATCTTCGTGGTCATTGCCTATAGTGTTCTGTAAAAAAATTAAATATTACATGTTAGTACTGATTCTATAGCACAATGCATATTTTTATTACAATCCTAACCATAAAATGAGGTAGGACATAATAACATTTAATAATACTAAAAAATAAAATGAAAATATGGTTTAAGATATATTGGAGATCCAACTAAGATTACACTTGTACTTCACATTAAGTAGTAGAAGCATATTTTAATGCATATGAAGTAGGTACTCATTTGTTCTTCATATTATATTGTGAATGTTTCTTATGATGTCCATGCACGATTGGTAAATTAAGAGTTACTAGAAGCTTTATTTCAAATTACAATTGTAATTCAGATTAGAAATAGAAGAATTTTATCAAAAAAAAAATGTTACATGAAAAAGTAAACTCTTTTTAATGAAAAATAAGTCACATACAATATGAATGTCGCATGAAATATTGAGTTGTTTTTAATGCATGTATTTTTCTCTATGATAAAATGGATTCTAATGTTCATTCAAGAACAAATGCTCAATCCATTATACCTAGTGATGATAATGATTCCATTCAAATTGCTTTGAACTCCCCAAACATAATGTAAAAGAGAAAAATCCATGACCATGACCACAACCCCCTCCCTTGCCTCGTTCAGCATCAGAGACAATGAACTTGGAGTTATTACCACAATAGAAACCCCTCCCTTGCCTCGTGTCCACCATCAGAGGCATTGAACTTGGAATTAAGAGTACTCATGTTTTCTTTGCTCTAATTAATCTCTAAGGAATCAAAACTTGATCTATATATCAAGGACTCCAACAGGGAATATATATATATAACAGGCGAAGCTCAATAGGATTTGCCAAAGGAGTGTGAAATAACACTTATCTCTCTTTTATGAAATAACTCGAGTGAGTGGAATGAATAGTGGGAAACACTTACTAGGGAAAGGAATATTTTTGGTTCGCCCTTATTTCTATTATTATTTTTTCTTCTTAGAATGGCAGGAAGTGTTTAAAAAAAATTCTAAAAATGATTTTAAATTAAAAAATAATTATTTTCTTATGTTTTATTTTTTTTAATATATATTTAGTTTTAGTAGTTTTTTATTTTCGAAAAAAATATATTTAGTTTTTGGTATTTTTTTTTTATAAAAAAATATATATATTTTGCTTTTATAAAAAAGGATTTTAAACATTCCATTAATGCTAAATTTGTGGTTTTATGATAGAAATTTAAATTATATATAAAAAAGTAACTTAATGCCATGTGTTGTGTCGTTGAGATGGGTATTATACATCTTTTCCTTGTTAATTTATAGAATGTGCTTGGGTTTTCTTAATGCAATAAAATTAATTTTGCTCTTCATTACATCTTGAGATGATCAACTTGCGCCTAGTAAAACAATAAAGTTAAAATAGGTTTGCCTTTTTCCTTTGTAGATCTTTGTCCCTATTAATCATGGTCTTAATATATTAATTGTCTTATGGTGGCCTTGAGTGGGCACTCCCATTAGTTGTATGCTTTTTAGTTTTTTGTTAATGACATTTCTTAGGCTTGATAACATGTTATTCAATTTATGAAAATGTGTTATTGTCCATATTATTATTAAATATTAATATTAAATATGTTGGTTTTGAGCATGGTTTAGCAAAATGTTCCCAAAAGGTTTATGTATTGTATTTTATAATGTAATGATTCATTGCTTGATGAAACTGTTTTGAATATTTTTTTTTAATGATTCATTGATTGATGAAAATGTTATGGATATTATTTTTAGTATATTAACTTGTATGTGATAAAGTCAAAAGTCACCTCTTTTTGATATTTTCATTGGTCAATTTCCCTTAAGGCCATCAAGTTCACCATTCGGTCCCAGGTTAAGGAAATATAGGAGTCATGAAGTGGCATTGTCCAAGCACTTAAATCTTGAAACATGTTTTTTTTAGTCACATTATACTTCCTTTATGTGTAAATTCTCCATGAAAATAGTCTCATGGAACATGAGGAGCCTCAATAGTAAAGGAAAACAAATACTTCTAAAATAAAAATGGTACGCAAAGCACCCATCAATAATGTTGATATAAGAAACAAAAATATTAAGTGAGGTTCTACCTCATATAATTAGCAAATGCGGGAGGAATTTCCAAGTAGTAGTGATTGATGCTTAGAGATACTTGGGTGGAATGGCTATTATTTGGAATGATCAAGACATCAAGGTTATCAATATGTTTACCTCTTTTCACATTATGACAATACAATTTTAGTTAATTGACATCGAGGACTACTACCATGTGTTTGATTTCTATGACTCCAACATCGTAAATGGAAAACCTCTATTTATCAATTCTATTTATAGCACAAGTAATTTATACTCCCATCTCCATGGATTATTGGGAGTGACTTCAATATTATCAAGTGTCTTGAGGAAAAGAAAGGATGAATCACAATGTTTACCAAGAGATTTTGTAAGCTACACCATCCAATCCCTAAAGTAGTCTCCATTAAAGTTCTCAAGCAATGAGTCTCCAACCCACACATGTGGATCAATGAGATGTAATACATGAGTGTGTGGTGACTACCATAATACATTGTTCTAATAACTCCACAAACTTAAGTATTTCACTCTGTCACACAAATTGACCATAGTGTGACATAAGTAAACCAAGAGTAGACATGAAACCCTCACGCAACAAACATTCCCTAGATCCTCAGTTAGGTGCTTAAATGATGAAATGAAAATGCAAGGGGAAAAGAGGACTTCATGATTTAACCATCACAAACATGTGATCAAGTTTGAATAGGAGTGTATATATTCATATATTTTCCAAAGAGGGAGTGAATACATGAATTACCATTCATTGGGCCTTATTTTTCTTTCTTTTTATTTTTCCTATATATAGGACTTAAGGAATAAGATTTTCATAAGTTTGGCACAACTCATAGATATAACATTTACATGAATTTTCACTTCAACCTTAGAGTTTAGACTTAGATAAATCATTATAGTGTATCTTTAATGATTTTGGCTTTCACTTTTTGATTTTCTTTCATCACAAATGACAAAAGGGGAAATATTTTGCCACAAATCTATGAATTCTTAATCATAAAGGTGTCATGTGATGAAAACAAATTAATAATGTTATTATCTATGAAAATGATGGGTATTCTTGAGAAAAGCTTATGCTTGTGGATGTCTCCTCCCTGGTTGAGAGGGAGTGAGGGTGGACACCATATTATCCATGTGTCATGTACTATGGCCAGGACTAATAGTCATAAGCCTAGTAAAGACACCAGTAGGGAGAATGGTGGATTAGATAAACATCTGGGACCAATATTCTTTGAGAATTTGTACTTTGACTAGGACTAACTGCCATAAGTCAAGTACATTAATCCAAGATAAGAATAGTCATGAGGATCGACATTTCTTGGTGTCAAATATTATGATAGTGGATTAGCAAATGATCATGTGAGGACATACCTGGTGAACATCCTGGTGGGGTAAATGCCTAGAGAGGCAATGGTGTCCAAATTTATACCTCACAACATTGTGCTTTGATCTAATGGAGAGATAGAAATTGTTAGTCAAGGCCTTGCTATTTTGACAATGTTGGCTATGATGATGTAAATCATTGTTGATGCTTATCAATCCAAATCCCTTCTTATATGAATATTTCAACTTGAGAGTACTTTTTTGTCTCATTATGAGTACCTCCCTAGTTTAGAGGGAGTCTCATCATTTTCATTATCGTCATCATCACGACCATCATTGTCAGCATTGAATTATTGTCATAATCATCATCATCATCATTATGGACATTGTCGTTAATTATTCATAATTATAGGTGTCGTAAGAAATATCATCAACCCAAAAAATGTTATGAGTGCTCGAAAATGGTTGTTAGGACACATGATATATGCAAGAGAAATAACAACTTTATTTTTGAGAGATGATCGATGATCATCATCATCACTACCATTATCATCGTCATTATAATTTTCATCATCCCCATCATCATAATTAATGTAATTTCTATCATCATTGTTGTCATCTTCATCATGAACATCATAATCATCATTCATGCCATTATTGTTGTTGATGATGACCAAGATGAAAATAATGATAATGATGATCAGATGATGATGACTTGGAAGACAATGCCAAAGATAATGATTATGATTATGACCATGACAACATTTAAAAATTGGGAAGATTGGCCAAGGTCATTAGCATCATCATCATCATTGTCATTGTAACCCCCATCATCTTTATCATCATTTTCATTATCATAATAATCACAATTCATGTCATCATCATCATCTTCATTATTGACATTTTCATCAGTTGTTCATAATTTTCAATGTCATAAGAAATATCATCAATGAAAAAAATATTATGAGTGTTGGAAAAGGGATGCAAAAGTGAACAAAAAAAATTGGGGCAACAATAGACATAAAATTAGATGAAGAGTGGACAAAACATAAGTAGATGCAAAACAAGACAGAAAAATTGACACAAAAGTTGATGAAAAAGTAGATGCAATAGTTGATGCAAACTTGGATACAAAATAAGATGCAAACATGGATGAAAAAGTGGAAGAAAACATGGGTGCAATAGTAGGCATAAAACTTAGCATGAATTATGGTGAAACAAATGTGGATACAACAATGAATGCAAAAAAGGACACAAACTTGAATGAAAAAATGAAGCAAACTTGGATGCAAAAAGGGATGTAAACATGGACCAAACATGGGTGCAATAGTGGACACAAAATTAGATGCAAAATTGTACGCATCCGAAGTGGATGTAAAAGTAGATTCTAAATGGGATGCAAAAAACATAAACAATATTTGATGCAAACTTGGAAACAAAGAGGATGCAAATGTGGAAGAAAAAGTGGAAGAAAATGTGGGTTGCAACGATAGGCACAAGATATGGCACAAAAAATATGGATGAGAAAGTGGATGTAATAACAGACACAAAACAATATGCAAACTTAGATGAAAGACAAGATGAAATAAGGGATGTAATAACAGACACAAAAAAATATGCAAACTTAGATGCAAGACAAGATGTAATAAGGGATGTAAAAGTGGATGCAAACATGGGTGCAATAGGAGAAACAAAATTGGATGCAAAATGTGGATGAAATGGAAGTAGATGCAAAATAAGATACAAAATGATACGCAAAACCCAACACAAAAGTGATGCAAAAATAGATGAACTATTTGATGCAAAAGAAGATGTGAAGATGGATGCAAAATTGGAAGCAAATGTGGGTACAACAGTACGTACAAAACATGGCATAAATTATGTCACAACAAAAGTGGATGTAAGGATAGATGCAAAAAAGGAAGCAAATGAAGATGAAAAATAATATGCAAAAAGGGATGTAAAAGTGGACGTAAACATGGGTGCAACAATGGATGCAAAATAGGATGAAAAACTTGACGCAACAAAATTTGATGCAAAAGTAGATGCAATATGAGACACAAAACCTTATAAAAATCTTGACGCAAAAGTGGATACAAAAAGGGATCCAAAAATAGATGTAAAAGTCAATGAAAACCTAGATGTATATGAGGATGCAATCATGGATGCAAATATAGAAGCAAAAAAGGGTGTAAAGGGAGGTGCCAAACTAGGTGAAAATTGCAGCAAAAGAAAATTAGATGCAATAGTGGACACAATAAGAGATGAAAAAGAGGATGTAGATATGGATGCAAAACAAGATGTAAAAGTGGATGCAACAAAAGTAGATGCAAAAATAGACACAAACCTCGATGCAAAACTTGGCGCAAAGGGGATGCAAAAAATTATGCAAAAGAGGATGCAAGAGATGATGAAAAAATTGATGCAAGTGTAGGCACAAAAATTGGATGCAATAGAGAATGCAAAAGTTGGTGAAACAAAATTAGGTGCCAAACTTGATGCAAAACATGGTGCAAAGGATGGCACAAAACTTGGCATAAAACCTGGCGTAAAACCTGGTGTCAATCTGGTGTAAAACCTGTTACAATACCTGGTGCTAAACTTGGTATAAGACTTGGTGAAAAGCTTGGTGCAAACTTTGCATCAATTTTTGCACCATATTTGATAAATGGACACAAATAGCACCAAAGATGGGCTCTATATGCAAAAAAGGAAGAAAAAAGGGGTGTTGATCACAGGGTTTCATTGTAGTGGTACAATCCTGTCTATATTTAAAGGAAAGTAAATAAACACACAACTTTTATCTTTTCATCTAGTAAAGATCACACAAGGATTTCTTCCCTTATTTACACGAAAAGAAAGGAAATAAAACCAATTCTCAGAAACTAACAGATATACTTATCTCCTCAACAACTTAGATAATTAACAGTAGGAAAGACTCTCCACCCAACCGCAAAGTTGGCAATTACATCCAACCTCTCCCCTGAGCGTTTTCCACACCTGACAGTTTGGAATTTACAAAATCTAGATCTTGAGGTAACCTGTACCTAGACCTTAAGACCAATCCAGTCAAGTCTGGTACTATACACTCATGAATCAGTCTGAGGATTCCACTGATTCTTGTTAAGCTCAAGAATACCTCCCTCAAGCAACATTATGCTTTTTTCAACTTTTCATCTCACTTTCCACACATCCTCTAGCCTTTCGCTATCATTGGATTTCTTCCCACTGAGTTATGGGACCTTTTTGGTCCCCCCATAGGGAAGGAAAGATTGATAACTGATTCTAAATCTTCATGATTTTCAAGATTTAATTTTTTTTTTATTAACCATTCTTGTTTCATAATCGTAACTGCTACATAACCTATCATTCAATTTTATCTATTCATCCCAATTGTAAAGTTTTCTTATCTTTTCCTACAACAATTATAATTAACTGATTCATTCAAAGTAAAAATAATTATGATGAGTAACTATTTAGAGAACTGGGGTGTTACATATTCCCCCTCTCGTGCGAAACACCGTCCTCAATGTTTAATCCCATCCTTTAGAATAGATCCAGGTAGGATTCCTGTATGAATTCTTCATCTTCCCAGGTGGCCTCTTCTGGGATGAAGTGCTTCCACTGCACTTTAACCTGGATGATGGCTCGCTTCCATAGTGTTATTTCTCTTCGTTTGAGGATGCACTAAGGTTATACCAGGAACTCTCCATCTAGTTCGACTTGTTACAACAACCATACTAGAATTAATTCAGGAAAACTCATTTTATCATGACCAATTTAAATCTTCAAAGCATTACCTGAACATCCTGCCAATGAATCACATGTCTAGGGTCATACACATATCCTTTCAATAATGAGACATGAAACATGTCATGAACTTTTATATGACTTGGTAAGGCTAGTTTATAAGCCACTAGTCCAATTCTTTCTAATATCTGGAAAGGACCACATAAACGAGGGGCAAGCTTTGCACAACTAGTCCATCTCAAAGTGATTTTCTTGGGTTTGATTCACATCTAAACATGATTTCCAACCTCAAATTCTAAACATGTCCTTTTTCGATTAGCATAAGCTTTCTGCCTATATTGGGAAACCTTTAAATTTTGTCGAATTTTCTTTACCATTTGTTCCATTTCTTCCAGCATTTCCGATCTTAACATTAGTCCATTCTCTGGACTATTCCAATTTGTAGGTGTTCTACATCTTCTTATGTACAATACCTCGAAGGGGATCATATTTAAAGATGCATGTTACCCATTATTATATGCAAATTATGCCAAATTCATATATTATTCCAATTATTGGGTTGCTGCTTAACGTACATCTGAAGCATATCTTCTAACACTTGATTCACCCGTTCAATTTTCTCATTAGTTTGGGGATGGTATGCAATGGTAAAATGGACTTGGGTACCCTATAAATAATGTTCTCCAAAATGCGGAGGTAAATTTTACATCTCTGTCCAATATAACTACCTTAGGAATACCATGCAATGAAACACTTCTTTCATAAATATGTCAACAATTTGGATTGTCTTGAAGATAGATGTACTGTAATGAAATGAATTGTTTTGCTATGTTTATCCACTACTACCAATAAAATCGTTGTGCCTCTTAGATCTGGGTAATCCAGTGATGAAGTTAAGTGTAATAATCTCCCACTTCCACTCTGATATAGGTGTGGGATGAAGAGACCTGTAGGGTGTTGATGTTCAACTTTAACTTAGTGAAATTCTATACATTTAGTTAAGTATTCGGTGAGATCCTTACACATTTTAGACCAAAAATAATCTTTTTTAATGGCTGAAAACATTTTATGATATCTGGGGTGGCCATTATAAGGAATTTTACGAAATTAGTCCAGAATTTATTATCTTTTTCCGAAAAGTTAATAACTTATATGAATTTATTTCATAATACGACTTTTTAGTTTGGATGTTATCTTGTTTCACTTGCTTCCATAAAAATTCATACTTAGGATCCCGTTGGGAAGCTTCTCTAATTTGCTCTAGAAACTTAAATTCAATTTGATTATAATATAATTCATAAACATAATGTATTCTTTTGCTGAGAGCATTTACAACTCGATTTTCTTTGCCTTTTAAATGTTTAATGTCAAACTCAAATTCACTAAGGAAGGCACTCCACCTTGCTTGACAAGCGTTTAGATGAGGTGGTTTGAAATAAATTGTCAGACTATTATGGTCTATCATTAACAAGAATCTTTTACCCAAGAGGTAATTCTTCCACACCTTTAGTGCATGAACTACTGCGGTTACTCCAAATCATGCATGGAGTATCTTTGCTCATTCTCCTTTAACTTTTGTGACTTGTGAGCGATCACCTTCCCATCCTGCATTAGTACTGCTCCCACCCCTTCCTGACATGCATCCATGTAGACCAAAAATTCCTTATTTAGGTCAACAATATTTAACATAGGAGCAATAGTTAATAGGTATTTTAATTGTTCAAAACTTTGCTAACATTCACTGGTCCACTTAAAAAATTTTCCTTTCTTTTGTAAAGAGGTGATGTGACATGAAATATGAGAAAATATTTCTATAAAACGGTGGTAATACCCTGCTAGATCCATAAAAGATCATATATTGGCTACATTCTTGGGCACCAACTATTCCATAATAGTCTTGATCTTCTTGGGATCAACTGTTGTTCCTTCTACTGAAATAACATGCGCCAAGTATTGAATCTGGTTTCTATAAAAGTCGCATTAGTTGAATTTTGCATACATCTAATGATCTCATAACATTTGCAATACCATTCACAAGTTCTCTTTATGCTCTTCTAGAGTTTTTGAATAAACCAATATATCATCTATACAAATCAATACGAATTTATCCATAAAAGGAAGGAAGATTCCATGCATCAAACTCATAAATGTCATAGGCACATTAGTCAGTTTGAAGGGAAGGACCATAAATTCATAGTTCCCATACGTGGTCCTAAAGGCTGTATTACAAATGTTATCATCTTTCACCCGAATCTGATGGTATCCTGACTGTAAGTCAATTTTAGAGAAAATTTTTGCCCCTTTAACTTGGTCAAACATATCGTCATTCCGAGGCAAAGGATACTTATTCTTAATAGTTAATTTATTAAGTTGTCTATAGTCAATGCAGAACTACAGTGTACCATCCTTATTCTTTACAAATAACACCAGAGCTCCCTAGGGAGATACACTGGGGTGAATATATCCCTTATCGAGCAACTCCTGGAGTTGCATCTTAAGTTCGGTCAACTCGAGTACACTCATACGGTAAGGAGATTTGGATATTGGTGTTGCCCCAGGAATTAACTCTATGGTAAAGCCAATATTTCATTTTGGAGGTAGCCTTGGTATATTTTCAGGAAACACATCGGTAAATTCTTGGACTATCGATATGTTTTCCAAAGTGGTAGTCTTATATTTAGAATTAGAATACCCAACTTGGACCACATAAATCACACAACCTTTTCTAATACACTTTCCCAATTGAGAAGTAGTGATGGGACATAACTTCATAGGTTTCCTAACCCTTTGAATTTACTGCTGAGATCTATCTTCAACAAAGTAGCTAATGGAATTTTCCTTACAATTCACAATAGACTAGTGCCCCTCCAACCAATCCATCCCAAGTAGAAAATCATATGATCCTAAAGGAAAAACATTTAATTTTGCCTTTATGTGTTGACCCCCTACCTCAATGGGACAACTGGGCACTTTTGCATTTACCCTCCTCTTGGTCTGTGTAGCTAATTGGACCAGACAAGGATTTTTAAATTTATAAGTTGGAAAACAAAATGTTTCCACTACCTTAGGGCTAACATAACTTAAGCTTGCACCTGGATCTCCTAAAATAGAGAGATTGATTAATTAAATTACCATCCAGTTCTATCATAGTAGGCTGGTAATCGTCTTGGCAGTCTTCCAACGCAACATTAATTCTAGGCATACTCCTTGCCTCTTCCCCAACTGTAGATGCTTCTTGTACGTTGGAAACTTGTTAAGGCCTGACGCGGTGAGGAAAATTCTTATAATAGTGGGGTTCTCCATAGCCCCAACACTGAAAAGGAGGATACGGTATTTGACTGGGCTCCGACTTACTAGATGCTTCAGTAGGCTTGGTTTCTACTTGCCACATGGGTTTTTGCAGATTCACTACAGGCTGTTTATTTGATTGATTTTTTTGTTCATTCTTAAAACTTGCAGATTTAGTGCCTCTGAAATTTTGAGAATTCTTCTGTCCCTTCCTCTGAGACCAACTTTTACGAGAATCTCCTTTCTATTTTCATCTGTTGATAACACAGTCGAGCCTTCTAGATTTCTTCATCCATGGTTTTAGAGTTATCAAACTCTATTCTTTCCTTCATAAAGGCATGCAGACTGCTTGCTCAAAAAGTGTTGTACTTTGGATTTTTCCTCTCGAATGTATGGCACATATCTTAATAAGAATGTAAACTTGATCACATATTCGTCCATAGTTATTTTCCCTAGCCTTAAATCATGTAATTCTTTAGATTTTTCATCATAAAATCACTCCCTCAAGTATGATCCTCCATCGTCTGCACTATTTTGACCTCTTCCCACCATAAGGTGGCTTTCCCTTGAAGCTGGTAGATAGCCAATTTGGCATTAAGATTACTGTCATATTCGTAAAATTGAAATATTCATATTGATGAACCAAGCTTCTGCAACCTCCTCTGCTTCACCATCAAAGGTTGGGGGTTTAATCTTTCTGAATTCGTCCTACAATTCCAGTTTTTGTTTCTTTTATTTCCTTGGGTCAAAAACATTTCTCGACTCTTCTTCATGATCATCGATGTTTCCGTCAATTCTATAGGTATGACTCCCCTTAGGAGTACCCTCAGTTCGATGTTGATATTCTTCATCATCTCTTCTTCTATTCTCAAGATTGGGTCGAGAGGTTCAATGGTTTTGTTTGTCATGCATCAATCTTTCATTATCGATTCTTAATCGAACCATTTCAGCTTGCAATTATTGAAAATTTTCAAGTAGCATATTGGTTTGGTACTGTTTTTTTACACCCAGTTGCACCCATACTTCTGGATTTGTTTGTGGATTTTGTGTAGGCTCCGCTCCACTCGTTGATCTGGATGGGAACTGCCCTCCAGCCCCTCTTCTCATGGTGATACTTTTACCTGTGCACTCTCTTGCTATGTGCACATTTCAACACACTTATCATCACTACTACTGTTTGAACGGGCCATAATAATGAAATAGTGCATTGCTACCACTTGTAACATGTCTAACCATCAGCATAAAAACTATTTACATATGCATAAATTTTTTTTGATCCTCATCATAGTCAATCGATTTATTTCAAGAAGACATTATACAATGTGTACCACAAGGGGTTTATGATTTATTTGATTGCTATGTTAAGGTGGGAGGTGCACTAGCGCTTAGCCTAAGTGAACCATTATAATGTATTTGCTGTCACACCATAGTTAAACACAAATTATTTACAAGTTTTTATTGCACATTAACACTCCAGTGCAAATCAAATTAAGTATCATCGATAGAGGACACATGGACTTATGTCCACCATCCATCTGTAGGGTTTTTCGATCAACGATTGAGGTTCTTTATTTGTGGAAATAGGTAATGGCTTCTACCCCCAGCTCGATAGCCAACTGTCATTCTGCAACCTTTGTTATTTGAATTCTGGTTCTACAACTTCCTTTCCGACGAGACTTGTGCCTTATGAACGCCAAGTTCATTTACAGGTGAGTCGTTTTCTTACCTCTTAACCTGTATTACAAAGGGCATATTATGTTGTGTTCTCTTTGACTCATTCTCCTTGCTTTTTCAGGTTTTTCTTATATCTCTTTTCAATGATGGCATGTTCCCTTCTTGTTGGAACTAGTACTATTCGCGCCAGAGGTACTAGTATAGTTCTATATGAAACCCCTCTTTTAGATTTATTCGAGGCTCCAAATGGTGCGGTTCTTATGATACCCTAGCCTTCTAGGTTTTCGAGGCACACTGGAGATGAACCCGTTCAATCTCCATAGGTAAAAAAACTGGGTATTATGTAATGATTTCGATTTTCCTTAGATTTTTGTTAGGGTTTGACCGGTTTTGATGTTTTGCGCACGTAAGTGCATATTTACTACTTCGGGACAACAACCGAGACACTAAAAGCTTGTTGATAGGTGTTCATTTGAATTTTTTTCAAGTTCTTACTTTACTGTTTGTAAATGGTGCAAGGTTTTGTATCCTTTGTGTTCTTGGTTTGTCCAAAAAAGATATTGAGACATTTTTCTTGACCCTGCCTTCAATGTAGGCTCAAACCTTGTTCTGAATTGCAAGAAAGAGGGTTTCCTCCGCAATTTTTCTTCAACTGTTTGAGTCACTTTTGTTTTATATATATATATATATATATATATAGATAGATAGATAGATAGATAGATAGTCGAACCTCCATAAGAGGCCAGACTTTGACTTCTTGTTAACGATGTATAATTGTGCATATATATATATATATATATATATATATATATATATATATATATATATATATATATATATATATATATATATATATATATATATATATTCATTCTTATGTTCCTCCTTAAATATGAGTGGATGTAATGATTTCGACATTTTTCGTGTCACGAAGATTATGGATTATGGATACGGTGATATGAATTTAGTTTATTTTTCAGAAATGCTCTTTTTTCTTTTTTTGAGGTAAAGACGAAACAATTAATTATAGAGGTCTAGTCTCCAAAAGCCTACTATTTGACCCTCTCTTGTTTACACAGAATTTTCTGGGTATGGCTTGTTCGACCCCCTCTCTTCTTGGGTTCGACCTAGAGTTGAATTAACTCCAAACTTCAGTATTCAAATTCCAATTATAGTAGGCTGATGTCTCTTCTTTCTTTCGACTGAAAGAATCATTACCTAGCTTACATAATTTATTAATTTCGAATTCGAAAAATGAAATTTGCTCTTTTTTTCTTAAATAAGTATTGGACAGGCTTTGCGCCTGGTAATTTTCTGGTTAGAGGTATTTTTTCCATTTTTCCATTAATGTATTTACAAATGGAAATAAGGCATATTGTCGTTGTTTATTCTTATAGTATGATTATGAGCATAACTAAAGAGTTTTATATTTTATAGTTTTCATTCAGTTTTTAATAAATATACATGTTACTTTGATGATTCTGGGTTCATAGCTTCGTGGTTAGTTTTTCAAGAATGAAAACACAGTGGTTCCTCTCTTCATTTACTGTTAATCCACCTTAAGTACACTCTTGGTCATGACTGGACCTAAAGTATTTAGGACTAGTTCACTACCCAAAGGAGGGTCTTCTCAAATAAACCAGTTGGGTCCAGACTTCCTTTGAGAGAGTTTACACTTGAAGAACTAGAGGCTCAATTGGTTCCCTTTTGTCTTTTATGAATCTTATGATCTTTTCTTAACTTTCTCAAACTAAATTGGAAATTGAATCCTACTTAGAATCTTTTTGAATTAAAAAGTTAATATACAAGGAGTACTTATTTCATGTTTTTCCAAGAAGTTCAACCTTTTTCTTTATCAAGTATAGTTCAAAATTTTTCTTTATCAAGTACAATCCTGTCTATATTTAAAGGAAAGTAAATAAACACACAACTTTTCTCTTTTCATCTAGTAAATATCACACCCATATTTCTTCCCTTATTTACAGGAAAAGAGAGGAAATAAAACTAATTCTCAAAGGAAAGTAAATAAACACACAACTTTTCTTTTTTCATCTAGTAAAGATCACACCCATATTTCTTCCCTTATTTACACAAAAAGAAAAGAAATAAAACCAATTCTAAGAAACTAACAGATATACTTATCTTCTCAACAACTTAGATAATTAATAGCAGGAAAGTCTCTCCACCCAACTACCAAGCTGGCAATTACATCCACCCTCTCCCCCGAGCCTTTTCCACACCTGACAGTTTGGAATTTACAAACTCCAAATCTTGAGGTAACCTGTACCTAGACCTCAAGACCACTCCACTCTGGTACTGTACACTCATGAATGGGTTTGAGGATGCCACTAATTCTTGTTCAGCTCAATAATACCTCCCTCAAGTAGCGTTACACTCTTTTCAACTTTTCATCTCACTTTCCACACATTACCTCCCTCAAGTAGCGTTCCTCTCTTTTCAACTTTTCATCTCACTTTCCACACATCCTGTAGCCTCTCACTGTCCTTGGATTTCTTCCCACTGATTTCTGGGACCATTTTGGTCCCCCTCTAGGAAATGAAAGATTAATAAATGATTCTAACTGGATTTTACAAGATTTTATTTTTATTTTTTAATAACCATTCTTTGTTTACAATCTAACTGCTACACAACATATCATTCCATTTTATCCATTCATCATAATTGTAAAGTTTTCTTATCTTTCCCTATAAAAATTATAATTAACTGCGTCATTCGAGGGAATGAGGATGGAGCTGCAGTGATAGTCTAAAAAGGGTTAGGGTTCTACATCCTAACTGCTCCATGCATGCACCCTACCTGCACCCTAACTGCACCCTACCTGTCGCCATGTGGTACTTCCGGTCACCTTCACCATGGCAGTTCCCGTTATCCGACTTGGCTTACCGTAATGTCCTTGTAACCCCATCTTCCGCCCTGTTTTACTACATACCTACCTATTACCCGACATTGCATTGTAGCGATGGTTACGATAGTCCTGGAGGCAGCTGGCGGAGAACTTCTCGGAATAGTCATGGAGCTAGACATAGTGGATTACTCGAAGGACCCGTTGGAGGACGTTAACATCTGGACAACTCCTTGCTCTGCCGCAGAAGACCTTCTCCCCTTCTGTTGTGATCTAATGGCCACCATTGTTGGACTACCCTCGATCTCGAGACCCTCTAGCTCCACCATGACCTTCTCCGAGCCTCCTCCGGTATGGTCGGTACCATCCTCCCTACCACAGTCTCCCTCCGCATTTAACTTTGCGTCTGACTACCTTCACCCTAATCCCATAGCTGAATCTTCGCATTACCCTCCCCCCTCGTTAGTTGGCTCTCTAAACAACCCCCCTGGCAACTCGACCCCGGTACAAGGGAACCCTCAAGCAACAACATCTGTGGCACTTCCATCAGGTAGCTACTCGGTAGCCCCCCCACTCTTGGAACCTATCTGTGCAGATGAACATCTCAACACTGGAAACCCTCCCTTAAACCCTTCTCCGCTTGAGGAATGACCGGACTCCTTTGAAGATGCTGCTAGGCCAAGCAAGAAGCGCAAGTGCTTCAAATCCAAAGGTGAAGACGTCATCATCAGGCTTGGGGAAGATATCCAGTGGGGCGACACCATGGATACGGTAAACCATGTTTTGGTTGGAAGGATCCGAGGCAGGAGCTACACAACGGCTCGACTAAAGCTTTGGACCTCAGAGGTATGGGGCAGCACCTGGCCGACCTTCCCTTTGTACAAACTTTTGTTAGGGGTTGGTTCGCTCTTTGTTTCGCCAGAGTCGAGCACACGAATTGGGTCCTGTCCTCCTTCTAGCACTTTGAACACACCCCAGTCTTCCTCCGTCATTGGAACCCTCTATTCGATTTGGAAAAAGAACAGATAGGAGTTGGGCCTATTTGGGTTCGGCTTCCGGGATTGCCCCTCCAATTCTGGTCGGAGGACATATTTCAACGCATCGGCAACACCCTTGGCACATACCTTGAGCACGATAGATCGTATTTGGCTACTGGAATGATGGCTTATGCCAGGGTTTTGGTTCATCTAGACACAAGGGGGGGTCTCCAGGAGCATATCACATTACAATGGAGAACATTCTCCCGACAACAAACCCTAGATTACGAAGGAGTCTCGTTCCATTGCAGACGATGCCACAAGGTGGGACATCTTTTCAAGGACTTCCCTTTGAATAGGAAGGTGAGAGATGGAGAAAAGGAGAAGGTAAATCCACAGAAAAGCTCACAATCACAGGGTAGCCCCCCTCGGCTGAAGAAGCAGTAAACTTGGCACAGGCAGATGGGGAGAAGGCACCCTCAAAGGAGGCCAGGAAGAAGCGTGGGAAAGCACCTTTCGGGCCACCCTCTCCTCCTCTGACCAGAGCAAGGGCGGCTGCCGAGGCTGCATTCTCCACGGGTATGTTGGATTCATCCTCCTCCTCTGCTTATTCTACTGCTTCATCATTTTGCATTGCATCAAATAATGTTCAGCTCTCTGATCACTGCAATATCCCTCCCATTACTCTGGCATATCCCCTAAAACCCTTCTCTCCCACCATATCCTGCACCCCACCATCTTTTCCTAAGGACCCCCAAGCCATCACTTCCATTCCTGCACCTATCCCTCCATCCACCAGATACCCCCTGTTATCACAAAATCACACACTGAAGGCTGCCATCAGTACATGATTTTAAGCCTTAGTCCAAAGCTAGGTTTGAAATAGTTACACATTATCTTACTGATAGGCAGCCTTCAGTGTGTGATTTTGTGATAACACCCCCTATGTTCTCGAATCCAATCATAGGCTCCTGATACCCTGGGTATAAGCCTGATTTCCTCCCCCCACCTCCGAAACAACCTCGAGGTAGACCCTCCTCCTTATCCAAAGCCATTCTACAAGCCGGGGAAGAGATAGTTGCTGGCAGACAACATTCCATTGACTGGGTACTTAGAGCAGTGAATACCCTTGTGCACCCCCCTCCATGAAGATGATATCCTTCAACTGTCGAGGGTTGGCTAGCCCTGACAAAAAACTAGCCATGAGAAGACTGCTAAAATCTGAGTCCATTGATGTCCTATTTTTACAAGAAACCCTAGGTCAGGCTAGTGTTATCACTCACCTTCTCGAATCATGGCTACCAGGGTGGACTTTTCACTCTCTTGATGCAATTGGTCGATCAGGGGGTTTGGCTCTGGGAGTTAACACCCGTACCATCAGAATCTGTAACATATGGGGAAGCTCTGGGCACATTGGAGCAGACATATACTCATCAGAACTCGATACAGAGCTTAGGATTATTAATATCTATGGTCCCTGTCACAATAGGGAAGAATACTGGAACAGGCAGCTAAAATCTCATATTCTGCAACAGGATAAGCTCATTTTGGGGGGGGGGGGGATCTAAACTTTTCCATTGGATTCACAAAATCATGGGGGCATAATGCACAAAGAGACATCCTCTCGGAATTTTTTGAGACCATTCTGGAGGAACATAATCTTATTGATATCCCCTCCTCCAAAATCCAACCTACATGGAGAAACAACAGATCAGGTGAGGATAGCCTATCCAGGAGACTAGACCGATTCCTCATTAAGGAGCACCTACTAAACTTGGGACATGGATTTAGACAGTGGGTTGGTTCAGGGGGCATATCGGATCATAGGCCGATTTACCTAGAAATTAGGGGAGGTATGTACAAACATAGGGCCCCCTTCAAATTCAACTCTGCTTGGCTAAGAGATGTAGAATATATTAGGCTAGTCACCGAATTCTGGAAGACTCACCCCCTAGTGGTAGGAAGGAACATCTCAGAAGGTTTTGCTCAAAATCTAAGAGAACTGAAGAATCTCTCCAAAATATGGGCACACAAAAAGTGAACCCTGGAGGACCTTATCCTAAAGACTACTGAAGAAGAAATAGAGGCTTTTGAGAATGATCATGGAGGGATTTACTCCTCCCTAGAACATAAAGACCAAATTACATCCCTTCTGGCTAAGAGGAGTCAGATACTCAAGGATCGAGAGGAAAGTTGGCGACTGAGAAGGAGAGCCATTTGGCTTATGGAAGGGGATGATAATACCAAGTTCTACCACTAATTGGCAAACTGGCGCAATGCTATAAATACAATTTGGCAGCTAGCAGATGAACAGGGTGAAATAGTGAATACCTTCCCCAGATTAGCTGCCCTGGCTACATCTCATTTCAAGAACATTTACAAGGCCCCTCAAAATGCTACTCTAGCTGAAATCATGAGAACAACTCAGTTGTTTCCAAGGTTTGTCAACCAGGAGGATGCTTTGGAACTGACAAAGGAAGTCACCTTGGGAGAACTGGAAGCCACCCTAAAATGGTTCAAACGAGACAAAAGCCCAGGACCGGATGGATGGAATGTGGAATTCTACCTGGATTTTTTTGAAATACTTGGAGGGGACCTCCTAAAAGTTATAGAGGAGTGTAGATCCAGCGGAAGAATGTATGAGGCCTACAATTCAACCTTCATTGCTCTCATCCCTAAATCTGAAAATCCCACCTCCTTCAATGACTTTTGGCCAATTTCCTTGTGCAACTGCATTTACAAAATGATATCCAAGATCGTAGCCAACCGCCTCCGTCCGATCGTCTCCAACCACATCTCAGCTGAAAAATTCACTTTCTTGCAAAACAGACAAATCCATGAGGTTGTCGAAACTACACAAGAAATCCTACACTCTATTCAGACACAGAAACTTAAAGGTATGGTCCTAAAAGTAGATCTCTCGAAAGCCTTTCTGGATATATATTAGAATGATTTAACCTCACATAGGATTTCCATACGAGTTCATAAGATGGATTATGTGTTGCATTACTAATGTATCATTCAATGTCCTTGTAAATGGGGCGGCATCACCCTTCTTTCACTCTGAGAGAGGTCTCAGGCAGGGATGCCCACTGTCCCCGTTACTTTTCTTACTCATCATGGAAGGTCTTAGCCAAATCTTAAAGGAGGAACATCGTCGAGGAAGACTAAGAGGTATCAAGATCGCAAATGGATGCACATTGACACACTTACTCTTTGTAGACGATGTTTTGCTCTTCCTAAATGGGAGTATTGGTGATTTGACCTCACTACTAAACACTTTCTCTATCTTCCTATCGGCCACAGGCATGATGGTGAACAATGCAAAGTCCACCATAATAGCTATAGGGTGCTCCCCATACGAGATACACTATGCCCTGCGCAGATTCCCTTATACCCTACTGCATCTAGAAGAGGGTCTCAAATACTTGGGCTACATATTAAAGCCTCTCGGATATAAGAACGCAGACTGGATATGGCTCATCACCAAGATGGAAAAACAACTTAACATTTGGTACCACAAATATTTATCGAGAGCAGGAAGACTGATCCTCATCAAAGCAGTTCTGGAAGCAACTCCAGTGTACTGGATGTCGTTAGCCTGGATACCAAGGGGAATCCTTACTAGAATAAAAAACCTATGTTGAAGATTCTTGTGGAAAGGGAAGCAGCCGAGGAAAATTTTTGCTTGGACCAATTGGGAATCCCTAGCTCTCCCAAAGAAATGGGGGGGTTGGGGAATCAAAAGCCTAGGCACTTTCTCTACAGCCTTGGCAGCCAAATTAGGGTGGCAGCTAATCACATCACACAACTTATGGACAATGGTGGCCATCTCTAAATACATTGCTCCTCAAAACCTCATGGAATGGCTACGACAACCTCAGTGGAATTATGTTGGCAAATCAAACATATGGAAAGCAGTCCTGCAAGCAATGCCTCTTATTAGGGATGGTCTCACATGGAGAATACAATCAGGAGCAGTGGTCAGAATTGGGATAGACCCCTGGATCAGATGTGGAAATGCTCACAGGCTCCCTGAGGAGCTTAGAATCCATCTCTACGCCAGGGGGATCACTCATCTTAGCCACATAGCAGACAATGATCACTCAACATATACACAACAAGCCTGGAAAACTGGGAGGGCATTGCAGATCCCTCAGCTATGGCAGCAGCATTGGAAAGAATACACGGAGGCCCTTACTGAATCACACATCAGAATACTGGAAGGAGAGGATGAGTTAATTTGGGCACCAGCAAAGCATGGGAAATACTCACCAAAAGAAGGTTATATAGTTCTAATGGACTCAAAAAAACCTCCACTATGTGAAACATGGTGGAGCAGCATATGGAAATTAAAAGCACCACCCAGATCGAGGCTCCTCATGTGGACCATTCTGAGGCACAAGATCCCCACAAGAGATAATTTAAGCAAAAGATCCTTCCATGGACCCTTCTAGTGTGGTCTATGTAAATCTGAAAACGAAACTGTGGATCACCTCTTCCTCTTATGCCCGACCATAAAAGAGCTATGGATTTCTATACTCTCTCATCTACCCTCGCTCCCACAATGGTAGGGCATGTCAGTTTGTGAGGCTTGGGAAGCATGGTGGATTGCTACCCCCTCGACGAAAGCCAGAAATATCCCCATTCTCACTTGTTGGGCCATTTGGATTGCTCGAAATAGATAAATATTTCAGAACTCTCCCACTACTGGTCGACTATCATAGCCCGCATCCTAGCTTATTACCAACTCATTCCTGGGGATGAAACTAGCTCTACTCCCAGGCACATTATACCTGAAAACATAAATCATACACACCTCTGGGCATATTTTGACAGCTCAGCACAAGACATTGGATGTGGGGGTGGTGCCATACTACACCTCTCGGAATCTCATTCTTTCAAAATTCAAATGGGACTGGGCAGAGGCACTAACAATTTTGTTGAGCTTATCACAGCCAAATATACCATACAATTTGCACTGGAAAAACAATGCAGAAACTTACAACTATTTGGAGACTCAAAAATTGTATGCAATTGGATAAACAAAACTGCAAATTGTAATGCATATTCTCTGAGTCATATCATGGAAGAAGTCCACAGACTCATCAATATTTTTGACACTTTTGTTTGTCATCATATATACAGGGAGCGAAACACAGTTGCCGATCTACTATCCAAGGAAGCAACGCACAGGCCTATAGGGACATGGAGGATACTGGAGCAGAAGGATGGAACCTTCCATCAGCACTACCATAGACCTTTTATAGACATATCAGATTAACTAGCTCTGAAGGAGCCTGAAAATACCTTTTGTTTATATAATTTTATATATGCACAATGATACTAGACTTATATATGACAGTTTAATACTCTCTGCGTAGAGTAAGTTTTTATCTTATTTTGAAATCTCAGTGACAGTACAGTGTCTCCTTGCGTGGAGTACACCTCTTTTTGACTACTCAAACATGATGGGCTTTATGCCTCACGTACAACATATGCTTTTGCATCTACAAAATGTAATTTTCTTTGCTTAATGAAAATTACGACTTTTCCAAAAGGGAAAAAAACTGGCTCATTCAAAGTAAAAATAATTACGATGAATAACTATTCAGAACTTCCAGGTGTATAAATCCAAATAAAAAAAAATTAATACTTTTTTTATTTAAGATAATTTTTAAAATAAAAATAAAAAAATAAAAAAATTATTTTAAATTCATATATATATAAATTATAAATAAAATAGGAATGAAAAAAAATATTTAAAATATTTTTTTAGTAAATTTAAAATAACAATTATATTGGTAATGAAAACTAGCAACAGATCAGATCAGTGGTTCATATATTCTAATCTATTTTGTAAATAATATTTTAATCAATTTTTTTTTTTATAAAACATAATTAGTGTGTTTTATAAATTTTGAATCAAACATTTAACTGGTGTTAAGACAAAAGGGCCTAGTTAAACCATTGGGAGGTCCACGAGAATGTTGCATTGCAAAACATTAATAACATTAAAAATATTGTTACCTCTAAGTTCAAAGGAAAAATGTGGTGTGAGAAAGATTTAGCATCTAAAAGAAAATTAAGATATTATAAAGAGGTCATCAACCCCACCCTAGAAGATCAAAAGTATCTCTCTATTTTAACTAGCTCAAAGAAGAAAGTTAATATAGCCAAGATTTGAACGAACTCTCATGAGCTTCATAGTGAAACGGGTAGTTGGGCAGTTCTAAGACACCATCTCTCTGAGAATACAAACATCGAGGATAAAAATCACTTCCTGTTAGAGTGCCCCATGTACAACCACATTAGATCTCAGTTTCAAAATCTTTGTTGCAATACTGACCTTCCTAGCCTTTTAGGCTATCAAAATTACATTGAGCTCGGGAGGCTTCTCTCCAAGCTTTTTGAGCATAGGAATAAAATCTTAAATCAAATTAAATAATTTGTTTCTTTAGGTTCGATAGACCAAAGTTTGGTCTCAGTAGACATTAATCATCATCATCATAAAATTTATACTAACTAGCGCACTGGACTTTCTTCATCTCCAAGTGCACAATGCAGAGATTTTCCTCATTTTCTTTTTTAGGGAGTATTTTAGTTTTTCCCATTTTGTCTATTTTCTTATTATTTTGTAATTGTAATTAGTAATTTCTAATTATATTTCTAGAAAGTAATTTTCTTTTGATTTTTTTAAATATTTTTTTAAGACACATTTATGTTTAAAATAATATTTTTAGAATAATTTATTTTTGATTTTTTTTTAATAATTATTATTCTTTGAGTTTTTGTTAAGAAATTTATATTAATTACTATTTAACTGTAAGATGTATGACTTTCTTTACAATAAAGAATACTGTTGAGACTCTTGCAAATCGATTCTAAATACCAAAACTCTATAGATTGGAGTTGGTGATAGGAGGATTTTCCTCTTTATTTAATTTTTCCATTTTATCTATTTCCTTATTATTTTGTAAAGGAAATATTTTATAATTGTACAAGTTAGTAATTTGTAAACAATTTTTGTTTTTTTAAAGAAAACTTTATACAATTTTTATTTTTATAGGATAATTTTAAGTTTTTTTTTTTCACACATCTATTAGTTCATTTTCTTTATGGGCCAATTCCAAGTGTTAACACTATAACCCTAGATGCCTATTTATTCCCCACCACTCCAACCCTTAGTGCCTAGATATGTTCCACCACTACATAACACTTCATTTTCATGGTGCTTGCTAATTGAACATTAATTTTAGCTAAAAATTCTGGAAGAGTAATCCCTATTAAACTTTAGTTTTGTTCATTTTATCAAAGTAATCCAAATGAAAATATTTTATTTTTAATGTGAATTATATATATATATATATATATATATATATATATATATATATATATATATAATAGTGTTGTAATTTTATATTATTAAAAAATTATATGTAATTTTTTGAAATAATTAATTTATTTTTTTTAATTTTAATAAAATAATTGTTTTGTAAATTTTTCAAATCATTGTTTTTTTTAAGTAGTATATATAAGTTGAATAAATATTTCTTTTTCTTAATAAAAAAAATTATATAATAATTATATAAATTAAAATTAGTTATTTTATTTTTATAAATCAAACCAAAATAGTTTGTGAATTTTAATATAATATATTGATTTAGTTAATTTAATTTAATTCTATCTCTACTTTTAAATATATATATATATATATATATATATTCAATGATTTTTTTTTAATGATTATTGAGTTGAGATACTCATCTTTGATGTGTAATTCCATAAGTGTTTATTTATATATATTTTCAATATTTTTTTTAATAATTATTGAGTTGAGAGACTCAACTACAAGGCAATGTGTGATTCCATAAGTGTTCATTGAGCCAAGAGATTCATTCTACCACCCAGTATGAGGGTGATGTGTAATTCTATCCATGCTCAATATGGAGTTGACACATGTCTCTCTCAAAATAAAAATAAAATATTCTTTAAATTAAAGAGCCATAACAACTATAATAAAAAACAAAAATAAATATGCTATGCATGTTTAATAGTTTTCATAAGAAATAATATAATTTCATATCAACTTTAAAAGAAGGTGAAGTAATTAGAAGTAAAAAATGTGTAAGATGTTTAATCATTATATTTTTCAAAAATATTTGTACATACCATATAAGTAAACGATTTGAAAATCTATGTGAACTAATTTATATGCCTATCAACTTCATATATATCTATATATAGAAGAAAATGTTAAAAGAAACTATTTTAATGTTACATCTAATAAAATATTCAATGTCCAAATAAAAAATAATCGATAGTTAAAAAGTATCAAGTACTTGCTAATAATAAAGATATGTGTAATTCATTCAAATTTTAATATAAACTTAGTATATACCATCTAAAAATATTAATAATAACAAAAACATTCAATGTAGATTATCAATAAAATATTTTAATAAGTAAGGATATAAGTAGAAATATATTAATAACAAAAATATTATTTAAATATGAACAAGGTAGTTTATAGAGCAATCAAAAATACTATTTAAACAATGAAAAATTATACATTATATATATACAAAGAGCTATTAAAAATTCATTGAGATTTATAAGTACAATTTTTTTTTCTCAAATTTTACACTCTAAAAAAATTCTTCGTGATAAGACAGCTTCGTGATAAGACAGCTTTGGGTAAGGTAATTTGTGGTAGGTTTATAACCATTACCGCAGACATATTTTCTTATTGACCGAAGAGCGTATACCCAGCCAGGATAGGCGTTAGAACGCGTGAGGAAGCTTGAAGGCCGAGCAGGACGAGGTTAGGCCGGGCGAGACCAGGTCGGGCAGGCTCTTGTAAGGCATAATCAGGTGGGCTCAGGTGATGCAGACTCAGGTGAGGCAAGACCTTAGGGCATACTCCGGTGTAAGGACTCATCGTCTTTTTTGGTTGGCCCCGAAGAAACATGTTCTTCCGGTGAGCACTTCAACGTGAGAACGCTTCAAACACCTACCCAAGTAGGACGAGGTCAGTAAGTAGGGCGAGACTCAGGAGGGTGAGGTGCCCCCTTACCTAATGAAGGAAGTGCTGGTGCCCTAAATTGAAAGGGTATGGATTGTTCCCTACCTAATTAGAGATGCTAGGGCGTAATGTGTTGTTTATGTGAATCAATGAATGTGTTAGTGAATCGATGAGTGTGTTAGGGTTAGTTAAGAATAATGAGTAGGTTTAGTTAGGAGCTATGAGCTAGTTAGAAGAGCTATGTTTAGTTAGAAGATTAGAGTTTAGTTAGAGTTAGAGAAGTTTAGTTAGAGTTCCTAAGCTAGTTCTAGTTTTAGTGAAGTAGATTCCATTGGGATAGATTACTTGTTGTTAGTAGTTGACTAATAATGAGATAAGAGGATAAGAATAAGATACATAGTCTATTCATGGCCAGGTTCTATAAGTGAAATCTTCTACGCGCTAGGCCAGGATAACCAAGGTCAAAAATTCCCAGGTACAGCGCCAGGCTCTTGCTGGATCAATTACCAATATGACGCTAGGTTATGGGTCTCCCCATCCCCATCCATTCAATATATATCTCTCTGTCTAGCAGGTGAAAGAGTAAACGAAGAGGTATTAAGAGCCATACCTTCCAGCAACTTGTGTGTTCGTGGCTTCTAGTGATCCCCTATCCCCTATTCCCTAATAAGGTGCTGCTTCTTCGGTCTTTCTAGGAGTGGCTCTAACAGGAAACAACTTGTAAGACCTCAAGTTCTAGGACGGCAACTATAGAGTGTATTTCATTGGGTAGTATGAGAAAGGTATAAAGAGTTCCCTACAGCAACTTCATTTCCTGGTCTAATATGTGTGTGGGTAATCTAAAAAAATTGTTCGTACTTATAAATAAATTCGAACTTTATATGTTTTATTTATATAAAAAAATATAATGAAGGCAATGTTTTATTTATATAAAAAAATATAATGAAGGCAATGAACGACAGTACTGTACTATTTATAATGGCCTTACAAAATAAATCAATTCATACTTTATATATTTTATTTATATAAAAAAAATATAATGAAGGCAATGAACGATAGTACTGTACTATCTATAATGGCCTTACAAAATGGTGAAATTCAGATCATTAATAATTTTCCTGAAAATACATTCATGTGAGAACCATATACAATCACACAATCAACCATCCATGTTTGGAAGGTCCCGTGATCTATAGCTAAAACTGGAAATACACCAATATTCGAAATACAATAATATAACTTAATATCCCAATACAGACTCTACCAGAAACAATACGGGCAAGCCATTTTTATTTAATCTCCACATTCTTAACGCTGCAATCGGAGCAGAAAATCTATTAAAATATATAGAAAATGCACTGGAATAGACGATAAGTGATCAAACGTTCTGCTATAAAATCTACGGGTGATTTTCAACCATGGTTGTACGAGCCTTTTCACTCTCTCCTCCAGCAGAATCGAGGGAAGTAGCGAGACCAATAGGAGGCAGAGTGACAGTAATTCCAATCGTAACTCCGACATCAGACGGCGGGGTCTGCTGTGACGGGCTAGGCAGCGGGGCCTCCTGTGACGGGGCCTCCTGTGAGGGTCGCCCCTGTACCACCAAACAAAAACACACAACCAAAAGCAAAACGCTCAACGCCTTCATCTTTCGTAGACCGAGATGAAATCAAATGTATGAATTCAGCAATTGCAGAGTTCGCTTGGAAGAGGCGCGTCGAGGGCCTCTTTATATAGCTTGTAGTCACAAGGATGTATATGCACTCGAAAGTGACGTTCCCTCGCAACAAGTTAACTCTGCCCTCATGATGCACATTGTGAGCACGAAAGATTCCTGACATGGATACGGTAGTTAGCTGACCTTTTGGAATTTAGGTATGGACTTTTTAAACCATTGCATTTCCACCACGTGATCCCTTACATTAAAAACAGATCTTGTACTCCTAACGAACACAAAGCGTTAATATACCATGCAACTTCATAGCTGGCCTGTTTGGAATTTAGGTATGGACTTTTTAAACCATTGCATTTCCACCCCGTGATCCCTTACATTAAAAACAGATCTTGTACTCCTAACGAACACAAAGCGTTAATATACCATGCAACTTCATAGCTGGCCTTTTTGGAATTTAGGTATGGACTTTTTAAACCATCGCATTTTCACCACATGATCCCTTACATTAAAAACAGATCTTGTACTCCTAACGAACACAAAGCGTTAATATACCATGCAACTTCATAGCTGGCCTGTTGAGTGTAAATACATTATGGACAAATACGAAATAGTTGTATGTGCTACATATCGTGGGGTTTGGTCATGGGTCTATTGTCATGGAACATCTCCTCTTATCCATGCTGAGTTGTTAATACCCATACATGGAGCATGAGTAACACTTTTTTTAAAAAAGGGGTGCCGGAAGAAGCTTGTTTCATATATCTTATTAATTATATCATGTTTACATATAGTTGCATCATCGCAACCTATCATGTTGTATATGCTATTGGAATTTGGGTAGGGAAATTATTATTAAACTCTCCTAACCATCCAAAATAACATCTATTGATTACATAAGTAACACTTCGTAAATTAAAGAACCAAAGTTATTTTATTTTATATTAATTAGTCGTCCTTAAACACTTAAACATAAAAACGCTATATAAAATTATTTATAAATAAAATTTATAGCATGTTAGAGCCAACAGTGCGCAGCTAAAAACAAGAGACAACAACAGCAAATAAATCATACATAAAAGACACAGAGGTTTAACGTGGTTCACCCAACCAATCTGGGCTACGTCCACCAAACATAGGCATCGGCAATCTTTATTATCAAACAGGAGATTACAAGATAATCAAGTTCCTCACAAACTCTCACTCACACATCCCAATCCGTATGGACACCTGTTTTATAGCTAAGAGAATCTAACTGCCTCATAAATCCTCTTACAACAAATATAGGATGCATTAACTCTCTCCCAACAAAATAGAGCTAATATAGCAACACAATCTGATTGTTGTCACCTACTGAGATTTTTGCCTATTCTATTAAAATAAAAAAATCTCAACAATCTCCACCTTGACAACAATTAGCCTGATACCCTGTTTCTTTATTATTTATTTTTTCTGCAAGCCAAGAGGAGCCAAACACCAACGCAGTTTCTCTAACAAAACTGGTTTTGTGAACATGTCTGCACAGTTTTCCTTTGTATGCACCTTTTCAAGAGAGACTCCCCTTTTAGTGATAACCTGTCTTACAAAATGGTACTTTATTGGTATATGCTTTGATTTACTATGATAGACCGGATTATTTGCCAAATGTATTGCACTTTGACTATCACAAAGTAATTTGATGTTGTCCTGTAACCTACCAAACTCACCAAGCAAACCTTTCAGCCAAACCGCTTCTTTGCAAGCATGAGAAGCAACAATGTATTCTGCTTCAGTGGTGGATAAAGCAACAATGTTTTGTAGCTTTGACATCCAGCTAATAGCTCCACCTGCAAGAGTAAAGAAATACCCTGAAGTTGACCTTCTCTTATCCAAATCACCTGCAAAATCAGAATCAACATACCCGCAAACAAATTCACTACTCTTATTGTAAGTGATATAATAACTACTTGTGCCTCTCAAATACCGAAGCACCCATTTCACTGCTGACCAGTGTTCTTTACCCGGATTTGCCATATACCTGCTGACAACCCCAACTGCATGTGAAATATCTGGTCGAGTACAAACCATCGCATACATCAAACATCCTACTACATTGGCATATGGAATTCGAGACATATAATCCTTTTCTTCATCTGTATTAGGACATAAACTGGAAGAAAGCTTAAAATGGGAAGCTAAAGGGACTGACACAGGCTTCACATTGTTCATACCAAACCTCACAAGTATTTTCTCAATATACTTCTGTTGTGATAGCCACAGCTTGCCATTGCTCCTGTCTTTGAAAATCTCCATGCCCAAAATCTGTCTTGCTGCTCCTAGATCTTTCATATCAAATGTCCTTGCCATCTGAGTCTTTAACCTGTTGATCTCTTCAATGCTTTTGCTTGCTAAAAGCATATCGTCAAAATACAACACTAAGATAATGAACATGCCATTACTTAATTGCTTAAAATAAACACAATGATCATATTCACTTCTTATATATTTTTGACTCAACGTGAAAGAATCAAACTTCTTGTACCACTGTCGAGGTGATTGCTCCAGACCATACAATGATTTCTTGAGCCTGCAGACAAATTTCTTATTGCGATGCTGAACAAACCCTTCCGGTTGTTCCATATAAATTTCCTCATCTAAATCTCCATGTAAAAATGCAGTCTTAACATCTAGTTGTTGTAATTCTAAATCAAGCAAAGCAACTAACGCTAACACAATTCTAATTGAAACTATTTTAACAACTGGTGAAAAAATCTCATGAAAATCAATGCCTGCTTTCTGAGAAAACCCTTTTGCAACCAGCCTCGCTTTGTATCTGTCCTCCGTATCATTCACACCCTGTTTTACCTTGAAAACCCATTTACATCCCACAGTTTTCCTACCTTTGGGAAGTTCAACCAGATCCCATGTGCCATTCTTACCTAAGGCCATCATTTCTTCCTTCATGGTTGCTCTCCATTTGTCACTCTTTGAACCTTCTACAACTTCCTGATAACACAAAGGTTTATCATCGTTAGCGGTCAAAGCAACTGAAGTAACATAATCATCATACCTTTTCGAAGGGCGTTTAATTCTTGTAGACCTCCTTAAGGATGTTTCTGGTGCTTCCACAATTGGCTAACTACCATCTGTAGGAACTTCTTCATGATCGCCATCTGAGACCTGTTCATGACCTACATCTGAACCCTGTTCATAATCTGATTCTGAAACCTGTTCATGACTAGAATCTGAACTATGGTCATCATGACTATCATTAGAAGTGTTGTCAAACTGAATGTGCTGAAAATCAGATACATCAACCTGTTTCAATTTATTATCTACATCTAACTGTACAAGAGAGGATTCATCAAACTTTACATCTCTGTTGATGATAATTTTGCGGGTAGTAGGATCCCACAATATAAATCCCTTTGTTCCATCACCATACCCAATAAATATATACCTCTTTGATTTTGGATCTAATTTAGTTCGCTGATGTTTAGGTACTAGAGCATATGCATCACAACCAAACACTCTGAGTTTAGAATAATCACAAGGGTGACCTTTCTATACCTCTTGAGGAATCTTGCAACCTATCGCTGTCGAAGGTGACCGATTCATCACATAACAAGCTGTAGCCACCGCTTCTGTCCACAACTCCTTCTGCAAACCAGCGTTACTCAGCATACTCCGTGCTCTCTCCAAAAGAGTCCTATTCATGCGTTCAACAACTCCATTTTGCTGAGGAGTATAAACAGTAGTCTTATGTCTCTCGATCCCTGCATCCTTGCAATAGTTTTCAAACTCCTTGGAGGTAAACTATCCACCATTATCAGTTCTTAAACATTTTATAGTTCTACCAGTGATGTTTTCTACCAATGCTCTAAACTGCTTGAAAACTGTAAAAACATCAGACTTCCTTTCCAACATGTAGACCCACACTTTCCTAGAAAATTCATCAATAAACGACACAAAATATGACGAGCCACCATACGAGGTTGTAGGTGCTGGACCCCAAACATCTGAATGGATATAATCAAGTATTCCTTTACTAGTATGTTTGCCTGTTTTAAACTTTTGCTTACTTTGTTTGCCAAACAGACAATGTTTACAGAAATCTGACTTTCCAGACCTTAGATTAGGAAGTAACTTGCGATCAGCCAAAATCTTTAACCCTCTTTCGCTCATATGGCCCAACCTTTGATGCCATAGGCGAATGGAACTACTGTCATGTTCCGACACCGTAGACACATGAACTGACCCTGTTCTTCCTTCTAACTGAAACAGATTCCTACCTTCTTAGCTTTCATTACTAGTAAAATACCTTTGTAAATTTTCATTACTCCACCTTGAATCACAGTTTTATATCCATTTGTGTCAAGTGCTCCTAGTGAAATTAGATTTTTCCTTAAATCTGGTACATGTCTTACATCAGTTAACATTTTAGTTGTCCCATCAAATATTTGCAGCTGTATACTCCCTATTCCCACAATATTAGATGTGACATCATTACCCATGTACACGACTCCATCATTAACTGATCTATATGTCTTAAACCATTCTCTATGAATACACATGTGGTTTGATGCACCGGAATCTAACAACCAATGTTGATCATGATTTGACAAATTAACTGATAGCACTTCGTCGCTCATACCTAAACCAGATGACGAACATGTATCGGTCGTGTTTGCCTCCTTCTTCTCTGTCGATGAAGCTTCTTTAGAAGTTTGTTGTCGCTTCCAGCAATCCTTCTTCAAATGCCCTGATTTTCCGCAGAACCAACACTTTACTTTACTCTTCTTCCCTTTTGCCTTTGAACGTGAATCGCTGCGCTTACTAGAGCGTCTTTCTCTAGAACGACCTCTAGCCATCATTGCCTCTGATGTAGAGGTGTCAGCATTCGACCGCTTCCTGGTCTCCTCGGACAACAAAGCTCCGATGGTATCATCAAATTCAATGGTTTCGGATGAACTAAGACTTATAGAAGTAACAAAATGATCCCGTGACTTGGGCAACGAGCACAATAAAGTTATGGCTTTATCCTCGGATTCAAATTTTACTTCTATACTTTCTAATTGCACCAGTAGAGTATTAAAAACATTCAAATGATCAGTAATCGAAGTACCTTCCTTCATTCACAAACTGTATAGCTGCCGCTTCAGGAGAATCCAATTCGTTAATGATTTTGTCATATACAACTTTTCCAACTTCGTCCACAGACCAGTAGCAGTTTTCTCTGACACGATGTTAAACAAAACATCATCAGCCAAACACAGTCGAATACCGCTCAAGGCTCTTCCATCCAATTCATTCCATTCATCATCTGTCACGGGGTAAGGCAGTTTGGATCTTCCCGACAGCGCCTTTGCCACGCCTTGTTGTACCAGGAGATCATGCATCTTTACCTTCCAGATCTCGAAATTGTTTTTGCCGTTAAACTTCTCGATTTCAAACCGGGCACTCTGAGTTTTCGCCATCTCGTTTAAAACAAACAATCTCCAAATCCAACTTTTAAATACAAGAAGTTAATATATAAAAAACGCCTATGCCTTATTGTACCAAATCCCTTTGCTGTTTGAATTGCAAATTACAATTTAAAAAACGAGTAGCAAATTTTACCAACGCAGTTGGCGCGTTGGCGCTATCGTCACTCCAGCAAATCCGCGCCGGCAGCAAAAACGCTTAGAGTAAGAAAAATGGCGCGTCTATCCCCTTCGGATCCGCGCTAATTAGGAAATTGGCACATTAGCGCACTTAATACAGCCTTATCCGCGCCTTTTCAGTATTTTGGTGCGACTGTACTTGAAGAGAACGCACCAACAGCGATATCCAGAAAAAAAAACACACACAACATAACTCCACTATCAATTTAAAAAACAGTGATCAAATTGGCCCTCAACGCAGTGTAGTTGATATACGTCCTGTCCAGATCTTCGAATTCCATAGTGAACAAGAAAATCTTCGGCTGTGAAATCGCCTTTCCTTTTAAGATTAACGCTGCTATAGTCTTCTCTGTGCTTACCCAAATGGCGTATGACGGATTTGCGATCTCATTCCTTTAGTGATGCTGACGACAGCTACGACTTGAAGAGTCTAGCGAGCGATGCATACTGATTACCTCTGAAACAGCCGATGCATTCCTTTGCTTAATCGCTGTGTTGAAACATGACGTGCCAACAATGAGTTCAGTGTTGCCTGGTGTGCATGCAGGCCCACCGCCACACTCCAACAGCGTTAAACCACCGCACTGGAGTCTGTCCCATGGTTTCATATACGCGTGGCCTATGCAATGTTTATTTGGTGTTCATCAAACGCAGGTAAATTTAGCGCACAGGTAAATTGGCATATGCCATTTCCACAGCCACGGTCCAACGCAGCACCAAGCAACGCTCAAACAGATTATGCCACTCCTCCATTGCGCCACGCCTCCAACATGCTCTGATACCACTTGTTAGAGCCAACAGTGCGTAGCTAAAAACAAGAGACAACAACAGCAAATAAATCATACATAAAAGACACAGAGGTTTAACGTGGTTCACCCAACCAATCTCGGCTACGTCCACCAAACATAGGCATCGGCAATCTTTATTATCAAACAGGAGATTACAAGATAATCAAGTTCCTCACAAACTCTCTCTCACACATCCCAATCCCTATGGACACCTGTTTTATAGCTAAGAGAATCTAACTGCCTCATAAATCCTCTTACAACAAATATAGGATGCATTAACTCTCTCCCAATAAAATAGAGCTAATATAGCAACATAATCTGATTGTTGTCACCTACTGAGATTTTTGCCTATTTTATTAAAACCGAAAAATCTCAACATAGCATCAATTGAGTTATAATTTTTTATTTTTTTATTATGAATCTTAATTTGGGAGTTTTCATGACGCAAGAAGACATTTCTGATATTGTAAATTGTCATGACGCAAGACATTTCTGATATTGTAAATCTTTGAGGAAGGGCTTTCACTTTAAATTCTGATATTGTAAAATTTTGAGGAAGAGCTTTTACTTTAAAATCTTTTTAAAGAGATGAAATTATATTGATTTTATTTAATAAATAATCATCATTATCTATATGTTTGGGCTGTATTACTTAAAAAAATCGAAAATTTGTCAGTTCGATTCGATTTGCGAATTAAAATGTCAATTCGAGTACGGTGCTATGCGCTAGATACTAGGTTGACGATATTAGATTCTTCGCAGATTTCTAATCTTAATTACAGATTCGAGCATCCATTTACTGTTCAAAACCCTTAATGGCATACGGTTAAGGTTAATAAATGATAATGATGGATCTCTGTTTATGCAATAAGTAATTTACAAGAAATGTCTGAGCAGGTTTTAAATGAAATAAGTAGAAATTTATTATAATTATTTTTTTATAAAGTAAAGTAAAAAATAGATATGATATATGTAATTTAAAATTTAAAATTTTGTAAATTTATCAAATTTAATAGAAAGGAAAAATTGTACCAATTATTTTTATAAATGAATTTTTTCCTTTTTCAAGGTGTTTTTTATTGAGATTATAAGCAAGTATTAAACTTCACAGCTTAAACATTTTGTATTATACTTAACATTTTGTGTTAATAGATGTTGTTCTTATATGTTATAAATTAGAGGTGAGTTTGATTTAATAAATGAGTAATTAGCAATTAATAACACAAATGTATATTTTTAAAGAATCTTTGCAAATACTTAATATACTACTTCATTATGAACATTAAATATTTAATAATGTGGAATTTATATGGTTTATGGTAATGTGGAATTTTTTGGAAATCACTTTATTTTAAGTATCATATAATTTATGGTGTAGGTGGGTGAATGGATAAATACAAAAATTCCTAAAACCTACTATCTTACTTGTTATTCTAAATGTAAAAATAAGTGAATTGGTTCAACATATAATTTTATTTGTAATATTTATAATTGAAACAACTTTACAACAATTCTTATCGTTTTCAATATTACAAATTATACATTTTAACAATTTAAAATATTAAGAAAATGATATATTTAAATATATGTAAAAGATATATTGCCAATTTTTTTTTAATAATGAAATTTTTTCTTTACTAAATCAAAGTCAAACTAGAACTTGGTAACTATGGTCTAAAATCACTCTGCAACCGATTATAAAGAAAATACTTTTGAGGATTTGAAAATTTTAATCCAAATTCAGAACTATTTTGAGTCGCTTTACATATTAGATCCCATATTGTTGGAACCCCAGATGTCTTTTAGTCCTTATATGTGGATATCATGGTATCCACCTTGTTTGTGATATTACATCCTTTCAGAATACCTGGATGCTTGAATCAATATCTATTTATAAATTCCTCAGTTTTTGAAATTGCATTATTTTATTCTTTTATGGTTTCTTCGAAGTTTTGATTTGTTATTCAAGTTTTTTCTCTTTATTGGAGTTAAATTTTCTCGTTTGGAAGAGAACTATTGGATATGTCGTATGTCCTTATTTCTTACAATCAGAAGGACCCAAAATTCTGGATTTCTGAAATACAAAAAAATATTTTTTCACAAATTTACATATATTTTCAGTAGGGGCTTCTGTCACAAGCTTGCTACTTGATGCATCTCTTCGTTTATCTCTAATAGCCAACTCCTGGTCAACTAGTGATGAACTCAGCGCGAACCTACTCAGAACTTTCACGCACTCGCGACCTCAACAACGGCTTCCTCGCCTAACAACGGCCTTGGCGTCCCTTCATTCTTTGGGTGAACCTCTAATGAACTTCTTGTGAACTTCAGATGAAAGCTCAAAAATAACTACTACCACATTAGATAATTTTAATTGTGCAAGGTATTCAATATGTAGAATGGTATACTCATATTATTTCAGAATGGATTTCAAAACTTTTACAGAGAGATTCTTTATCATAGATTGACTATCTTCGCATTTTTTGGACTTTATGTTGCTCACAAGGAACAAGCAATACCGAAGGCTACCTAGCAAAAGATAGACTCTGCCTCAGAATATGACTGGACTCATATACAGACTCGAAGACTTAAAATGATCTGGCCACTTTAGGTTCTTACCAGTGTCGAGCACACTAATATGCAGGCTTCTTAGATCAAACTAACTCTCTATGACACTCTAAGACCCGATGCCTCAACAATGAGCCTTACCCTCATTATATAGAAATGAGAGGGGACAAACATTCCTATAGGCCATCAGTAGACCGACCGAAAGGTGGATGGAATCATTGCTTTCGGGTAATGCCAGGGCGACATCCGCACAAAGATTCCAGTCCGGAAAAGCAAAGATTACGGAAAAGATTCCGACAATACAAAGTGGATGCTTTTAATCTATTGAAGCCCATGAGAAAAGACATTCATGAATTATTTACATAGTGGAGACTTTATTACAGCAAAGCCCATGGGAAATCTGATCACAATTAAGTCCTTGTGACTGGACATCATAATTACACTATGGATGCTTTTACGGAAAGCCCATGTGAATCGTCAGAACACAATGAGTTCTGGGAATCTATTTCTTTTATACAATAATTTGTCCCAGGTCTTTGTGTATATCCTGCAAATGATCATTGGTTTGCCCAAAACAATCTGAGGTTTTACTTTAGTTAAAACTAACCACTCTAGATGTTCTCTCATGTATTCCTGGAGTGAATAGTTTAAATCATGAAATGGTGACCATTCTTTAACTTTCATTTCCTTGACAGTTTTATAGATAGGGTGAAAGCAATCTCCAACATTTTGTTCAAAACATAAATCACAATGCTTTTTACAATATGACTCACGGTATACTAGATCCATTGCCGTTCTGTTTACACCATAGTCACGCCACCAATCTCTAAACCATTTAGATTGCTGGTTTTTCTGGAAGGTACCAGTTGCACTGAATTTTAACTTTGTATAGTGAGTTTGTACTCTGTCATCAACATTGAGAAAGTCCCACCAAAGTTGCTTATAACCTGCAAAATCATACACAATGTCATAAAAAATAATATTTGGATCACAGTTTCGCCAGAGAGCAGCAGGATGAGTTGGCCAATGTCTTTGTTCATTCCAAAGGTCTCTTGTTCTGTAGATGCAAAAGTATCTTTCATGTATGCCAGTGTTGGGTCCTCCATTGTGCCATATGCCAGCGATATCATGGAAATTTTGTTGCAGAGCTACTTTTGCAATTCTGACATCTCTTCTTGCTTTTTCATAGATCATGTCATGGATCCACTTGCTTCCTTTTGGATATACTTTTCGTTCTAGTACAAGGTGTTGGATGTCAGTGTGTGGTTGGAAGTTGGCATCCAATATTTTCGTATTTCTGAGTTTCCATGTGGGTTTCCAATTTCTTTTGTACTCTTCCCAGTCTTGATTATCTGGAATGGTCTGTAGGACCTCTTGCTTTTGGTTTTGGTCCCATTTGGTAATTATCATCATAACATGATCTTGGGGCTCAAGATATTCTCTGCTGAGAAAATCCGGAAGATTATTTTATTTTCCCTTGATATGCTCAACTTGGAAATCAAAGTTGGCAAAAAGTGCTTGCCATCTGGCAAACTTTGCTTCTCGAGCCTTTCTGATATCTTTTGTCAGGACTTTTTGTAAAGCTGATGCATCGGTCCTTAACAAAAATGGTTTATTAATGAGGTATACTTCAAACTTGTTGATGCAATTCCAGGCTGCCTTAACTTCTTTTTCTATTGTTGAATAATTTTGTTCAGCTGAATTCCACACTCCTGATGCAAACTGAACAATCTGTTTAGTATCTCCATTCTTCTGTTTCAAAATACCTCCCCATCCTATGTTGCTTGCATCTGTTTCCACAATTTAAAGTGCAAGATCATCAGCAACATATAAAATTGGTAGTGTTTTTACTTTGGCCTCAATATTTTGTATTGCCTTAGTATGGAATTTTGTCCATTCTGGAGGAATTTTCTTCAACATTTTATTTAGTATTCTTCTATCACTTACACAGTCTTGATAGAAGTTACTGACATAATTGAGACATCCTAGAAATCTTTGCAGCTGATTTTTATCTATTATGACATCAGGGAATTTGTCTGCAAACTCCAATGCATGCTTCTGTAGTGAGAACTGTCCATTGGAGATTGTATGCCCCAGAAATCTAACAGTGGTCTGGAAGACCTCTATCTTTTTCTTGCTTAGTACAAGGCCATTGTGTTTAACCAAATTTTTGAAAATATTTACATGTTTGAAGTGGTCTTGAATATTTTTACAAAATATCAACACATCATCTATATACACAATAAGCCAATCAAGTAAGGCTTAAAAGATTTTATCCATTACCTTTTGGAATTTGGATGGAGCATTCTTCAGTCCAAAAGGCATCACGTTCCACTCGTAGTGGCCTGCTGGTATGCTGAAAGCAGTTTTAAACTTATCTTTCTCTGTGATGGCGACTTGCCAGAATCCTTCCTTCAAGTCAAACTTAGAGAAGATTTTAGCTCCCGCTATCCTTCTGATCAAATCACATTTGTGTGGTATAGGATAGGTATCATCTGCTAAGACTGAGTTCAAAGGTTTATAGTTTATCACTAACCTTGGAATTCCTCTGATCTATTCTGCTCTTTTGTTAACATAGAATCCATAACAGTTCCAAGGACTGTCTGATTCTCTGATAAGTCCTTTATCTAGTAGCTTCTTGATCTCTTTTTCACAGAGATCTCTGTACTCTTTATTCATGGGGATCGCTTGGCTTTTACAAGGCTTACCAGAATAACCTTCTTTGTAAGGGAGCTCAACTGTATGCTGTTTCCTATGCCAGAATGCATTGGGCTCTTCAAAGCAACATTATTCTTCAATTTTCTTCCTTAAATCCTCAATTTTACTTTTTACCTGAGGATGTTTGAATTGTTCTTCAATTATGAGAGTGGATTTCATATTTTTCAGATCTGACAGTCTGGCTTCGGCTTAGTCCAGATTTGGCATAGTTTGGACCATCGTGGATATCCTTGGATTTGAAATATATGGTAGTTTAATCTTCTTTCTTGTTCCCTAAGATGTGGGGACTCATATAAAATAACCATCTTTTCCAGCTTTTAACCTTATTGAGCCATGAGGCTCTACAGCTGCTAAGAAGACATTTCCAAGGATGCAATCTACAGGAATATCTGCAACTGCAAATTTTAAATTAATGTAGTGATGCTCAAAGCATAGAGATGCTTTGGGTACTTCATATTTAAGCATTTTGTTGCCTAAACCCACCACTTTTCTTTCTGCAGCAACCCAGTATTTTTCTGGAATGGTCTTTATATTGAGAATATTGATATTTGCTCCTGAATCAAGGAGTGCCATTAGTTCAAACATTTCTCCTCTGATGAAAATATTAACTCTGACATGATGCTGCTGGTAAGAGATAGTCAGAAGTCTCATCTCCTTGAATCCAAAATTTGGATCTTTGACACCTTCAGCAATTTCAATTTGTTGATTATTACTGTATTGGGTGGTATTCCATGGCTGGTCTTCTTCATTTTCTTCTTTAGTACTTATCACCTGTTTTCCCTTTCTTAGTTCTGGAATCTGGGACTTCATAGTGGAGATTTCAGTTTCAATATTGTGAATCTCGCGACTCACTTCTCCAAAAGTGAGAGATCTTACTTTGTCAAGTTTCTCTTGGTGCCTTTGAAATGATTTAATATTTCTTTCAAATGAGGCATCAATAAATAAATATTTCTTACTTGAATCTTTTGAAGCTCTGGATTTGAGCTGGTCCATGAATGGTTCAGTCAAGAAATTCTTCATTTCACCTTCTTCCATGGCTCGAATCTGAGATAAAATCTTTATTTCATCTTCTTAAGTTGTGGCCATTAGCACCTTTTCTTTTTGTGGCTTGGAAGTCTCCTCTACTTCACTAGATTCATTGAAGAATTCTGAATAAGAATTATATTGAATATGACAGGCACAATTGCCAGATTCAGAACATAAACAATCTGAAGTATCAAAATCTGTATATTGTTGTATGTGAGCTTGTAGTTCTTCTGGAGAAGAAGAACTGAAAGAATCATAAGATGATTCTTCAATCTGGTACTGCTGAGCTATTTTTTTGATTACTACATTGGGACAACGTCATAAGATGATTCTTCAATTTGGTGCTACTGAGTTATTTCTCTGATTACTACATTGGGATAGTGTTCTATCTTATGGGTATGGGAACCACATTTCATGTACTGCATCAGTCCCTTGCTTTCTTGCTTCACTTATTTTCCTTTCTGAACAAAGGCTTGATATTTCTTGCCTCTGTTTCTCTTTGAATCTTCACCTTCTGGAAATCTAGAAGAAGTATGTCCATTTTATCCACATAGCCAACATGTAAGGCTATTCCATTTTTCTTGCTTTGATGTGTGCAGATGGATATCAGAAGGATTATAGTAATGTGTCCGAGGAACATACTTATAATATCCCTTCTTAGCTCTGGAGGTTTGACCTCGAGATTGCTTGGGATATTTTCTTCTATCCTTTGGATATTTTCTACGTCCTTTGTAGAATTTTTCTTTGAATTCTCTTTTTTCTCTTTTCTTTGCCTTTCTTCTTTTGACCAAAGGATTATCTACTGTAAGTCCATACTTATTGCAAATGGACTTTTTATCTGGAAGTTTGGAGATTTTTTCCAAATATTTGTTGACTTTGGAACTGGTACAAAGACTTACCAAGGTCTTTGTGATATGAGCATATATTTCTCCCCATGTATATGACTCAAATGGAAATTGAAAGACTTCTTGTAATCTAATATAGTCTACAAACCTGGATGGAAACGCTGCAAGATAAACTTGTTTCCATAACAAGTTCTTTGAATATTTTACCTCATAAATCTGCTGCATCCAATCTCTGTGGAAGTCTTCAAACTGAGACATTTTATGGCATTTCAGATTCATAAGAATCACTTCATTTTTATTTGAAATTTCTGTCTCATTGCCACACCAGTGTTCAAGGTTCATTGATGTTAATGCTCCTATCATATTACTGATAGTGGTGCCATCTGGATTATGTATAACATCTCCATTTTTCATCTTTGAGAACTTCTTCTTCCATTTTTTCTATGAGTTTCGAAGATGACTCTGTCTCCCACCACCTGAGAAGTGTGCCTGTAAAGCACTGTATAATGGTCCTGCAAGCATCAATCTCACTCTTTCCCCTTAGACACGTAAGCTTGTATTAAGTATACATAATGTCTATGAGCTGTTTGATTTTACCAACACCCATGCTATCAATGTTCTATTCTCTGTGAGATTCTGGGAAAAAGGTATGAGCTTCAAGAAGTTTACATTTGCCTTCAATGTCAGGTGCTGGATATTTACTGAACCTGCTTTCAAGCGGTTCATAAATGGGAAAGATATGTGTATCAGAATCTTTTTGTTCTTTCTTGTCTTCTTCTTCATCCTTGAATAAGGATGCAATGGTTATTTTTTCAGTAGCCTCAGATTCTGAAGAGGTGGCTACTTCCTTTGGAAATAGTGCTGAAAACCTGTTGACAGGTTTAACAGGGTCTTGCATCTTTATATTTCTTTTGAAAAGAAAGGAGTTAGGAACTGGTCTTTCTGTTTTTTACAAATTCATCTTTTCTACTTTATTTGCCAGACCATATATAAGATTCTTATTTGTATCCAGATGATCGACTAATTTAACTTCTACTCCTTCTATCTTGGATAAAGATTCTTTATCATATGAGTGAATAACAGCAGAATCATACTGTACATTATTTAGACATTTATTTACTTCATTTATTGATACCTAGACAGTATCAAAGTGATCTTTTACTTCTGCTACCTTGGCTATGTTAATTTCCAAGCCTTTCATTACTTTGTTTGTCCAATTTAGCTGCTCACTTGCCTTTTGTATTCTGCCATCAATACCTAACGCATTGTCATCTTTCTGCACAAGTGGAATAGCTTTAGCTGCATTCTGATTTTCTCCAATAACAATTCCTTTAAAGGGAGGAAATGTTGATGGAGTCTCTACTTTACTCCCATCTAATGCAGTCCAAGCATGTTTATTAACTGAAGTGGTTGATGATGAACCAGTTAAAACATTTATTTGGGAAACATTATCTTTCCAGGAATAGAAAGATATCCATGAATTATTTACTTCCATGAAATGCTTCCAATCTTCAGCTAATTTCTTTTTCTCTTGTGGAGTATAAGTCTTGTCAAATTCTTCTGCTTGGGGATTGGTGAATAAATCCCAATTAAGCATTGCTTTCATCCATTTGGCACTGATTTCAGACTTTAAACATCCATCCATAAGAGAAAAGAATTTGTGCATTTCCATCACAGCAGGCTTCTTACAATCTTCAGGGATTGGACCAAATCTACATGCTGGTATAAGGCCATTTCCTTGCTCAAGATGTCCTAGAACATATGTAGGCTTAGCTGCTCTCATGAGACTCATCATTTCCATTAACCTTGGATCTTCTCCTTCCAAAGTGATTATTTCATGCATCATAAGGACATGGTCACATTCCTGATCATGTGGGAAAGGGATGTCTGAGCATTTAGGATTTGGGCATGGATTTATACAGGTTGATGGAGGAGCTATGCCAAATCTGGGATTATGATTTGCATGAATTACAGTTTCAGCAAGCGTAAGTAAATTGACAGTATTTTGGCATTCTAAACATTTAACTTCTAAGGAGTCAAAGTTAACTATCTGTGCAAATTCAATAAGGGAAATATGTTTACAGGTGGAAGAACTGGAACAGGTAGTATCTACAGTAGAGTGATCTCTGTAATATTTAGACTTTTTACAGGCTAATTCAATACTTCAGTGGTCAATAGTAGATCTTCTGGGAAAGGATATAACTGCAGAAGATAAGTTTTCTATCATATCGGCTGAGGTAATTCTTTTTGGAATGAGAGGCTTGGGGTTATTTACTACCCAGTGTTCAACGAAAGTTAAGTCTTCCGAACGGATTGTTTGATGTTTGACCTTCTGATTTTTAGGATTAGTCAGAACAACAACACTTGACTTGGAATCGCGACTGAGAGTATGGAGGATGGTTGACCATAAAGTATTAGTATGACGAAAAAAGCCTTTGTTCTATATGGAAATATTATTTCTCTTTTGGTGCATATTGAAACCGGTGGTTTGGATTTGAAGCTGTAAGATCTGGTCAATGGTTTCATCAAAAGTATAGATTGAGAAATTCGGGAAACAGTCAAAATAGACTGGGCCATGAGAAAGTGGAGCAACGATTTCGCCAATTAAGGAATCAGTATACTTATTGTGTGTAAGATCATGAACAGTGGCTAGCACAAAAGTATTTAACCCTTGATGTGTTAAAGGGTTGACTCCTACCCTTATGCAACCTAAATGCAGATATTTAGTATTAAGTCTTTTGGCCTCTGCTTGCAAATCTTTAGGATCTAGTAAAGGAATGGTCTGGATATTATCAGAGTTCTCCTGTATTTGACTAACAGACTCTTTTATACTTATCCTAGTGACCACTTTTAAATGAAACATAGATATGTCATTATAGACTTTTGAGGGAGCTATGGCAGGTAATTCCCAATGAGTAGATGGCTGACATTCTTCATACTCAAGCTCAGCTGGGTTTAAGACACGACTCGAACTTGAAGCAAACATATCTCTCAGTGGATTTTCTTCAGCCAAAGATTCTCTCTCTTCTAATTCTCGGAAAGAAACAGATTTGTGGAATGAATCCATCCTATATGAGTTTTAAGAATAGATTACTGACCTTCTGAATCGGACGTTACTGGCTCTGACACCAATTTTCAGCAGGGGCTTCTATCACAAGCTTTCTAATTGTTGCGTCTCTTTGTTTATCTTTGATAGCCAACTCTTGGTGAACAAGTGGTGAACTCACTGTGAACCTACTCAGAACTTTCACGCTCTCACGGCCTCAACAATGGCCTCCTCGCCTAACAATGGCCTTGGCATCCCTTCGTTCCTTTGGCGATCCTCTGATGAACTTGTTGTGAACTTCGGATAAAAGCTCAAAGATAACTACTACCACAGCAGACTATATAAATACACAAAGTATTCATACGCAGAATGGTGTACTCATATTATTTCAGAATAGATTTCAAAACTTTTTACAGAGAGATTCTTTATCAGAGATTGAATATCTTCGCATTAATTGAACTTTATGTTGTTCGCAAGGAACAAGCAATACCGAAGGCTGCCTGGCGAAAGATAGACTCTGCCTCAGAATGTGACTGGACTCATATGTGCTCAAGGACTTCTAAAATGATATGGCCACTTTAGGTTCTTACCAGTGTTGAGCACATTGAAACGAAAGCTTCTCAGATCAAACTGACTCTCTAAGACTCCAAGACCTGATGCCTCAACAATGAGCCTTACCCTCATTATATAGGAAATGAGAGGGGACAAGCATTATTGTAGGTCATCAATAGACTGACCAAAAGTGGATGGAATCATTGCATTTAGGTAACGCCATGGCGACATCAGCACAAAGATTCCAGTTTGGAAAAGAAAATATTACGGAAGATTCTGACAAAATAAAGTGGATGCTTTTAATCTATCAAATCCCACGAGAAAATATTATGCATGAATTATTTACACAGTGGAGGCTTTAGTACAGCAAATCCCACGGGAAATCTGATCACAATTAAGTCCTTGTGACTGGACATCATAATTACACTATGGATGCTTTTTACAGAAAGCCCATGTGAACCTTCAGAACACAGTGAGTTCTGGGAATCTATTTCTTTTATACAATAATTCATCTCAGGCCTTTGTGTATATCCTGCGAACGATCATTGGTTTGCCCAAAACAATCTAATGTTTTACTTTAGTTAAAACTAACCACTCTAGATGTTCTCTCATGTATTCCTGGAGTGAATAGTTTAAATCATGAAATGGTGACCATTCTTTGAATGTCATTTATTTGACAGTTTTATAGATAAGGTGAAAGTAATCTCCAATGTTTTGTTCAAAACATAAATCACAGTGCTTTCTACAATATGACTCATGGTATACTGGATCCATTGCAGTTCTGTTTACACCATAGTCACGCCACCTTTCTCTAAACCATCCGAATTACTGGTTTCTCTGGAAGGTACCAGTTGCACTGAATTTTAACTTTGTATATGAGTTTTTACTCTGTCATAAACATTGAGAAAATCCCACCAAAGCTGCTTGTAACCTGCGAAATCATACACGGTGTTAGGAAAAATAATCTTTGGATCACGGTTTGGCCAGAGAGCAGCAAGATGAGTTGGCCAATGTCTTTGTTCATTCCAGAGGTCTCTTTCTCTGTAGATGCAAAAGTATCTTTCATGTATTCCCGTGCTAGGTCCTCCATTGTACCATATGCCAGCAATGTCATGGAAATTTTGTTACAGAGCTACTTTTGCAATACCAGCATCTCTTCGTGCTTTTTCATAAATCATGTCATGGATCCACTTACTTCCTTTTGAATATACTTTTCATTCTGGTACAAGGTGCTGGATGTCAGTGTGTGGTTGCAAGTTAGCATCCAGTACTTTCGTATTTCTGAGCTGCCGTGTGGGTTTCCAACTTATTTTGTACTCTTCCCAGTCCTGATTGTCTGGGATAGTTCGTAGGACCTCTTACTTTTGGTGTTGGTCCCACTCAGTGACTATCATCATAACATGATCTTGGGGCTCAAGATATTCTCTACTAAGAAAATCCGGAAGATTATTCTCTTTTCCCTTGATATGCTCAACTTGGAAATCAAAGTTGGAAAAAAGTGCTTGCCACCTGGAAAACTTTGCTTCTCCAGCCTTTCTGATGTCTTTTGTCAGGACTTTCTGTAAAGCTGATGCATCGGTCCTTAACAAAAATGGTTTATTGATGAGATATAATTCAAACCTACTAATGCAATTCTAGGCTGCCTTAACTTCCTTTTCTATTGTTGAATAATTTTGTTCAGCTGGATTCCATACTCCTAATGCAAACTGAACAATGTGCTCAGTATCTCCATTCTTCTGTTTCAAAATACCTCCCCATCCTATGTTTCTTGCATCTGTTTCCACAATTTTAAATTCAAGATCATTAGCAACATATAAAATTTGCAATGTTTTTACCTTGGCCTTAATATTTTGTACTGCATTAGTATGGACTTCCGTCCATTCTGGAGGATTTTTCTTCAACCTTTTATTTAGTATTCTTCTATCACTTGCACAGTCTTAATAGAAGTTACTGACATAATTGAGACATCCTAGAAATCTTTGCAGCTGATTTTTATTTGTTATGACATCAGAGAATTTGTCTGCAAACTCCAATGCATGCTGCTGTAATGAGATTTGTCCATTGGAGATTGTATGCCCCAAAAATTTGACAATGGTCTGAAACACCTCTATCTTTTTCTTTCTAAGTACAAGGCCATTGTACTTGAACAAATTCTTGAAAATATTTACATGTTTGAAGTGATCTTGAATATTTTTAGAAAATATCAACACACCATCTATATACACAATAAGCCAATCAAATTAATGCTTAAAAATCTTATCCATTACCTTCTGGAACTTGGATGGCGCATTCTTCAGTCCAAAAGGCATTACGTTCCACTCGTAGTGGCTTACCGGTATGCTGAAAGTAGTTTTAAACTTATCCTTCTCTGCAATGGCAACTTGCCAGAATCCTGCCTTCAAGTCAAACTTAGAAAAGATTTTGGCTCCTACTATCCTTCTGATCAAATCACCTTTGTGTGGTACAGGATAGGTGTCATCGGCTAAAACTGAATTCAGAGGCTTGTAATTTATAACCAACCTTGGAATTCCTCTTATTTGTTCTTCTCTTTTATTAACATGGAATCCATAACAGTTCCAAAGACTATCTGATTCTCTGATAAGTTTTCTGTCAAGTAGCTGCCTGATCTCCTTTTCATAGAGATCTCTATACTCTTTGTTCATTGGGATCGCTCGGCTCTTACAAGGCTTACCAGCATAATCTTTTTTGTAAGGGAGCTCAATTGTATGCTGTTTCCTATGCCAGAATGCATTGGTATCTTCAGAGCAGCATTCTTCTTCAATTTGATTCCTTAAATCCTCAATTTTACCTTTTACCTGAGGATATTTGAGTTGTTCTTCAATTTTGAGAGTGGATTTCAAATCTTTCAAATCTGACAGTTTGGCTTCGGCTTGATCCAGATTTTGTTGTCAACAAAAAGGGAGTATTGTTTAGAGCTATTATAAACTTTACAAAAACTATTATGATGATTACTAATAATAAAATTCTGAGAAGTCCAGCAAGTTTCTGAGAATATGAGTTTTGTCCAAAAATATACTGAAAACTAGTAAGTTATATACATAGAAGGAGAAAGTAAAAGAAAAGTTGTTGAATGATCTAGCGATCATTCTGATAGGAACCAATCATGTCCATGAAAGGATGATGATAGTAACTGTAGAAACTGCCACCCCTGTATTCATGTATCTGCCATTGACCTCTGTTCAGCTGCGCTGCCTCTTTGGATAAACGATTAGCGATCTCATTCCTTTCCTTGTATATATGTGAGCATGCAAATGAATCAAATTGGGACTTTAGATAAAGGATATCATTCAGAATATCTCTAAGTGTGTGCAAGTGACAATGATTAACTTCATTTTTCCAGTTAATTATGAGCTGTGAGTCTCCGAATATCTGAAGTTGTGGGCAATTTTGTTCTTTTGCAAAAAGGAGAAGGTATTTTAGCCTGCTCAATTCAGCATAGTTATTGGTGCCTCTTCCAAGGCCGACCTTGATTTTATAAGACACTATATTATTCATATGCAGCACCGCCCCTCCACCATAGCCTTTAGCTTATGCTGAGCCGTCAAAATAACCCCAAGGGGGAGTTTATGTATATGGATTCCTGGCTAATGATTGGAGGGGGTCAGATGTCCTGGTCCTCCAAGAGCGAATTGTATAAAACCAATAGTGAAATACTAGAGGAGTCCCAATCTATTTTGGAATTCTTGAAAATGGATTTGTTCCTATTAAGCCTGATTCCCCAACAAATTAGCAGTGGAAGGCATCTAGTTTTCTGAGAGTTGGATTTTATCCACCATCTTTGCCAAGCCTCTTCAATATCTCGTCCCGACCAGTCAATATGTAGATTTAGTGAAGTGAGGATCTTTTTCCAGAAGGTTTTCAAGACAGAACATGTAAAAAAGAGATGAGAAGTATCTTCCTCTTGCATCCTACACAAACAACATCTAGAAGGCCTACAGTTTGCATGATGCCTCAGCATTAGTTTAGTGGGAACCTTGTCTGTTAAAATGCACCACATGAAAAGCCTAGATTTTGGAGGGGCCTTTAATTTCCAGATATGACTCCACCACCAAGAGAAATCACCCATGTCTGGCTACCGTTGTATAAGCATAACCTGATTTGGGGGAGTATCTGCCTTAGGGATCCAATGCCTAGATAAGGACATCTTGATTGTCAGTTATACGCACATTAGCCTCCTCTAATGAGCCTATGAATCTCTGCCAATCATCGACCCAAACTGCTGGAATGTTGAGCGTTTTGTGGTCCTTCTAGGTCTAGTTTTGCCACCTGTCTTGAATATCATCTGCTATATGTGATAAGTGGGTGATCCCTGAGTCTTGAAGGAAATTACAAAGAGGACGGGGGAGAATATGGCCATTCCCACATCCACTCACGCATCCAAACCAATCCTCACTTGAACTCTATTGCTAACTTTCCAAGCCAAACCACGCTTGATCAGAGAGATAGAGTGAGATAATGCTTTCTAGATTATGGAGGATCCAGCTATAGGAACTGAAGGTCTACAGATCCATTCCAGAATTGAGAGTGGATATATGTACTTATTATAAGTGATTTCCTGCCAAAGACTTCTGGAATTAATAAGTTGCTAGCCCAGTTTTGCAGCCAAAGCCTCAGCGAATAAATGAAATTTTTTTATGCCCCAACCCCCCAGTTTTTTGGGTTTGTCAATGCTGTCCCAACGGACCCAAGCAAAATTTCTCCCTGGAATTTGTTCACGCCAAAGGAAGCGACAACATAATTGTTGAATTCTTTTTAAAATGCCTTTGGGAATCCAGGCCAGCGACATCCAGTAAACCGGAATAGCTTGTAGGACCAACTTGAGGAGAGTTAGCCTACCTACTCTAGAAAGCCATCTCTGTTGCCAAATATTGATTCTACTTTCAATCTTAGCTATAAGCCAAGTCCAATCTGTTATGCAATAACCATTTGGTTTCAATCTGAAACCCAAATATTTAAGACCATCATCCAGATCTTGACGCTCATATTCAAAAAATTGGCTAGCTAATCTTGCTTCATTCAGCTGGCAGGAAACTATGATAATAGTTGATTTTGAAATATTTGGCTACATGCCTATAGCTATACAAAAAAGATCTAGAATAGCCTTGAAAGCATATGAGTCTTGAAAAGATCCATTTAAAAAAATCAGAACATCATCAACAAATAAAAGATGGGTTATAGAGGACATATCCGAGACCCTGACTCCAGCCAAAGAGCCTTCCTCTTTGCCTTTTGTTATCAGTCTGTTGAAGCCTTCCATGATGAGGAGAAAGAGAAGCGAGGAGAGAGGACATCCTTGCCTAAGGCCTCGTTCCACATGAAAGAAACTTGAAGCCGCTCCATTGATGAGAATACTAAAGGAGATTGAAGTAAGACAGCGCATGATCCAATAGATGAAAGCAAAGGGGAAGCCAATGTGAGTGAGAGTTATATTGAGGTGGGACCAACAGGTACAATCAAAGGCTTTGGAAAGATCAATTTTTAGGATGACATAATTTTTATGGAGCTTCTTAATCGAGTGAAGAGCTTCTTGAGCAGTACCAATTGCTTCATGGATTTCGCAATGGCTGAGAAAGGCAAATCGTACCTTGGATATCATTTGGGAGAGAAAGGGTTTAATACGAAGAGCTATTGTTTTGGATATGATTTTGTAAATGTTATTGCTGAAGGATATGGGTTTGTAATTGTTAGGTCCCTATAATACTAGTGATGCCCCCATTACTATTGTAGTTGTATCCCTTATTAATATTGTTGTGCCCCTATTGTCCCCATATTGTTATTACTACGCCCCATAGAATCCCTCTATTGTTATTTTTGTTCCTTTATATTATAATTGTTAGGTCGGCTTGGTTATATTGTGACCCTTAGACTCCTATATATAGAAAGGAGGTTTTGTCATTTGAATCATCCAAGAATTATTTATTTGTGTAATGTAAAGGAGGTTGCCCCCTCGAAGAGGCTAAATTCTAAGGCGTTTATCTCTCTTTTCTATCTTTTTGTGAGCTGGTTTCATAACATTTGGTATTAGAGCTTTGGATTCTAGGGTTTCGCTGCTCCAAATAGGTCATCGTGGCATTTGCGCTATAACTTTTTGTCTGCGACATTTCAGATGCTAAAAAAAAATCCATTTGGGTCGCAATCGCTATGAACCTCGGGTCCAAATTTCAGAGCTTTTTGCGCTATATTTTTGGAGATATGATCTGAAAAAGTTGGCATTTTTGCAGACTCCCGAATTTCATTCCAAACAGGTGACCTAGGGAAAATTGTCATAACTTTTGTTTTGAGCATCAGATTGAAATTTTGTAAGAAGTTACTGAAAGATGACGAACTTTAGTTTCCTGTATATATTTTTTTAGATCCGAAGGTCAAAACAGTGACATGTGGCACTTCATACAAGTTCGTTCTTCCGAAAAGGTCTATAATCAGGCCATTTTGGGAGATTGTGCATAACTCTGCCTTGGAGAATCTAAATTCAATTAGACGGTGGCATTGGAAATAGGACACGAAGGGCTACTGCAGGTTGCAATCTCAAAACTGGATGATCTGAAATTACAGAGATACATCAGATTCAGTATCGAGCTCCTACAAAGTGAAAAAAAAGTGTGTAGTTTTTCTTAAATTTTGCATAAGCTTGGTTTGAAAAATTATTTTGAAGGAATTCAAAGGGCATAGTAAAGCATTATTATTGGTAATTGATGCCCCGAAGAAAGAAAATGAAAACACCTAATAAGTAACCTGAAAGATCTAGCATGACTCATGAAAAAGAGGAAGAAATGCAACATAATATATCAAAATTACAAGACCAAGTGCAACAAATGTCACTCGCACAAAAATTAACAGAACCTAAGATGGATGGTTCAAAGAAAGATGTAGAAGCTAAGATGTATGGCGTGGAAGCTAAGATGAATGGTTTAAAGAAAGGCATAGAAGCTAAGATGAATGACGTGGAAGTTAAGATGGATGGCATGGAAGCTAAGATGAATGGCATGGACGATAAGATGGAAGAATTGAAGATAAATTTGAATAAGATGGTACAAGAAATGGTCACTAGTGGTGAAACGGTAATAAAGGAAACTCGTGATGAGAACAAAAAAAATGTTAATCATGATTTCATAGACTCTAATGTTGGATTGAAGACCCACCATATTCCAAAAATCGATATGAGGAAGTTTGATGGCAAGGATCCCGCAACATGGATACTATAGATGGGGCAATTTTTTGATCTCCATAATGTGAAAAACACACAAAAGGTACGTATTGCAACTTTATATTTGGAATCAAATTAGCTTGTATGGTATCGATGGCTTTTCTCTCGTAAAAAAATTGTCACTTGGGCAATTTTTACAGAAGAAATGACAACGCATTATGAGGATACAAAAAGCAACACCTTTTTTAGCCAATTGATAAGTCTCAAACAAAAGGGTTCAATGATGGAGCACATTGAGGAGTTCCAAAAATTGAACATAAGGGTAAAAGATATTCCAGAGGAGCATAGGATTGATGTGTTCATAGGTACTTTAAAGGATAATATCCAACATAAGGTTCATCTTTGGGAACCTGATTCATTGGAGAAAGCATTCAAGTTAGCAAGGAAAATGGAAAACAAAATTATGGTAACCAGGAAGCCTACCACTCACAACTATAAAGATGGAAGTGTTGTTGCCCCTAGCCTTCCACAACCTATAAGGTTGACACCACAACAATTAGAAGAAAAAGAGCAAAAGGGATTTGTTACAGTTGTGATAACAAATACACTAAAGGTCATAAGTGTGCTGAGAAGAAATTATTCTACATAGATTGTGAAGAAGAGGAAGAAAAGGAACAAGAAAGGTCAAAAGAAGAGGATATACTCCAGGAACAAAGCCTGGATAAAGAAGAAATGAATCCGACCATATCTTTTAATGCATTGGCTGGAATTACCACTCCTCAAACCATCGAGATAGAAGGACATATCAAGAAAAAAAAGGTAATAGTGTTGATTGATTCAGGAAGTACCCACAATTTTATTCGTTGTAAGATAGCAAAAGAATTGAATTGCTTCCTGTACCCAGAACCAGATTGTCAAGTGATGGTTGCAAGTGGAGGAACCATAAATTGCTCTGGAAAGTGCCATAATATCAAGCTATCCATGGGAGAATATGTATTGAATAGCCCAATGCTTTCCATTCCAATGGGAGGTGTTGATGTTGTACTAGGAGTCCAATGGCTACAATCCTTGGGTACAATAGCTTTTAACTTTCAAGAACTTTTCATGAAATTTTCTGCGGAAGGAAAGGAAGTTGAATTAAGGGGTATTGCAGGGAAACCATGAAAGATAATCAGCTCCAACGGTATGACAAAGCTTCTAAAAAATGAACAATGAAGTGTAATTGCACAATTATGTTCGCTAGATGTTTCCACATCGAAATAATCTATTTCTCCAGATCTCCAAAAAGTCTTGGACAATCATTCTAAGGCATTTGAGACTCTCAAAGGTCTTCCACCTATTCGTGATCATGATCATGCTATTCATTTGATTCCAGGAAGTGTTCCTCCAAACATCAGGCCGTACAAATATCCCTATGCCCAAAAGAGTGAAATTGAACGTATGGTTGTAGAAATGCTAGAGGCTGGTATAATTCAACCTAGCCAAAGTTCTTTCTCTGCTCCAGTAGTATTGGTGCACAAGAAGGATGGATCATGGCGCATGTGTCTGGATTATAGGGAGCTCAACAAGCTCACTATTAAATATAGGTTTCCCATTCCTATCATTGATGAATTATTGGACGAATTGCATGGATCAATTTACTTCACCAAGTTGGATCTTCGTTCAGGATATCTTCAAATCAGAATGAAGACTGAAGTCATACCGGAAACAGCATTTAGAACTCATGAGGGTCACTATGAATTTTTGGTCATCCCTTTTGGCCTTACCAATGCACCTTCTACATTTCAAGGTTTGATGAATTCCATTTTCAAACCCTTCCTTCGAAAATTTGTGTTAGTATTTTTTGATGATATACTAATCTACAACAAGTCTTGGAAGGATCATGTTGAACATGTTGATAGGGTGCTACAACTATTGGAGGAGAAACAAATATATGCAAAAAAATCCAAATGTTTCTTTGGAGTACAAGAGGTGGAATATCTGGGTCATATTGTATCTTATGAAGGAGTTAAGGTAGACCCTAGCAAAATTAAAGCCATTAAGGAATGGAAAATCCCCACATCCATAAAGAATCTGCGATGATTTCTCAGGTTGACATGGTATTATCGCAAGTTTGTTAAGAATTATGGGAAAATAGCAGCACCTCTAACAACATTATTGAAGAAAGATGCATTTTCATGGACTCCAGAGGCAACAAAGGCCTTCGAACATCTTAAAGAGGCAATGTGCCAAGCACCAGTCTTAGCTACACCGGACTTCACAAAAACCTTTATTGTGGAATGTGATACTTCAGGAAATGGAATTGGTGATGTTTTAATGCAAGATGAAAGACTCATTGCTTTCAAAAGTCGTCCAATCAAGGGAAAGTATTTACACAAAGCTATTTATGAGAAGGAAATGTTAGCAATACTAAATGCACTTAAGAAATGGCAACCCTACTTAATAGGAAGACACTTCAACGTAAAAACATATCATGATAACCTTAAATACTTTTTAGAATAAATATTATCCTCTGAAGAGCAACAAAAATGGGTCATAAAGATGTTGGGTTATGACTTTGAAATCATCTACAAAAAAGGGAAGCAAAATGTTGTGGCAGATGCACTCTCAGGAAAAGATGAGGATGTGAAAGCATTGTTGTGCGCCATTTCTATTATCGAACCAGATTGGATAAACGAAGCAAGGGAGGAATGGAAGAATGACGAAGAAGTGTGGGCATTTATTAGAAAGTTACAACAAGATTCCAGTACAACTGATACATTTAGCTAGAAAAATGATTCATTATGGTACAAAGATTGCTTATACCTCTGTAAGAATTCCCAATTCAAACAAAAGATTCTTATGGAATTGCATGCTTCCCCCTTCGGAGGGCACTCAGGATTTTTAAAAACTTACCACAAGGTTAAGAAGGAATTTTTTTGGGATGGCTTTAAATCGGATATTCAAAAGTTTGTGGCGGAATTTTTGGTTTGCAAACAAAATAAAGTTGAAACAATTAAGACACCAGGTCTATTACAACCTTTATCCATTCCAAGCCAATGTTGGGAGGAAGTTTCAATGGATTTTATCATAGATTTACCCAAGTCTGAGGGAAAGAGTGTCATCATGGTGGTAGTTGACAGACTTACCGAGTATGCACACTTTTGTGCATTATTACATCCATTTAAAGCCAGCACAGTTTTTACTGCATTTATGGAAACAATTCAAAAGCTACATGGAAACCCAAAGATTATTGTAAGTGACAGAGATCCTATTTTTACTGGAAATTTTTGGACATAATTATTTTTTTGTCTTAGTATTCAGTTAGCTCATAGCTCATCTTATCATCCTCAATCTGATGGGCAAACTGAGATAGTAAACAAATGTTTGGAAGGATATCTTCGTTGCTTTGTATCTGATAAACAGACACAATGGGTCAAATGGTTGCCTCTGGCTGAATGGTGGTATAACACTTCCTTCCATATTGCAACAAAAATGACCCCATTTATGGCACTTTATGGATATCAACCACCATCCATCACATCATATTTAAGAGAAAATTCTAAGGTTCAAGCAGTGGAACATCACATCGAGCATCAACAACAAGTTCCCCAACTCTTAAAGGATAACCTCGTGTTGGCGCAGAATAGAATGAAACAATAGGTAGATCAACATCGCAACAAAAGAAATTTTGATGTAGGTGATTGGGTATTCCTACAGCTACAACCATATAAACAAATCTCCCTTAAGCAAGCTAAGAAGGATAATAAATTATCACCAAAGTATTATGGTCCGTACAAGGTGTTGCAAAAGATTGGTACTATGGCATACAAATTGGAGCTTCCTGCAACTTCTCGAGTGCACCCAATTTTCCATGTTTCATGTTTAAAGAAGGTTATAGGCGACAAGCTCCCAGTTCAAACAATATTTCCAAAACTTGACGAGAAAGGAAAAATTATATTGGAATCGGAAGCAGTCACAGAAACAAGAACTCGACAGCTACGAAATCAATCCATTTCGGAGTATTTCATCAAGTGGAAGAACTTATCTGCTGAAGATTCCACATGGGAGGATGAGAATTTTATACAGAAGCATCCAGAACTACTCAAGGTTGAGGACAACACTTTTTTGAAGGAGAGGAGCATGTTAGGTCCCTATAATACTAGTGATGTCCCCATTACTATTGTAGTTGTATCCCTTATTAATATTGTTGTGCCCCTATTGTCCCCATATTGTTATCACTGTGCCCCATAGAATCCCTCTATTGTTATTTTGGTGTCTTTATATTATTATTGTTAAGTCGGCTTGATTATATTGTAACCCCTTAGACTCCTATATATAAAAAGGAGGTTTTGTCATTTGAATTATCCAAGAATTGTTTATTTGTGTAATGTAAAGGAGGTTTCCCCCTCGAAGAGGTTGAATTCTAAGGCATTTATCTCTCTTTTCTATCTTTTTGTGAACTAGTTTCATAACAGTGATCTTCAAAAAATGAACGGTTATCAAATTTGGGTATAAGGGCCAGGAAAGTCCAGTTGAAGGCCTCCAAAATTCTGCCAGACTTTCAGTTTTCCTCAATGGTCTGGATGAGATCATTTCCAATTAAATCTAAAAAGGAACTGAAGAATTCAACCAGCCACCCATCAGGACCCGGCTCTTATCCTTATGAAAGCACTTCAGTACAGTGTCAAGCTCTTCTCTAGTAACCTGAGAGTTTAGTTCTTCAATTTCCTCCGGCTCGATGAATCTGGGTATAGCTTCAACAATGCGAATGATGTTTGGAGAGTTATTCCAATGGGGGTTTTGTAGATATTAGAGTAATATCTAATCCCCATGTCAGCCAGTTGTTCAAAATTGTCTGCTTTCCTTCCTTCCTGATCTGAGTTGCCTCAACCCTCCATCCTCTTCGCAGTGGAAGGTGGTCCCATACGGTGGAATATTTTCTGATTTTCTTTGACATAAAATAACGAACAATAACGTGTCATTATAATCTATGTTGGATTGGGATCCATAGGTGTTGGTTCATAAATTTGAATCCGGTACCTCAACCCTCGATCATCATCGCGGTGTAAGGTGGTGGTGAGAGGTGCTCCCAAATGATGGAATATTTTCTAATTTTCTTTCTGACATAAAATAACGAACAATGACGTGTCACTATAATCTCCGTTGGACTGGGATCAAGGGGGTTGGTTCATACATTTGAATCCGTCCATTATACACACGCTTTTAGGCGCTTTTTCTGCATTTGGCGCTTGTTAAAAAGACACCCAGTGCCTTTAAATTGTTTTCTTTGCTGTGCAGACCGTATCATTCCCTTCTCTAATCTACTCTGTGTGTCTGCATTTCGATGCTTTGCGTGGTTTGTGAGTTTGCGTCTGGTTTGCATGATTTGTATGTATGGATATCGTTGTCAATGTATGATGTGGATGTTACAGTTCTTACGTTGCTATCTCCGTTTTTCCGTGGTTTGTGTGTTTGCGTCTGCTTTGCAGGGTTTGTGCGTATGGATTTCATGTCGATATCTGGTGTGTTTCTTGATGGCACCGTTCTTGCGTTGCTATCTTTGTTATGTATATGTGTTTGTATGTTAGTAAGCGTTGTCGATGAAGAAGGGAAACCGATCTGTTCAATAATCAATTTGCAGCTTGCAAGAGGATAGGTTTCTGGCATTCCTTTCATTTAGTTTCAGGTAGGCTAGTAATCGATTCTTAATGTCGTCGGTCCAGCTATTACTGATTAATTTTGAAGAGTATTCTCCATAATTTACTTTCGTAAGAGTACTTTTGATATGATTTTGTAAATTTTTGAAATATTTTATTTTCCTAAGAGCACTCGTCAAATAATTTGTTTCTTCGCAAAATTTTCAAATAATTATTTCCAAAGAGTTAATTTATTTCCAACAGTATTGTGATGGATTGTCTATTTTGTAAATGCGAGGAACAATTTAGACTAATTATATGTTGAAGAGTATTTCCCACAATCTACTTCCCGAAAAGTACTCCTCATGTTTCTTTGCAAATTTTTGAAATAATTTCTTTCTGTGTAATCTTTTTAAAATAATTTACTTCCCGAAGAGTACTCCTCATGTTGCTTTGCAAATCTTTCTGTGCAATCTTTTTTAAATTTTTATCTCCCTGAGAGTTCTCTTGAAATAATTTACTTCTTTGCAGGTTTTTGAAATAATTTTTTTCCCTAGAGTATTTTGATGAATAGTCTATTTTATAAATTTGAGGAACAATTTATACTAATTATATCGTAAAGAGTCTTTCCCGTAATATACTTCTAAGAGTACTCGTGAAGTAATTCGTTTCTTCGCAAAATTTTGAAAAAATTTAATTTCTCAAAGGGAGTTTTGATGAATAGTCTGTTCAGTAAATTGGAGGAACAATTATTTCTCGATGAATATATCTGGATTTTTCTGTTTTTTAAATTGATCTAATGAATGGCCAGGTTTACAAAATTTCGAAATTATCTTTCCCTTCACACCAAATACAATAGAGTTGAAGGGTCAGGAATTGTTGCGAAGAAGCTTTGAGAAAGACTGTCAGAACTGCTTACAGATAGCATTGTCTTCGACAGGTAGCTGGTGAGCGATTATTTTATGCAAATTGTTTTCCATATTAGGTTTTTTTTTAATCTTTTTTCGCATTCGTATGGAAAGAGAATTAATCCAATTTTATTCTTTCACAAGTCCATTTGTGGTTGAAAATGGATACGAACAGTTGGATGAAGATTTTTGAGAGTTGCGCCGTTTTGCTCACATCTTTTCCCACGCAGCTTATGTTCGGAGTATGTTCATATTGGTTAAGTTTTTGTTGAAGAATGAAAAATTGGATGTGTTTATTGAAAGTATTTTTAATTATGAAAGTATAAAGCTAAACTTCTGTTTATGCGGAGCATTTTTCATCTCAAAACTAAAGTTCTTTTTGATTCAGCCTTCACTCGGATAAAGAATTCATTTATTTTTATTTTGTATACAGGAGTGCGGGTTCTTTTTTAATGGAAAAGAAGTTAGATGGAAAAGATGTGGCTCAGGATTACTGTAACTTGTAAGTTTTATTTAAATAATATTCTAATCAACATCTTTTCCCCGAGTAAATCTCATGTATTTGATAACGCAGTAGAGTTTCACCTTGTAGATTTTATTGAATTGAAGAGATCTTATTTCTTTTCCAGAGTGGAATGCTATGGTTCTTGTTTATTAAGCTCAAATTTACTTCAATGATGACGTGCATGACTTAGCGGCTGGGGCGGATGGCTTTCGCTCCCCCCAGCCGCGATCGAATCCTGCGGTGGTAGTCTGTGGACCCCGCGTATCTGCTGGCTTCGGCCTTCGACGGTTATCTGCTGTGGACCCCGTGTATCTGCTGGCTTCGGCCTACGACGGTTATCTGCTGGCTTCGGCCTTAGATTTGTAACGGCTATGCCGTAATATTCTGAATTCTGCTGGCTTCGACCATATGTTGTAAATATCTGCCGGCCTAGGCCATATGTTGATTTTCCCTCTTTTCCCTCTGAAAAAGACATTTGCTGAAATTGAATCTTTATCCTGAATTGAAATTATATTTGTCAGGATGCATTTTAATTATTTAGACGGTTATTTCATTCATGATAGTATATATTCACGATGAGTTATAAATCTAAACCCTCGAAGCAAGGAAATTACAGATATACCGTTGGAAATTACAAAGCTACGGGGGGCTACAATGGGAATAAAGGTTGACACATGTTTGACCAATATAATTTCATATCAATATATCTAGTAGTCCAGTGGTTTAGAATAGACCGTCTTCCTGACACGAGTTTGACTATGCTTACACACACGAGTGATACGTCTTCATAGGCATTTTCGTTTCTTAGTCGGAAACTTAGGACGTGGCATAGTTTCAAGGAGAGCTGGGATGTCAGATAATAGCGTGTTAGATTGTAAACTTCCTTTTTCGGAACTAGTAAATAGAGGGCGATCATCGGCTTATTCAATTATTTATATATATATATATCTATCTTTTTGTGAACTTTTAAATAGAGGGCTAACTTTCAATGATCATCATCTCATTCATTTTAATGGAATATATATATATATATATATAAAAGTATATTGTTAAAAAAAATTATATCACAAATAATAACATATTTCAATATATTACTTTAATTTTAAAATATTATCATTATAATAAAAAAATTAAAATTATTTTTAATAAAATAAAAATAAATTTATTTTAAAATAATTATATAAAATAGAAATTAATTCTATTTATCAATATTAAAGAGTATTTATATGTGGTTTATGTGTTCTATATTTTGGAGAGATATTTGGCATATTTTCCAGTGTAATTTGGTTATAATAGAGTAAGGATTTTCTTGATTCACAAATTTGAGTTGTAAATTTCAAATTTGAGTTGTAAATTTTTTATGAAGTTTCTCATTGTGCCTAATCTATATATGTAGTAAAAAACTCATGTTAAAGAAAGAATAAATTAAGATTTAACCAAGAAAAATTGGTCTCAATCAAAAATTCCAAACATAACAATATACTAAACATGGAAATTAAAAAACATAAAAATCTTAATTTAAAATAATTTGTAAATTTAACCACCAAAGTTGCATAATTACATAGGTTAGTTTAATGACATGGTGGTGGGATGACAATTAAGAATATAAATGACATATAAAATCTATACCTTTTGAAGGAAGAATGAAAAAATTGACAATAATGTTCTATTTCTACCTTTATTATATTGGATTAAAAGCAATATTTATAAATGTTAAAATTTATTTAGTTGTGTTCACACAAAGTAGTTGCTTTTGTGAAGAAGTAATTTTACAACAAATAAGCATCACTAAGTTCTGTGTTAATTTATACAAAGGTTTTTTTAATTAATATTTTTAATCACATTAAAATAAATATTTATATTAATTTTTTTTATCTTATATTTTAAAAAATTATTAAATAAAATGATATTTTAAACTTAAAATTAAATAGTTAATTATAAATGAATAAAAATTATATTTAAAAAATAATATATATATATATATAAAACGAAAGTCGTTTATATTTTAAATTTTAAAAATAAAACGTTAACTTATTAATTATTTAAATATAAAACGTTAACTTATTAATTATTTAAATAGTAAAGGCACTGAAAAAGGTAATTGCCATTACAATTGAAGCTATCTAGAAATATTAATGTTCCATACTACAAATGCATCTGATTATGGGAAATTAGAATAATGGCTCAGGGTGAAAGTAATACTTGGTTACATGTAATGTCTCAAATGTAGAAATTTGGAACAAACAGTGACATACAAAAGAAAATGATATTCATAAATAGAAAAATTAAACAAACAACAAATGCTCAATACACAACACCATTTTATTAATGCAGTGGAGCAAGTACAATAGTGCGGAAAATGCACTTGGCCTTACCTCAAGGGTAAGCTTGACAGAACTCAGGTGTAGTGACAAACACAATAACTAAAATCTGAAATACGGAAAGCCTGAAGAATTAATTTGTACTTACCTTAACTGCTGCTGGTTCTGCTATTGAACTGGTGATTCTGCTGCTGGTGATGCCGTGGCTATTTTGATCCAATCTCCGGGAAACCAATTCCTCCCAGCCAGACTAAGCAGATGGCTGCTCAACCCAGTAAGCTACTCGCAGAACCTTACTGCCCCCGTTCCCAGAACCTCAGGCCGGCTAATGCTCTTCCACTGGTAATTCTTAGTCCTCGGGTCTGAACTCCTAATTTCAGCTCCTGCCCTCCATCTCCGTTTTTTCCCCCTCCTGATCGGTTCAGATTCGTGATTTATAATGGAAGGCTTGGCGGTGGCCACCCTCCTGCTTACGGCCACCGCTCTTCTCCCTCTTGACATGCCTCTGCATGCAATTAACTCTCAGATATTTCCCGGCAAGGTGTGCTCTGTTATAAATTTTTAGCAGGTTGGACGCGCCCCTTTAATGAACTGTGGTATATATATATTCTTTAGCACAATTTAGATTTACGTTCATAAAGTTCATTTATGTTTTTATAACATTTCCTGTATATATGTTATAAAGTTCAATGATATCTTTTATAAATTTACATTATATATGTTATAAAGTTAAATGATATATTTTATAAATTTACATTATATATGTTATAAAGTTAAATGATATATTTTATAAATTCATATTATAAAGTCTAATTATATATTTTATAAAATTTAATATATATATATATATATATATATATATATATATATTATAAAGTTTAAAGTTTAAAATTTTATTAATGGGTCAATTTAGATGGGTCGTTACATACATCCCCCCTTCTGAAAACTTCGTCCCGAAGTTAGAGCTTTAGGTTCAAGGTTTTAATGGACATGACCTTTTCTATCCAGGTCCCCAAGCTATTCAAACTCATCCTATCCTCCCTAATCTCTTCTGCTCCCATCCTATCCGTCCTCTACTAGAGTATGCCATGGCGTCAATTTTACTGACCTAACCATTCATAACACGAAGGTGACAGCGTCGGTTATACCAACCTGATTCCCAGTAGGCATCCGGTAGTCATCATCACACGTCTAGGGGAGCGTGACTCGCATAGTCCTCCCATGACTCCAGGGTTCGGAGGATAAATGGTGGGTAACACCTCCACCCCTCCCAGTAAAATTAGGGCTACTACCCTATCATAGAATCACTTTGAGCTTTAATCGGTCTGAGGTTCTGTCATCACGTGGTCATCCCGGAAATTGGATCATTTATCTGCAATCATAGTTTATCTGCAATCATACACTTACCCATGCATTTGTAAAATGTGCATCAGCATATTCAAAATAACTCATGTATTATTTACATATGATACTACAGCATAACATAATTTGTCATATTCTATGCATGTAGTTTGACTTTTATTTAGGATGTATTCACTTCCTGTCTTCCACTTCAGTTGCTCATTTTTGACATGCATAAATAAAACAGATTTATATTGTTTCAATTTCTATCAGAAGTAAAATCATTTAACGGCCTTTAACCTTATTTGACAACTATAATTTAGTAAAACGAACCACATATATTATTTTGGTATCCATGTACCAGCCGAAATTTAAACATATATTACGCCATAAAGTTTCATGTTTATCCATAATCATTCAAAATGTTTCTGAGTCTCTGACTGTAGTGAAGTAAATATATACTAAACATAGTGTAAAGTTCTTCAAAATGGACATAAATTAGGGTGTCTCTGACATATGTCCTCTGTATTTTCCTAAGTTGTTGATCCAGGACTATACTTGTCCCATTGGACCTTAACTTGGTCCACCAGACGGTTCCTCAACTGTCGAACTCTACGTTCCAGTATACGTAAAGGTTCGACCGTTATGACTCCCTCGTCCGATACCTGCAATTCTTTCCACTGGATGTTATGAGATAGATCAGCTACATAATGTCTTAATACAGAAACATGAAATACATTATGAATTCTATGCAGGTGGGGTGGCAGGGCAAGACGATAGGCAACAGGTCCAACTCTTTCCACGACTTTAAACGGTCCTATAAATCGGGGTGACAACTTTGTCCCTTTTCCGAATCGAATAGTACTTTTATTTGGTTTGATGCGGATGAAGACCTGGTCCCCTACTTCATACCTCCTATCAGTTCGGTGAGCATCAGCATAACTCTTTTGTCTATCCTGGGCTTCCTTTAATCGTTGTCTAATCTGGCCGACCTGCGCTTCCATTTCATGGATTAATTCTGGTCCTATTATCACTCGATATTCTAACCTGTCCCAACTTAACGGTGTTCTGCAAGGTCTGCCATATAAAGCTTCAAATGGAGGCATCCCAATCGAACTGTGGTCACTGTTGTTGTATGCGAATTCAACCAAGGGTAAATACTTTTCCCAGTGTGATTGCTGATCCATTACATACATTCGCAACATGTCTTCAAGTACTTGATTTACTCTTTCAGTTTGCCCATCAGTCTCAGGATGGTAAGCCGTGCTTAAATTTAGCTGAGTACCTAAGGCTGTCTGCATGCACGTCCAAAATCTGGAAGTGAATCGCGAATCTCTATCGGATATAATCTTCTTAGGTACTCCATGAAATATGATAATTTCATTTATGAATACTCGAGCCACGTCAACAGCATCATAAGTATCTCTTACCGTAATAAAATGGGCGCTTTTTGTTAATTTATCCACCACTACCAGAATGGCATTGTGTCTTTGAGAAGTAAGAGGTAGTCCAGTGATAAAATCCATAGAAATGGTCTCCCATTTAGACATAGGAATGTCGTGGGGTTGTAAGAGGCCCGCTAGGTGACAATGATCTGCCTTTACTTGCTGACATTCCAAACATTTTGCAACAAATTGAGTGATATCACACTTCATGCCTGCCCAAAAGAAGAGTTTCTTGGTATCCACATACATTTTCCCTACTCCAGGATGAGCACAATATACTGCTTTGTGAGCTTCCCTAAGGATGGTATCTCGAAGATCTTTATCATCAGGAATGTACATCCTTCCATGGAATCGTAAGATCCCATCGCTTTCTAATTCATAACCCTCAAACTTAGATTCTTTTGCCTTAATTCCCTTAAGACTTGCCCTCACCTTTAAATACCAGCTGTCTTTTATAAGACGATCTAGTACTCGTTGTCTTAAGTCCACTTTAATGGGTATGAGGGAAAATATCCGGGGTCTCCTGCTTAAGGCGTCGGCTACTACATTTTCCTTTCCCTTAATATATGATATTCCGAAGTCATATTCACTTAGGAATTCACTCCATCGTCTTTGCCTAACATTTAAGTCTCTTTGGGTGAACAAATATTGTAGACTTTGATGGTCGCTTTTAAGTGTAAAATTTCGTCCCACCAGATAGTGTCTCCAGATCTTTAAAGCTAGCATTACAGCAGCCAATTCTAAATCGTGAGTAGCATAGAGTTCTTCATGAGGTTTTAGCTTTCTGGAAGCATAAGCTATCACTCCCTTATCCTGCATTAACACTGCATCCAGCCCTTGCTTGGATGCATCAGTACATACCGTAAAGTCTTTGCCCATATCAGGGACTCTTAGGATTGGTGCACTGGTGAGTAGTCTTTTGAGTTTAGAGAATGCATTATTACATTCCTCGGTCCACTCATACTTAACACCTTTACGCTGGAGGGTTGTGATTGGCTTTGCGATTTTGGAGAATCCCTCCACAAATCTCCGGTAATAACCTGCTAAACCCATAAAGCTTCGTATCTCATGTGCATTTTTCGGTATTGGCCATTCCATGATCGCTTTTACCTTCTCAGGATCTATTGAAATCCCTTCACCTGATATGATGTGACCCAAATAATGAATCTTTTCCTGAAAGAAAGAACACTTGGACAGTTTTCCATATAACTGACGTTCTCTAAGGCAGGAAAATACTAGCCGCAAATGCTCTTTATGCTCTTCTTCATTCTTGGAATAGATGAGAATATCATCTAAAAAGACTTGTACAAATTTATCAAGATACTGACGGAAAACACTGTTCATAAGATTCATGAATACGGCTGGCGCATTTGTTAACCCAAATGGTACCACAGTAAATTCATAATGCCCAAAACGTGTCCGGAATGCAGTCTTAGAGATATCATTTTCAGAAATCCTTAGCTGATGATACCCTGATCGAAGGTCAATTTTTGAAAAGACAGCAGCTCCTTTCATTTGATCGAAAAGATCATCGATTCGTGGAATAGGGTATTGATTCTTTATTGTAGCTCGATTCAAGTCTCGATAGTCTATGCATAATCTTAAGGATCCATCTTTCTTCTTTACAAAAATTACAGGAGCGCCCCAAGGTGAGGTACTGGGCCGAATAAGCCCTATATCGAGTAGTTCCTTCAACTGGATTTGCAATTCCTGAAGTTCTGGAGCTGTCATTCTATAAGGCGTTTTAGAGATCGGTTGGGTACCTGGCTTTAATTCAATAGTGAGATCCAATTCTCTTACCGGGGGTAATCCAGGTAGTTCCTTTGGAAATACATCCGAGAACTCGGCTAACACCGGATATTGTTCTAAGGATGGCCCCTTTTCCTGGCTTACTTCGTGAATTGCATAAGCCTGACAACCCTTTCTTAAACAACGCTTCACCTGCATTGCCGAAATGTAGCGTAAAGAAACTTCCCTCTTGATTCCTTGAATTTAGATTACTTCTCCCTCATCATTTAAGCCCAAAATCCTTTTTCCATAACAATCTACCCAAGCTTGGTGAGCTTCCAGCCAATCCATACCTATGATAAGATCATACGTCCCTAAGGCTGTGACAGACTCTTAGTTTAGTCGAACAGACCCCTAGGTCAATTTTGCATTGATCCACACTCAAGCCCACGGTTTGGAGTTCTCCTGAGGCCATTTCCACTTGGTGGAAATCATTTTGTCTACGAGCTGCCAACCCACATTTGTTTAATGCATATGACGAAATGAAACTATCTGTGGCACCAGTATCAAATAAGATTTTGAGTTTTACACCATTGATAATACCTGAAGATTCCACTACAGTGGATTGATGGGCTGCTTGGTCGTGGTTGACTACTGCATGAATTCTATGATTACTTCGATTGGCTGATATCGGCTCCTTCCCAGTCCTTTGCAATATATTCGATGAAGCTTCTGGGCAGTTACGCTGGAAATGCGGCCCCCCACATCCCCAACAATTGAGCTGCACTGATCCTCTTGAATCAAGGTGTGCATTTCTAGAGAACGAGCCGCGTCCTCCCATGTTGGTTCCTCTCGCACTCCTTCCTCTACCGACAGTCCCTCGCGATGCCCAAGGTCTGGTGTTGGACGATTCCGCGGCTATAGTGTTTACAACCATGGGAACTCTTGTCCCCATACTTGGGGTAAACCTGTTACCGTAAGGTGGCCTTGAGCTACCTCCTCTGAAAAAGTTCCGAGGAGCCTTCCCTGGAAATCCTGATTGTAAAGGCCCTGCCGGCCCCATATCCTTTTTTATTCCAAGGTGCTATTCTGCATAACGGCCACATTCGACTGCCTCGGCTGCAGATGATGGTTTCCACATACTTCCCAAGGCTCTGATGTGGGGATTTAACCCAAATATGAAGCGTTCAGCTTGACGTTCATCAGAGTCCAAGTAGTGAATGTATTTCACCAGCTCCATAAACCTTATTTCGTACTCTTCCACCGTTTTACTTCCCTGAATTAGTGTATGAAAGGCTCTAGCTTGCTGTTGTTGAAAGTATGGAGGTAAATACTTCGCGCGGAACCTTTCCTCAAACAGATCCCAAGGAACGTTATCTGATGTAAGGTGTAGCTGCTTTTCCAGGTTTCCCCACCAAATCAAGGCACTTTCCTTTAGTTGAAACATGGCAATTTTTTTTTTTGCTGAAGGCGAATATTCTCTTAACCTAAAGCACCGGTTCATCCCTTCCAACCAAGCCTCAGCACGTTCACCAGCTCGACCTCCCGAAAATTCTGGGAGTCTAATTTTCTGAAGCTCTCTAGAGATGTCCTCTCTCGATCCTCTGGGCTCCAAATTATTTGGTTCCGCTGAACTGGTGGCCACATGCTGAAATTCCTCTTTGTTTTTAGCCTTAGTTGATTCCTTTAATGTCTCCAGTAAGGCTTCCAAAGAGTTCATTATCACAGTCAACTCTGGCGTTGGAGCGTTTGATGTTGACGGTGGTCTTGGTGGTGACGTAGGTGATGGGGATGCTGATGGCGACGGTGGCGGCATTAATGGTGATGATGTTGCCTGGTCACGTCGTTGTCTCTCATACGTCCTTACCATGGTAATGGTCCCTGAACACATAATAAAATTTCTATTAGAAATTTGGGGTGGATAACCGAATTTTAACACACAATTCTCTTTTGCAACATCACATTTATAAACGGGTATAGTTTTTGCTATTTTTACCCACTAGGCAGATCTTACTGGTACCGAGCTCAAGGAGGGTGGTCTCGCGACCTCCTTGTCCTAATGCAGGGTATTCTATCCTAATATGAAGAATGCAATAGTGTTGTATTCAGTATTTGCCACATATAATTTGCAGAAAACAAATAGTCTATTTCACTTAGGAGAATAATAACCAATAACTGCGCCAATATTAAAAATTTCACACCAATGCTATCCAAGAAAAAGTGAATTTGATACCCTTTCCTTGAAGGCATTTTTACTCCATTCACTTAGCTCAAATAGAAGCATAACATAGATGGTTGGAAATCTTATTCCCAAACCTTTCTAACAGTATATGACACTCCCTCTAACTCCTCATGGTTGAGGAGATATGAATTTTTGAAGCTTATTAATTATGCATTTTAGCAATTCGCTCAAGGAAAATTCGAATCTGTTTAAACAAGCAACGAAAATAAGGGTTTTGGCACAGTTGTTCTTCATTCATGGACACTCATCCAGTTCAGGAGTGTAGTTGGTTTGAATCCCACCAGGTATGAGATGTAATCAAACACTCGTGATTTTCATGGAACAGCGCTCGAGGGGCCCTCACAGCCCCCTAGATTTGTAGCTGTTATGATACTGTATCAGAAAACTAAAGGCAATCAAAACAAAACATGAACAGAGATAACAAATGATCACAGCACAGTTTGATATTAATTGAATAGAGATACATGAATAGTATACATATCACTATGCCGGTATGCCCATTATTATAGATGGGTAAGCCAACTTTAAACAGCTGACATAAAACCTCGCGTGTTTTTTTCTTGTGCACTTTGGTTGTAAATGCTTGAGGTATTTCCTCTATAGCAATCTTGTCTAGGAACCGTCCAAAAATTACCAAATATTATCTGCGGTATGTTATTGTGATTCTTTGATGTCAAGGATGCATTCGACAAGGGCTCCTTTGGAGACAAGGTGACACTGGATTCAATCCAGATTTCTGAATGCAGTTCTGGCTTTGGACAGTGGAGCATGGCGCTGCAACCGAAACCCCGCTATTTATAACCATAGAATCCAAAATTCCAGTCATTTCTTCTTTCAAATCAGGCAAAATAATAGAGCAAATGCCGCAACAAAACAAAACGCTGATTCTTTCGGAATCCTAACTAAAAGGAAGGGTCAACCATGCCTAAAAGGTCACCGAAAGTGATTCGAATACGGGAGCAAGAATATGAAAGAATAAGTGCTCAGAGGATTCGAATCCAGGACCATTGAGCATGAAAGAATAAACGCTCAACATCGTTATATTGCAATTTACACTCTTATCTTGACGGCCTTCACGTGCCTCGGTATCGAAGATTTTTCATCGATTTTTGAATTTCATATTCGAAACCCTTTACAGGGCTCGGGATTATATGAAAAATGCAACAAAAGCATTTATAGAGGTACATAGGCGTGGGGATAAAAGTCCAGAAGCTTTTGTGCCTTCGCAGCGTGCCAAGTTGTAAGCGGATGTCACCTCGTCGGAGTGAAGCGACCGAACACGAGGCAGAAAAGACATGGACATAGCCATACTAAAGGAACCGCCTGAATCTGTGAATCGAGGTGCGAGGAGCTGCGTCGCTGCTCAGGCAAATAAATAAGAAAATAATCTGTTTGTAGATGGTGTGTGCCGATTTTTTTTTTGCGCGAATCTTTATACTATAATCGGAAATATCGACGTGGACAAAAGTGGGTGTCATAACCAGTTTGGGACATGGTTCGATTCTGTAATCAAAACCAAACTGTGACGCCGCTCCAAAGGAATTGAACTCGGGCCACGCACTTAACCGAACGCATAATACTAACCCCTGTCGGCAGAATATAAATGTTTCGTCGTCCTTCTGGCTTTCTCTCAATGAGATTTTAAATCTTACAGAATTATATACCGGAAACCATTAATTTTGCGAAACGGGTGAATTAATCAATGGTACCTTATCAATCACGGCCCTGTGAACCGAGAATGAACCCAAGATTTGAAACCCTTGAATTCCAACGAACCGATTAAAAGAAGAAAGTCCCCAAGTAGCTCAAAATTCACGGAAGTCGGCCTGAATGAGGTAAATTGGCCGATCTTGGATAAATATGAAGAATTAATGGTGATAATTATAAGATCAAGGGTTCAATCAGCCTCTGCAGCCAGATTGCCGAGGGTTTTAAAAAAAATCCATCCTCCGTATCGCATGGCCTTCGAGAAAATTCAAAAAAAAACTGAATCAAGCAAACAGAAAAGGGACGCATATGATAAAATAAATCAACAGATACCACAGACGGCAAGACCTAGCCCGAACCAGAAATTTTGAAAACTCATGTAGAATGGAATAGCAGTAATAAAACTTGGCCACCAAGGCATAACTTCCCATCGTTCTACCTGCGTAGGGCCTGTGAGGTCCCGAAGGGTTTGAACGCGGCTCTGATACCATGTGTAGTGACAAACACAATAACTAAAATCTGAAATACGGAAAACCTGAAGAATTAATTTGTACTTACCTTAACTGCTGCTGGTTTTGCTACTGAACTGGTGATTCTACTGCTGGTGATGTCGTGGCTATTTTGATCCAATCTCCGGGAAACCAATTCCTCCCAGCCAGACTGAGCAGATGGCTGCTCAACCCAGTAAGCTACTCGCAGAAGCTTACTGCCCCCGTGCCCAGAACCTCAGGCCGGCTAATGCTCTTCCACTGGTAATTCTTAGTCCTCTGGTCTGAACTCCTAATTTCAGCTCCTGCCCTCCATCTCTGTTTTTTCCCCCTCCTGATCGGTTCAGATTCGTGATTTATAATGGAAGGCTTGGCGGTGGCCACCCTCCTGCTTACGGCCACCGCTCTTCTCCCTCTTGACACACCTCTGCATGCAATTAACTCTCAGATATTTCTCAGCAAGGTGTGCTTTGTTATAAATTTTTAGCAGGTTGGACGCGCCCCTTTAATGAACTGTGGTATATATATATTCTTTAGCACAGTTTAGAGTTACGTTCATAAAGTTCATTTATGTTTTTATAACATTTCCTTTATAAATGTTATAAAGTTCAATGATATCTTTTATAAATTTACATTATATACGTTATAAAGTTAAATGATATATTTTATAAATTTACATTATATATGTTATAAAGTTAAATGATATATTTTATAAATTCATATTATAAAGTCTAATTATATATTTTATAAAATTTAATATATATATATATATATATATATATATATATATATATATATATCTATTATAAAGTTTAAAGTTTAAAATTTTATTAATGGGTCAATTTAGATGGGTCGTTACATCAGGTGTCAAACAGTAATCTCAATGATGGAAAGAATAATGCTCTGTGTTGTCTCCCAGTAACTACCATTGCTCGTTGGAAAGGAGTTGCAAGAAATCTCGCCTTCGGTGCTCAGAAAGTGATGAAAATTCTGAAATTTTATATCTAGAATCCTTGTCAAAAACCTAGAAATGGTTTGGCCATATTTTGACCTCCCAAATTCGACCTCTTCTATGGTCCATGCCTTCCAAACAGATCCAGAAATACAGCCTGCAAGGAATGACCACAAAGTCCTCCTCCAAGATTTGAAATGGAAACAAACACCACTCCAAATATCTCCTCTAACCTCCACGGCCTGCAAGGAATGACCACAAAGTCCTCCTCCAAGATCTGAAATTGGAAGCAAGAACCACTCCAAATATCTCCTCTAACCTCCACGACAAAGCTCAGCCTCAAGGACTCATACTCTACCCACCAAATGAGCTCTCACACACTGCCTCTGCACTAACCCAGGTAGTGCAAAAGTCACACTACCAAGCTAGAAGCTCAATCAACTCCCAAACTCTCCTAGATGCTAAAAACCCTCCCTAGCCTCCTCTCCGGAAAATCTCACATCGAATCTCCACTGCTAAGCACCACCAATGAACTCGGCCTCCTCTCCACTACGTCCCCGAGTAATACACACGACCTCAAAGTGAATGCTATTGTGGGGAATCACAATGTGATCCTCCTCCTGAATAAATGAGGAAAACCTTCATAGGGTGGCACTCAAAGTCCCCCGAAGAAAGGGTAAGCTCTTTGCCTAAAGAATTCGTGTTAAATAGCCAGTGACTCAACTAAGCAGTGCCAAAAACCAAAGAGAAATTGATGTACTCCAATAAAATGAATCAAATGAGGAGAGCTACCTTCCTTATATAGATTTTGTGGATCACTTTTCCCTCCAATTTTACCTCCATCGTGGGCCCTCACTTAACCACCTAGATGCAAAACTTAACCACCTTCATGCAAACTGAACTAGAAAGTGCGTCTTTCCCTAGTGTGGGTGGCCCCCATGTGTATTTAACCACAACAAAATAATTTCTCCTAAGTCTAATCTCCTAATAAAAATTGAATGGGCCCCATCACCTCCAAAATTGGCCCCAAAATACAAAAATTAATCTTGTTCCAAAGTAATTTAGGAAGAGACATTACACTGAAATCCACGCTTTACACCATGCACCAGGAAATCATTGAGATAATAGACAACACAATCTCTTCAATCTCATTTTCAAAGGATTGAAGATGAATTGGATTATTTAAGATCTCAATGAGAGGAGGTTATGAACATATAGGAGACAAAGAAAAAGGAGTTCTTTGATAACAAAAACAATGCAAAAGAATGACCTACCTGTATTTTTGTTTGTTATGTTTTAGACAATTTTACTTTTTCCTAAATAGTTTTTAGACTGGAATAATAAAGATTGTTTTTAATCAACCTTGAAAAAAATATGTATTCAATGTAATAGATGACATGAGATGTATAATAAAACTAGGCTATTAAACTTAAAGATTTACATTTTTTTGTTTTATATAACTTAAATACATATATAATTAACTCTTATAAAAAAAAATTATATAATAACTATTTAAATTAAAATGATATACTTTAATTTTACAAATCAAACCAAAATAATATATATACTTTAATTTTACCAATCAAACCAAGATACCCTGTGAATATATATATAATTTTGAATAAATTTGTTTTTTAATGACTAGATATTATTAATGTAAATATAATAATTATATAAATGAAAATAAAATGAATCCAAACGCTATGTCCTTACGTATTGGTGAAATTAAGATCTTTAATAACTTTCCAAGAAAACCATTTCATGTGTGAGAACTACACACAATCACACAATCAACCCTCGATGTTTGAACTGTCCCGTGATTTATGGCTAAAAATGCAAATACACCAATATTCGAAATACAATAATATAACTTAATATCCCAATACAGACTCTACCAGAAACGATACGGGCAAGCCATTTTTAGTTAATCTCCACATTCTTAACGCTGGAATGGGACCAGAAAATCTATTAAAATATATAGAATTTACTCTGGAATAGACTATAAGTGATCTAACGATCTGCTATAAAATCACAGATGATTTTCGACCATGGTTGTACGAGCCTTTTCACTCTCTCCTCAAACAGAAGCGAGGGGAGCAGCGAGACCAGTAGGAAGCACATCGACAGCAACTCCATTCACAACTCCGAGACCAGGCGGGGCCTGCTGTGATGGGCCCTCTTTACCTGGTCTCGCCTCCGCAATGCACACGTGTACCACCCAGCAAAAACACACAACCAAAAGCAAAACGCTCGACCCCTTTATCTTATCCGATTGCAAAATTAGCTCATGGTTTGAGAGATTATGGGAAGAACTTAGAATTGATGCAAGTAAATACTAGCAAAATAGAAGTTATAATTTTCTCTTTAAAGTGGAAAAAACAATAGGTTAATTTTATATTTGAGGAACAATTCTTTGAGATAGTGGAAGAATACAAGTATCTAGGAATTGCTTTTCACAAGAGGGTTACTTGGGAGACATGCATAACTAAAATGATCCAAGGGGATGGAGAGCTTCTTACCTTCTTCAGAACATGCAGGAAAGCAGAATTATTGGATCAAAAAACCAAGAAAACTCTTTTTGGAGTGTTGGTTACCTCGGTTGTCCTCTATGGATGTGAAGTAAAAACCAAGAAAACTCTTTTTGGAGTGTTGGTTACCTCAGTTGTCCTCTATGGATGTGAAGTTTGGGGGAGCAGCATGTCAAATCACAAGTGGAGGCAACAAGAAAGAATTCAAAAGAACTTAATCATTAGTAACCTCAAAGTCAAGTCAAGAGTCCCATATGAGATCTTACTAGTTGAGGTTGGACTGTTCCCAATGGAGGCTTTAACAATCATTCGTTTGTTAAGTTATTTAAAAAAGGTGGAAAGCATGGCTAAACATTGTTGGCCCAAGATGATAGTTGCAAAGGAACTACAACGTAGGAAGAAAACTTGGAGGAAGGAAAATGACAAGTGGATGAACAAATATGGAATAAATTGGCAAGATTGTCCTAACTATAAAGAGTGTTGAAGAAAGTGTAACTAGGTTTGGTCTTCATGGCATTGTAATTATGATTTTTGTAAAATGAATTTATTATTCTTTGTTGCATGGGTTTCATGAACAAGAGGTTTATTTATTTAGTGGCTCCCATTGAGAGCCTTAGGATGTCAAAGAGTCAATGTCATGTGTAATGAAAATTCTAAACAACCCTCCAAGACAAGCACAAGAAGAAGTCTGCAAGGCAAACGATGAAGAAGACAGTTATGTCAGCCTCAAAGCATATATAGATGACAAGTTAGCACAAAAATGAAGTCACGACGGGTCACTGTGACATGTCGGCTTATTTTTGGGAGACTAACCACTATATATACCTCGTCAAGGTCTGCACATAACAAGGACACAAAACTCAGATATATCTGAGATTTTCGGATGAGATTACAGGGTTTCAGGACTTTGGATAAGGTACAGGAAGCTCAGTAGCCTCAGCACCTTCGTGGGTAATCACAGGAGCAACGTTACAGTCTTGGCATACGTATGAAGAGGACGACACTCTTTGTCTTGGTCTCCTCACAATCTTAGCACTCACTACCTCAGCACACAGTCATATAATCTCAACATACTTATGAAGAGGAGAATCATAAAGAGACACTCTTTGTCTCGGCCTACTCTCCAAATACTATCACAGTGTCGACATGATCATAAGGAAAAGGAATACAGTGATCTCACAATAATAAATTGTCTCTGGAACACAGTTATGACCTTGGCATAATTGCAGTCATGATCCTAATGAAGACAAAGTTAACACAGTAATGAAGAAGGTGCAATCATGGTGCAACAACAAAGAAGATCTTCATAGTGCAGTAGTAATGGACTCATAGGTGCAGAAATGATGATGATCCCAACAATGACAAAGAAGAGGATTTGTGTCTTCGTCTTGGAGTGGCTTCATAGGTCAAAGGTCATGGTCTTGGTATTCGTCAATTGGAATCTCTATAAAAAGAATTTTATGCAGGTTTTCCTCTCCAAGAGGGAGAGGTTTTGGCCCCAGTATGATGCCAACATCTTGTGTTCTTGTCTCTTTGTTTTGGTAGCTATTTGATGAAATAACGAAAACATACTCTAATAATAATAAGAAAAGATTGGAATAAGAGGAAAAATTGAAAAACACCTCACAAATAGTTATCATGCCTAGAAGAACCTCATTATTTCTAATTGTCCCAGATTCTTCAACATGATATCGAAGCTAAGGTGATAAAGTCAAAGAAAAGGAAGCAAAAAGAGACAATTAAGAATCAACTTCAAGAAGGGCATGAAAACAAGTTGAAGGAATTGAAATATCAGTCTTCAACAAGCAGTGTACAACAGCAAGACAATTCAAGATCAAGTAATCTCAGTTAAAGTGAAGTCTCAAAGCTAGTGCTCAAAATTCATATCACAATCAAAAGAAGGAAAACACAGTGCCTCTCACAGTTTTTGTGCTAACCCCAAATTGGGTGTCATTACAATCTATGTCATACCATAGAGATCTCAATAACTTAAGTCTAAAGTAGTGTCGATGCTTGGTATTGAACAATGCTCAAAGGTTTCAAAGGAGATCTTTGTTCATGCTAGTCAACTCAAGCAAGGTTCTACTCCAACAAGGAGCGTCACAAGAAGACTACAAGGATATACAATCACATCATACATTACAACAATAACACTTCATAAGGAGAACACAATGTGCCACATCTTGGATGGACATCATGACAGTTCTATCAAAATTCTTGATTTCAATTTCATACCCTCATAGCTAAGGAATCAAGTAATCTCAACATATTATAGAAGCAACAATGCTTGGTGCTGAATAATGCAAGGAAGTCTCAAGAAAAGTCTTGGAACTCAGTTATGCCAGGCAGCTCAAGAAAAAATCTCATTGAAGGAGATCATTCAAGAAAGATTCAAGGTGAATATTTCATCTTCACATGACAAGTAAGTATCTTTTCAATATATAATCAAGTTTTGTTAAATGACTTCATGATTGCAAGGACATCTATAAGTTGGATGGGTCATCAAGATTCCTTGCATGAAGAGGGAAGATAGACATAGTCATCTAAATAGCTTAATTCATTGAGCATATCAAAAGGTTTCCTCTGAATTTATGGAAAGGGATACTTATGAAAATATCCCCTCATATAGCAACATTGGAGACATCAAAGAGATGTATATGATAAACTCATGCAATGAAGAAGATCACATAAAATCTTATCTACATGGAAGTAAAGGTACCAAAGGATGTAGGATATCTTCATATGGTCTCATCTACAAAGGAAGATAACCATCACTAATCTATAATGCACTAACAGATAATCAAGGTAACAAGTATCCATGGAATAAGAAAGTTACCTCTCTCAACAACTTATGATCTCTATGCTAAATAGAGAAAGGCAAGTTGATGGAAAAAGTATTGAAGGGTAAAAGAACTCAAACATGTGCGGAAAGGAAAGGAAAGCAAGACAGAATAAGTATAGCTAAGATTCAATGCTATATAAATATTATAGAAAGAAGCTCATATCACTAGAAAGATGGAGGAAGCTGAAGAAAAGGGCCAAGAAAAGAGGGAGTAACAGATCTCTACTATGATTGGGATAGTATCCCTCACAAAATGGTCCTATCATAAGATTTTGTTATAAGATATGACAATGATAATAAGATGCATCGTGGCATCATGGAAGCATTAGAAACAAGAGCTCATGGCATCACCATGGGAATCATGAAGGACAAAATTCATGGCAGACAAACATGAAGGATATAGCTCTTGGGAACTTCAGTGAACATTGAAGGAAAGGAAGAAGTCATCCAGGACAAGGTTCATCATACATCAAAAGGGAAACATCTTCCAGATGGGGATATACAAGATCCTCAAGATTCTTTGATGGAATCCTCATCAAGGGTTCACCAATCTAGAGAGGAAGCAAGTGTTTCATCAAGAACTCCAACTTGTGGAACTCATGAATGATGTTATGGTGACATAAGAGAAGAAGCAGATCAAGGGGTTGAAGACACTTCAATCAAGGAAGCTGCTGAAAGAAGCCTAGATGACCTAAAGGTAAAATAAGGCATATATGCTTGTGTTTAATATTATAATATCATGTCATATGGTTTCAGGTAACATGGATCATTACTTCTATCTTGAGAAGCATGATCAAGAGAAAAAGGATCTCTTCCTCTGAAAGCATGCAGGAAGGCGTAAGACACACTAGATGAAATCAACATAATATGAATACAACTAAGAAAATTTGATTAAAAGCACCTGGGAATGGAATGTGTGGAGAAGGAAGAGATCGTGAGATAAGCAACCCTGATGAAGGTAATCAACATCCAAAAGACCAAGAATACTTGACCAAGAAATCTCCCGAAAATATATGAAGACTTTGATGGAAAAGATGAAGACCCTTGACAATAAATATCTTTGGGACATGTGTCAACATGTATGCAGGATGATGATACCTACAAGAAGATGTCATGATGACGAGCCATCTAGTAAGGTATGGTTTGATTTAATGATATGTTTCTTGAATAATATCTGGATAATTTCATACAAGGCTACTTACAAGTACAACTAGCACTCATGTGATGGATGGAAGAAGCCTGATGAGAAAGAAGTATTCATATAATGAAGGTTCCAGATATGAAGAACGCCACTTTCCATGAAGAAAGGAATGACATGACGAACTAAGGTGGAAAGTGATCGATGGTTGTTGCCCTACAAGGAAAACGCTCAACTAAATTTCATGACATCAAGGAGTGAAGTTGATCAAGCAGCTGAAGGACCCACGAAGAAGAATTTGATGATGTATAGAAGAGTCCCTAGCTAAGAAGGAGCTATGACAGGTCCCTAATTAAGAGAGAGCTTGGTTCGAATCACCCATGATTAAAAAGGAGTGACTGTTGTGTTTTTCTATTCTAGTGATACATATTTGGTCACCCGGAAGATAAGAGTGAGTGACTTCTAGGGCCAGAGGGAGGCAGGCGGCTCATCCAAAGCCAACTAGCAGGAAATGTTAATTATCTGAGCCAAGCAGTGCGCATTTCTGGCTAGTGTGAGTTTCTAGGAGGAAGTGCATGCAGGGATAGAGGGGGCAGAAGGGAGGAATTTCCTTCAAATAATTTTGGCAATATATTTCGCTGGAGGATAGCTAATTTGGCATCCAGATTTGTACTAAAAAAAAAATTATGTTATATAGTAATAATAAAACCCTCATCTGTTGCCCCAGTTTTCGGGTTTTTTCGAGGACATTTGTCCAAATATAACGATGTCATTTTATTGTGTGTGTGTGTGTGCTTTGTTTTTTGAGTTCCGTATTTATTTTCCGCAATGTTTTTATTGTGAAGAAATTGCAATGTGATTTATTTGTTATTTTGTTGTAACAAAACAAACTACATAATTTAATGAGTTAGAAGAATAAATTCCAATTGCTTCATTTGAAGGAATTTTTCACATGTAGTAGTAGGCCAATACCTAAAGAAGGACTAATAAGAGGATCAATGAGAGGTATGCAGGGTTTCCTTGGCAACAAGCTAAGGAAAGAAAGGTATTCGAGGTTGCTAGTTGTCAGGAGATTTGGACAACAACTAGTATAGTTGGCCAAAGTCCAAGTCTATGAGTAAAGAGGCAGATCTATAGGGTTGAGGGCCTATGCATGAGGGATGAGGTTTGATTTGTGGTTCATATGTGCCACGAGAGTGCCTAAAAGGCGGGTTGAGATGTATGTTGAGGACTGATCTAGTAGACCGAGGGGTGTAACAACCAACGAGGGCTGGTAATGAGGACTTACTAAAGTGTAGTGTGATTGCAGGACTAGTTGCCAAGGACAACAACAATCCAAGGATCTTGAGCTGAAGGTACAAGCTCAGACTAGGAGGCAGTGGACTGCCAGGACAAAGATCAAATGGATTTGATCTTCTATAGACAATAGGACTGAAAGGGCTATTTGTAAAGTGACAGTAGTTAGGAAGTTAATTACTTTGTCTTTGTTTTATTGGATAGATTGAAGATCTTATGGAATATCCACGAGTTCACCTTCTGTGACAACCTCACCTTTCGTTTTTCCAAGAACCAAAGATGGGGCACAACCTTCCATCCTGTCAATGGTGAAAAGAAAGGAGAAGCAAGAAGCAAATAAGGTTGTGGGGAGGTGTCTTTTCTGGAGCAACATACCTTTGAGCATTGCAAAGACCAATACATTCTTCCAATCAATATTTGATGTTGTCATTGTTGTTGGCCTAAGGTATAAAGCCCCTACCTTCGAGGAGTTGTGAGGGCTATTCTTCAATCAGATGCTCCCAAGCATAAGGCTTGTTATTTTACAGTATAATATGATCCATGTATCAATGTCAAGCAATATCTGGGATGGAATTTAAAGAATCTATACTATATGGATAGAATATAGAGGTATTTTAGATAGAGATCTCAAGCCCTAGGTTTTAGTCAAAGGAAAGGTTGTGTATTTTATTGTATATTGTGTATACTAGTTTTTATCAAGGTTTCTAAAGGGCCATGATCCATAGAATGGAAGCCCTAGTGTTTTTCTTATTGATGGACTAATGATAAAACATAATTTGGGCCATATAAATTTGTGTACTATTGTTGATCTCTTTGTTGATATTTTCCGTTGTGCAGAGTGCTTTTAGTTGGGTATCTTCGTGTGCTTATGCTCTAATCTGGGGTATAAGGGAATTTCAACACCTGGTAGTTTCTTGAGATAAATATTCCAAGAATTTTAGATCAATTGGATCTAATTGTGCAGTTGTGAGGAGTATTATCCTCCACACCTAGGTTCAATTCCCACAAGGAACATGTTGAGCTCTTACTGAGTATATTATTGTAATGGCCATGGGCCCTATGTTCACAATGTGAAATTTTAAATAATGTTTCAATTACTGGTTATTATTCTCCTACCTTTTCAGATTATTTGTCAACTGCAAAATAATTGCGACAAATACTACATAAAACACAACGACAACTTCACTGAAAATAAATAACCACAGGAACTAAGAAAATGATTCACACACACACACAAATTATGAACACTAGTTTTTTTGGACAATTGTCCCTGGAAAAACTCTGAAGGGAAAACCAATCAATAGATGAGGGTTTTAATATTAAATTCTTCAGCAAAAATATTACAACTAGTTGCCGTGAGATGGCAAACCTCTGGAAAATTATTTTGGTCACTTCTATAAGTCTCCCTAGCCTCTTGGAAGTTATTCAGCCAACCAAAATCAATTCAGCCTCCCTTCTTAAGTTGGTTTTGGCTCACATGTGTGGCCTGAATGAGAAACTAAGCCCCCCTGGCAACTCACACTAGCTAGGAAAATTATCTTGGCCTCCCTTGGAAAATCTTGACCTCAATTGGAAAATCGATCCTCCTATGCAAATCGATCTTTCTTGCAATTTATCTTTTCCCTTGTACATCATCCTCTCTAAGCAATTCACATTGCATGTATGGGTAATTCAAACCCCCTGCTAGAGCAATTCACACCACAAGAAAATTAGCCTCTCAATACAGAGAAATCGATCTCCAATTCTCCCTGGAAATCATTGTTAAGAATCTCTTCGGAAATTTCTACTGAAACCCATGTTGTTGATGTCCCTGTGTTATTAGTTTTTGTAGCATCGGATGTGTTCTAGCCACGAAATTTTTTGGAGAGGATAGAATACAAGAGAGATTCAAAACCCAGAAATCGTTTCTGGAAATTCCACCTAGAAATGACTGAATTACATTATTATCTAGTTTTTAAATTTTTACCAAGTCTAAACATAGGGAATATGGTTAATTAATCAGAACTAATTAAGTCAAGGTGTCAATGTTCTAGAAACTTACACGGATGGACTTCTAGTTAATCCTAGCCATCAATTAAGATTTAATCTTAGTTGTTGGAGTCCCAATAGAGGATTATAAGAAGAAGTTGATGGGCACTTGAAGAGTACACTTGAGCAGCAGTGCCATGTGCAAATCGAGCTAGCAGCAGTAGAGTTCGAGCCAGAGAGGGAAACAGTGTCAGTGAGGGGCAAGGACAATGATCCATAGGAATATTTCTAGATCTGGAGAAGCAATAGCAAGAGGCTGAGTTATTCCCAGCGCAGGAACGTGAGTGCGGATACGCGAGTGCAGGAACGCACAAGCGCAGGAACGTGAATGTAGGAATGCACAAGTGCAAGAACACACGAGTGCAGGAACGCTGAGAGAAGGAATGTGAGTTCAAGAAGTGCGAGTGTTGGGGTTGGGAATATCTCTGCCAAATTTTCTTGTTGTTTGGACTGCCAGTTGGGCATCCGTAGATGTACTCAGATTTCACTGTTGCATAATAAAATAGAACCCTCACTACTGCACTGGTTTTCCCAAGTTGGATTTTTCCGGGGACATTTGCCCAAAAATAACTGTGTTATTTTATGTGTGTGTGCTAGTATTTCTTCCAGCGTTTATTCCTTCGCAATTTTATTTGTGTAGGTTGCAGTGTGAGTTATTCAGTATTTGTTGTAGGAAACAGTAAATAAATTTTTAAATTTAATTAACAATTGGGAGAATAATTGTTAGGATATTCCGACACATAGGAAATAGTTAAGTACAACTTGGTATAGTTTAGAGTTAGGTAAAGTGTGTTTCTTTACCGTTGTACATTTTGTAACTTACAATCCGACGGTCACGATATGTAGTGATCCGACGGTTCACTCTCTCCTCGGTATTACCGACACTTGATCCATGGCTTGACACCCGATTGGTCCATGAGTTCTATTTAAAGCGCATGGAGGGTCATTGTTCGGGTAATCCGTGCATGAGAGAAGCTTATGTAAATTTTCATTCTTTGATTAATAAATTGCCTGTAGTAGCCACGTTGGCGCAGGCCGTGGATTGTTTCCCTCTTTGAGGGTTTTAACCACGTCAAAAATACTGGTGTATTGATCTGTGATCTGGTTGTGAGCGGTATCCTTTTGGTGTTCTTTCTGAGGAACTTACCCTGTAAATTCCTACATTGTATCAGAGCTATTTGAGGGCCGCGTCCGTTGGTGATCCAAATCTGAAGCCGGTAGAACTGCATGCGGCTGTCGTTTCCTAGATCTTTTGTTTCTGACTGCTTTCAGGCCGAGAGGACTGCTCTATTGCGTTCGGAGCATCTGTTCCAGTGAGGAACCCCTTTCGTTTCACGCGAAAAGGTTTCCGGTAGCCCTAGCTGCATCATTTTTCAGATCGGGAGGTATACAGTGTTTTTGCAGTTTACTGTTATTTTCTCTCTGCTTATTTTGGTTTCGGTTTATTTAGCCCTTTTTTTTAACCGGATCTATACCTTTCATTTCTGCGTATGCTCTTTGCCGTGCGACTCTGTGCGATCTGGGCAAATCAGAAACAGAAAGGAAGGATTTTTCTCATGCGTATGCTCTTTTCCCTGCACCTTAGTGTGATCTCGGAAAATCAGAAACATTGAGAAAAATATTTAGTTTTTCAGCTAAAGCTAACTTTGAGCCGCAAGGTTCATTTTTTTAAAAATATCTAGTTTTTTGGCTAAATCTAACTTCGAGCCGCAAGGTTCGTTTTTCTTTGCATATTCGTGTTGGGTTTTGTGTTTTGTGTTTTGTAGGGGAAAAGAGCTTTCTCAAGGCAAGCACGCAAACCAAGCCTCTCTCTCTCTCTCTCTCTCTCTCTCAAACTCAAATTTTTTGTATAGATCAATTGGTTCAAAGCTATTTTAAGAGAGTAGAGGTCTTGGGTTCAAGTCTCCATTTTGTGGGGGCAGATTTTTTCATTCCCGCACATTCGTGCACTTTGCCGGCAACTTCAACAATTTGTTTTCAAAAAGCCATAACTTCTTCATCCGGAAGCCTTTTTCAGAGCCGTTTTTTTTAAAACAGCCTAATTTTTCGAGATCTATCCATTGAAACACTTACTTTCAGCATCTTCAGCTTCAGTTTTTTTTTAAAATGGAAAGTCCATGCCAAGTCATTCTTGACAGCACTAACTACTTCTAATGGATAGCCTACATGGAAGATTTACTTAGAAGTAAAGGTCTCTACAGAATAGCCACAGACCAAGAGAAGAAACCAAAAGATGAAGACAAGGCTGCAAAATGGGAAAATAGACAAGATCAAGCACGTGGTTTGATAGGGATGTCTATTTCTCCTGATCTTAGATTCCATATTGCAGAACTTGAGACTCCTCATGAAGCATTGGAAAAAAACGCTAAAGTTTTTGGGATTAAAAATGAAATTAGAGCCCATCAACTTGAAAATGAGTTGCTTACTTTGCATCCTAATAATTTTTCTTGCATTGAAGATTTCTTGTCCAAATTCAAGACCCTTAGATATCTCTTGGAAGGTGTTAAGGTTAAGAAAGAAGATGGTAACCTTATTTATTCCATCCTTACTAAGTTCGGGCCAGCCTACTCTGTATTTTTTTCCACTTTCCATTCTACAAGGGAAGCTTTCATTTGTCAAGGAAAAGACTACAAGGCCCCTTCCTTTGAGTCCTTTTGTGATTCCTTAATAAGAGAACAAGAAAAACTCTTACACCTTGGTCTTCTTAATCTTGGAAACTCTTCCAAGAAAGCGTTAGCCGCCCAGCAGCAACCAAATTCAAAGAATCCTAAGAAGTCATATCCTAAAAAGAATGGTCCTAAACCAAACAAGGGTCCTAAGCAAACCCAACCTCAAAATGAAAGATCATTTCAGCAAAATGATAAGACCAATAAAAACAAATGGAAGAAGACTGATAGACATTGTAACTTTTGTAATCGAGATGGCCACTTAGAATCTAAATGCTTTAAGAAGATGGAAGCCTTGGAAGCCGCAATGAAGAAACATAACATCCATGTGGAGCATACTTCAACTTCAACTTCCGGAATGGCACTTTCTGCATGTCGTTGTCAATCATCTCAGTCTGGTTATGCATTAAATGTATCTTCTTCTTCTCCTTCTCATGAGTGGCTCATTGATTCTGGAGCCTCTTATCAGATGGCCAAAAACCAAGCCATGTTTTCTTCTTTAAATGATTGTAACACCAAAAATATATATGTTGGTGATGATAGATCTCTTAATGTTGTAGGGACTGGAACTGTTCATCTAGACAATGGTCAGTTTAATGATGTATTATGTGTTCCAACCTTATCCTGCAACCTTCTATCTGTATATCAGATAACTCATTCAGGTGAAGGTAAAATTGTTGAATTTTCACCTCATGATGTTGTAATCAAGGATCTAAGAGATCCTAAACAGATTCTAGCTACTGGTATTCCTGATGATTCCACAAGGTTGTATAAGTTTCACAACTTTGGGTCATCAAATCTTCCCTCAGTATTTGTTGCTCATAATGATGAAGTGAGCAAACTTTGGCATGAGCGATTTGGTCACTTAAACTATCGCTCCCTTCAGCATCTATGTAAAGAAAATATGGTGACAGGTCTTCCTATGGTATCTTGCAGAGATGGTGTTTGTTCCGGATGTGTACTCGGAAAACATCATCGAGACAGTTTTGAAAAACGTGCCTCTTGGCACGCCTCAGCCCCTTTACAGCTTGTGCACAGTGATTTATGTGGTCCACTTCCTGTTGCTTCATTCTCTGGCTACAAGTATTTCTTAACTTTCATTGATGATTTCTCCAGACGCACTTGGGTATACTTCTTAAAACTCAAGAGCGAAGTATTTAACACATTTTTGGCCTTCAAAGCCTTTGTTGAAAAACAATCTGGACATCAAATTCTTAAGCTAAGAACTGATAATGGTGGAGAATATGTTAAAAACACATTCATCAACTTTTGCACCGAAAATGGAATTCAAATGCAACATACTATTCCATACACTCCACAACAAAATGGTGTAGCTGAAAGGAAAAATCGCACCTTAAAGGAAATGGCTAATTGTATGCTGCAATCTAAAGGACTCAGTCTTAGTTTTTGGGCCGAAGCAATTAATTGTAAAAATTATATAATCAATCGCACTCCTACTAAGGTTCTAAAGAATATCACTCCAAAAGAAGCTTGGAGTTCCATTAAACCAGATGTAAGTCACTTTCGTGTTTTTGGAAGTGAAGCATGGGCCCATATTCCAGATGAAAAGTATAAAGCTTTAGAACCTAAGAGTGAGAAATGTACTTTTGTTGGATATTCTGAAGATGTAAAAGGTTATAGACTTATTCCATTTAAGTCCAAAATTGTTATCATTAGAAGAGATGTAAATTTTGATGAAAATAAATCGGCCTGCGAGCCTAGTCCAGCGGATGTGCCACCTCTTCCTATCTCTTCTACTTTTGAAAACATTTCTTCTTCCGATGATGAAAGTGAGGATGATAATCCTCCCCCACCTTCTCAGGATCCTCAACTTCCAATATGGGTCTGTGCTACTCGGGATGCAACAGGTGATCTTGCCGGTGATCCTACAGATCAGCGACATACACGTTCTCAGTTTGAAAGAGCCTCTTCTTTACTAGCTCAAGCTCCAGTAAATCATGATCCTGACACTTTTGCAGAAGCTTCAGGCCATCCACATTGGGAAGCAGCTATGAATGAAGAATATCATTCATTGTTGACAAATGATACATGGGATCTTGTTCCTCTACCAAAGGGACGCAAACTTGTTAGATGTAAATGGGTTTACAGAACCAAGTATGGACCAAATGAGAAAGTTGATAAACATAAAGCTCATCTTGTTGCTAAGGGTTTTTCACAGGTTGAAGGCATTGACTACACTGAAACCTTCTCCCCTGTTGCCAAAATGAACTCTATCCGCCTTTTTCTTTCCCTTGCTGCCTCTTTAAAATGGGAAGTCCATCAGATGGATGTTAAATCTGCCTTCTTGCATGGGGACTTGCATGAAGAAATCTATATGGAACAACCCATTGGCTTCATCCAAACAGACTCCAGCCTTGTATGTCGACTTAAGAAATCTCTCTATGGTCTCAAGCAAGCTCCTCGGGCTTGGTATGCCAAAATGGATAGCTTTCTTTTAGAATCTGGCTTTTCTCGGTGTTATTCTGACAATACTGTCTACACCAAGAAAGTGGGCAACTCTCTTATCATCCTTGTTCTTTATGTTGATGATCTTATTCTTACTGGTAGTGATCCCAACCTTATCAACCATGTGAAGTCCAGCCTTAAAAAGAAATTTGAAATGACAGACTTAGGACACTTACACTATTTTCTCGGTCTTCAAGTCTTGCAATCCAAGGAGGGTATTTCCCTTTCCCAGTCTAAGTATGCTTGTGATATTCTTCGTCATTTTCACATGGAAGACTGTAAGCCATCCCCTTCTCCCTTTCAGTCTGGAGTCAAACTTTCAGTCTCTTGTACTTCCCCTGAAGTTGATGCTACATTATACCGTCAACTTGTAGGAAAACTCTTGTATTTAACCCATACTCGTCCTGACCTTTCCTTTGTTGTTGGCCTTGTTGCTCCGTTCATGCAAAACCCCCGTGAAATTCATTGGAAAGCAGCTAAAAGAATACTTCGTTATGTTCGAGGTACAGTTCAGTTTGGGATTCATTACAGTGCCAAAGCAGCTCCTCTATTAGTTGGTTTCACTGATTCTGATTGGGCTGGTGACCCTGATGATCGGAAGTCTGCTGCCGGTTATGTCTTCACTCTTGGTTCAGGACCTATTACATGGGCTTGTAAGAAACAGGCTGTCATTTCTCTTTCGTCAGCAGAAGCAGAGTATCGTGGTGCCGTGGAAGCTAGTAAGGAAGCCTTGTGGCTTCGTCAGATCCTATCAGAGTTTGGCTTTGAGCAGCAGCATCCAACCACACTTTGGTGTGATAATCAAAGTGCCATTTAGCTATGCAAAGATCCAGTCCAGCATCAGCACAACAAACACATTGAACTACACATGCACTTCATCAGAAAGCTCATTCATGACCATGTTCTTGAAGTGCAATATTGTTCAACAGATGATCAGGTTGCAGACATCTTCACAAAGGCTCTCACAGAGGCGAAGTTCACTAAACTTCGATATATGCTTGGAGTTCAGGAATTTGTCACTAAAGGGGGATAGGCTCTAGTGCCTCCTTCCTTCTCCTATTGTGTCATATTTGTAAATCCTTCAATCCTATCCCAAGTTGTTCTTAAGGGGGGATGTTAGGATATTCCGACACATAGGAAATAGTTAAGTACAACTTGGTCTAGTTTAAAGTTAGGTATAGAGTTAGGTAAAGTGTGTTTCTTTACCATTGTACATTTTGTAACTTACAATCCGACGGTCATGATATGTAGTGATCCGACGGTTCACTCTCTCCTCGGTATTACCGACACTTGATCCGTGGCTTGACACTCGATTGGTCCATGAGTTCTATTTAAAGCGCATGGAGGGTCATTGTTCGGGTAATCCGTGCATGAGAGAAGCTTATGTAAATTTTCATTCTTTGATTAATAAATTGCATGTAGTAGCCACGTTGGCGCAGGCCGTGGATTTCTTCCCTCTTTGAGGGTTTTAACCACGTCAAAAATACTGGTGTATTGATCTGTGATCTGGTTGTGAGCGGTGTCCTTTTGGTGTTCTTTCTGAGGAACTTACCCTGTAAATTCCTACAATAATTTCCAATTGCTATAATAGGATTTGGGTTTCCGAATTTTCACATGGTATTAGAGCGCAAATGATCATCCAGAGAGCTTAGTAGTGAAGAAATGAGGAGTTTCGTTGTTCACTGTGGGCGACAAATCGAAACCCCGAAGGGCAGCGCAGTCATTTTGCTAAGAAGCCAAATTTCTTGAGGAGATTCGAATTTTCTGAGAGGGACAGAAAAATTCTATCTCTCCAAATCGAGGGATTCCAGAGGCAGAGGGAGCAACCCTTTATTTTCACAGATCAGATCTCTAAATGGACACAATAGTTTTTGCAGCAGTTTGCTAGAGTAGAGCTAGCGTCGAGTGGAAGAAGAGCACACACTAAGGGAAAATTTTCCTCAAGGAACTTCTAAATTCTAATCTCAAGAAGTTCATTTTTCCTTGCATATCGGAAGTAGTTTTGAGAAGATCTTCTCACTCCAGAGAGGAGTGCGAATAACAGTTCCAACAACTTTTTGAGGTTTATTTTCTCCTGTTTTGAGTTTTCAAATTTTTCAGTTCTACAAGTGTTATTGGGAAAACTAGTGTCCATTCATAGTTGCTAGTCCCGCTAAGACAGGTAGCTATCTTAGAAACAAACAGATTAAAGTTACTTGTGTTTTCCTTTATGAGAGATAGATGAGAGAGAAGCAGAGAGTACCAACCTTGGTCTTTCGCTAGTCACCTTGCTTGTTTCCTCTCTCCTTTGATAGAGCTTTCGCCACTCCCTTCTCACTTGTCCCGCTTCAAAGAACACCTGTAGAGTCAAGGCAGTGAAATACCATCAAAGAATAGAGATCTATAACCATAAATAATGTAGGATCAGATGTACATTAACCATATAAATGCATACACAAACAAGATTTAGAGATATACAAGCATATGGAGGAAAACTTAAATAACTTTATTGATAGAAGTAGTAGAAGAGAGGATTACAACCAGGCTGTCTGATCCAGCACCATCCTCCCAGCATGAAAGCCCTCTTCACCTCATACAAAGCAAGATCACCTAACAATGTCTTCAAATAGAAACCAACAGCACTTCCTTGCAAATTACAAAATTCCAGCCTTTGGATCTCTTGGATGAGGGATCCATATATAGATGTTTATAGGAGAGTGAGTCAGCTTCTGGGATTTTGATTAGTGTCATGTCACTGATAGTTCTTGGTTCCACTTGGATATTTTAGATCTCTTACTCATCCCTAGACGAATTCAGAGAGGCATGTGTCATATGAGCAGTTTCTAGAAGATTCTCTAGGTTTCCACCTAGCACACTGCTTCTGTCATTTGTCTGCTCTCGCTCATCGCACCCTACAGAAGGGCTTTCCAGTATGCATCGCACCCCCTGTGTGTAATAGGTGAGATGCATCACACCCTATGCATGGAGCAGTCTGTATGGTCCAGTTTTGACCAGTACTGAGTAGTTTTTCATGGAGAACTTCTGGGAGATGATGTAATCAACTGACCTTATTCCTTTAGGGTATGAAACAACACTTTTAGGGGTTTAGAAGCCCTTGGTTTATGGACATATGTGATTGGGGTTGTCGTGCCCAAATATGTTTATAATAGTTGCTCCCTAAAGCATGAGGTCGCAAATCTTTTGATGTCGAGTGAAATGCTTTATAATGAGGATCCGAGGTTTCTCGAACTGGAAGTTGACCTGTAATAAGATACAACACAATACATTATCTTCGTAATATTTTCATGATCTATCTGAGGCGGGCATTCCCATGCTTAGCTTTATAAATTCATATTCATGTACATAAGACAGACAATTGTCTGTGTGGCAGACTGATGATTCCTATAGAGCCATCATCCTTTAGTTTGGATGATTATCTGTGCAGTTGTACATTGGATGTCTTTATTTTCTTGAATATGTCACAGCCCGGATGGATAAAAATAGATCCGGGGTCTTAAAACTTGTTCAATCTTCGCCCGAAGTACAAGTCGATCCATGTGAAAAGATGTTCTGATGTCGAACATGGAAAGACATCTCCTGATTACCAACCAATGATGTAAGCTATTAACAGGCGCGAGAGGAATCACCGATAACGATGATGACCCTCAAGGTACTGCAGTACAATTCACGTGGTGTGAATACATGAGTTTATGTCGAACACCACGTAAAATCTTTCGGTCGAAGGCCATTGATGTAAACCTGTCGTCGGAAGTGAGAAACTTGCCATTGAGGCATGCAAGCTTCAAAGTATTGAAAGGGTTGTCCCCAAGTCAACTTCTTGGATAATGAGCTGATGTCGATAAGAAGTGACCTGTCGTAAGAGGGCCTTAATGAATCCCACATTTACGACATGGAACGGAGCAAATGATTTTGTGGAGGTGAAAATGATCTGATGATACAAGGTTCAGGGTGGCGGCCATGAAAAATGGAGCGTGAAGGTATTGCAGCGGATGAGACGTTGGCTAGGTTGGTGAATTCTCTGAGTGACTTCTCTTGAACATACCGACAACACTGAAATGGATTGGTAGCGTTAACCCTAAGGTGGATGGTATGGTGGACCAATGGTGATATGCAGTGAACGGAATAACCCAACCTGACTCAATCATGGTGACGGAGTGAAAGTGTCATGTTCAAGAGCGACCTACTACCAATGAAGCTATTCAAGTTTTCTTCCCTTTTTCCCTAGTCATTGCTAACCAGTACCTCTTTATTTTTGTCAAGCTTGAGGAGGATAACATACGCTTGTTCTATAATTTTCCCTTCGGGCAAACCTGTCGCTATGTTTTAACGAGCCAAGCATCAGTGAAACTCACTCTTGTCTGCATCAACAAGTTTGTCGCTATTGTTTTAACGAGTTTAATGACAAAGATAACTCAGTCCTTTTCAATTTTAGAGAGTCTAAAAGGGACAAAAAGGCAACTCTAGTGGTCCTTTTTCATAATGTAGTCCCTTAAGTCTGAAAAAAGTGTAAAATAATAGGAAAGGGATGACTTTTCGATACTTTTAACGAGCCAAACAAGACAAGCACTCGATCTTTTTGTGTAATAATTCCTCAGGTCCAAAAAGATTAAAATATAGAGGAGGGATGGCACTTCTGATCGCTTTAACGAGCTGGATAGGCCAATTGCTCAACAATCTTTTGACATTTTACGAGTCATATGAAAAGAGCTTAAAGGAGACTTGTTTTTTTAGGAACGAGTGATGTTTTTGGATAGCGACTGGTTCCAGGTAAGGTTTGAAACTTTTTAATCACAACAATGTATAGAAGGTGGCTAATAGAATCACTCGTCGCAGCTGTTCCTCAAAAAGGTAAACAGTCAAATGGAGGCGAATGATCGGCTAAAAAAGAGTGGAGGTGATGGTAAGAACACGACCAAGGTTCAAAAGCTGATAGTCATGTGATCAAAATGGTTATTTACCGGAGGTGGGGTTCATTTTTTAATGAGCTTGAACTCTTATGGGAACATTTTCTCATTGCTAGGTTTATTTTTTGAAGAGCTTGAACTTCGCATAAAACTGCTCATGGCGAGGTTTATTTTTTTACGAGCTTGAACTTTGTGTAAAACTACTCGTGGCGAGGTTTATTTTTTAACAAGCTTGAACTTTGCATAAAACTACTCATTTCCTTTTTATGTAAGCTAGGAACGACCAAACTATAAAGATAAAGAGCTAAGAATGCTAAAAAGCTAAAAATGAAATTGGTTGTTTTTGCTTGCATAAAAAGGTTCGCATGCCCCCAGCATAAAAAAGTCCTCAGTAACCATATGGAAACTTATTGTGGTTAAGCAGGATGATTTTTGTCAATACTTAGACAAAACACTTCCTGCACTTTATATGCCAAATAGACAAAGGTGAAAGGTCAGTCGGACCGATCACATAACTTACAGGGAAACTTATCTCTACAACTGGGTTTGTCCGCAAAATAGACAAGGGTGCATGCCCGCTAAGCTTCGTTACATTCACCAGACTACTCGTTGTAATTAGGTGGATGGAATGAAGGTTCCTTTATGAGATCAAGTGAAAGACTCGACTTGAAACTTTGCTCAGCCTTGTTTCATTTTTTAACGAGCTTGACACAAGACAAGGAATTATGCTCAAATCCTTGGTTCCATTTTTTAATGAGGTTGACACCAGTCAACGAACTATCCTCTAGTGACCTTTGATCACAACTCATAAGGGGTCATAAAGGAAATATCTGGTTCCAATGCCGCCAGTACATAATGTACAACATCACTGAGTTGATCGTCATATGATGTAGGTATGGTAGGGCTTGGGGGAAATACCTCGCGATGATCCACACTATCAAAATGGTCAGAGTTCTTCTTGATCTTTGATGATGTAGAAGATATCATATGACAAGTTTCCAATGTGGCCACTTCCGCTAGATTACTTGGAGGTGGGAGCGAAAAAGTACCCATTAAGAAAGGGTCTTTTATGAGACCTACTCTGATATTTTGAACCGATTGAGAGCTTCCATGGATCAATGGAATGCTTCCGGTAACTTGGGAACTGTTGGGGAAAAAGGTTAGTTTTTCAACGATTGTAATTCCACCTTGGAAGGGAAATGCAATCTTTCTAAAATATGTTGACACAATAGCGGCCATAGCATAAATCCAGGGCCTTCCTAGCAAGATATTGTAGTCAAGGTTTCCATCAATGACCTCAACTTCAATTTATATTGTCTTGCCCCCTAGTTCAACTTGCAAGTTACTTAATATCCCATACAAGATGTATGTTCATCCATCGAATGCTTTTAATGTCGTTGATGATCTTGACAAGGGTGGTGATCCTAAAGTTTTCCAGCAACTCATTGACATAATGCAATTAGATGCCCCCTCATCAATAATTGTTCAATGAACAATTTTGTTGAGGGCTTTCACTTGGATGAGGAAATCGAGTTGAGCTAGTAACTGAGGTTCAAATCCTTTATGATTAAAGGCCACAAGATTGGAATCCGCTGGGTCAATCCCACCTATCACCAATAATAGAGCCTGCTTTTGGGAGGGGCAATTCTGCAGTACTTCAAGTGTCGACATAGCGGACGGTGATTGGGCAAAATCCTCTACTATATTATAATTATGTGCTACTCGGGCACAAGGATTAAATGTCGATTTGTGTACTACTCCCTTTGGCAGCTTTACTGCTAGCTCAGGAATGATAGGTGGCACAACTTCGGTTGAAGTTTTGTCAAACTACTAGGTTGATCTGCAGCCTTGTTGTTCGACAACTATGGATTCCCGTAATATTTGTTCCTTGTTGATATAAAATCATCATTTTGTTGTTTCAAAATGGAAAACATAAGCACATGGGATGGGGAAGCATTGTTGCTAGCAACCAAATTGGTTTCTGGGTTTGGAAATGGATCCGTTAAGACTGTTGAGGTTCTTGAGGTCTTAAAGAACTTCTTAATCTCAACTCTATATGGACAATCACTCGTCCAATAATCTTCATCACATATGTGACATTGCGAAGGAGGTTTCTTTTTCCCAGAAGGGTTTGCAGAAGATTTTTCAGGAGACGAATCATCCTGCTTCTTCTTTTTGCTTTTCCCTTTTTTCTTGCCCCCTGGTTGCTTCAGTTCTTTGCCTTTGTTGGTCGACACGGCATTAACCTCCGAGGCAAGAAGTTCGTCATTTGCATTTTGACCAGGAAAAATACAGGCTTTCTTAGATGCAGCCTTCGCGGTTTTCGCGCTGGTTGTGCCTATCACGCCATCGTCGGCATGAGAGTCTTTGCTTGATTTAGGAGGAGGAGGAATGGAAAACTCTAGTCTAGGAGCATCAAGAATTTTTTCATAGAGCATGCCAAACTCAGTATAGATCAAGTCTAGATATTGTGCACGAGCAATGACTTGCTCTTCAATGATAACCCCCCCTTTATCCACATTTTCTGTAATAGAAGGTAATAATGACTTAATAAACCATTCAACTAGCAACTGATAAGAAACATATATTTTTACCATTCTATGACGACATCACCACTCATGAATATGATCAGATATGTGAGTGGTTGTCGTCTGCTTAAAATTGGTAAGAAGCTCCGTTCCTGTTTCGTACCTTAGAGGTAACTGAAAATGGGTTAAAAAGGTTGTGGCAAGGGCGTTAAAGTTATCGAATGAAGCTCTAGGCAATTCGATGTACCATTTCGTTGTGGGACTAGTTAATGTTCACTGAAAGAGGTGAAGCCTAATCGAATCATCATTGAGAGTGTTGGACAAACACCACAGATGAAAAGTCATCACATGATTCGACAGATCTTCACCTGTATTTCCATTGAATTTAGGAATATCTGACAGAAGTTTATGAGGAATCACTGGCCAACAAGGGGCATAAGCAATTGGATCATTTGTTAGCCGATTTAGATCTAGTAATTCCAACGTTGCAACGAAAGGCAACTGTTGATTCAGGTTTGGCGAAGCATACCCAGGATAAGATGGGATCACCTTAGCAGTGGGTCTTTGCATACCAGCACAATGTATTTGGTGTTGATAACTTTGATAAGGTTGATGGGCATAACCATTATGATATGATTGATGGTGACTGTTTTGAATATACGGTTGCCCATTACCCGCAAAGCTTTATTGCTTAGGTCCTCGGTAAGCTTGCTAGAATTGCGGTTGTTGATATTGCACCAGCCATGGTTGTGAAGCCATTTGTTGTTGTCCAATACTAGATGTTTGACCAAGATGAGGGGTGATAGTACCCGTTTGAGCCTGAGTCGATCCAGTTAAGGAGCCACTAATCGGCGATTGTGGTTGAGTCATTGAGAAAAGAGGTTGTTGTATTACGACCTGAGAGACTTGAGGTTGACATACAACAGGCAGCGCTTGTACTTGCGACACTATTACAATAGCCGGTGTAGTGGGATATTCGACACAGGTAGATTTGGTTGCATTGAATATACAACTCTCAGTTATTGAGGCAGTATTGGCACCCAACCACTGGATGCAATTCCAGCTTGACCTGAATTCTTTTGTGAACTCTCATATGGTGGTTCTCCTGGAGGGAACAATGAAAAGGCATACTGCCCCCCATATGGTGGCAATCTAGTGTTCAAAGGAAAAATTGGTCCTTGTAGACTGGACTGCCCAAATTGATACTATTGTGAAGGATCAATTTGCTGAGACTCAACATAAGGAATTCCAGATATTATTCCGGACAAACAAATGGGAACAGACCATACTGTCGAAACAGTCCCTGGGTGGACTCCATCTAGCGATTGAGAGCTAGTTGGGACAGATGGTATACCAGCGAACATTGTCAGAGTAGTGGCAGGAGGTTCTGCTACTGTTGTATCGGATGACACAATCCTAGATGTCGATGGTTGTTCAAACATATTTAGTCTATCCAAAAGACTTCTTAGCGATTCTACAGGAACCTCCGATAAGGTTGACTATCTTCTAAATTAGAAGGATATAGGTGGATCCCAGTTCCAAAATGCAATGGGGTACTGGATGGAATATCCTCCACAATCTCTTCTATTGCAATCATTCCAGGTGGAAGAGGCAGACTGTCAGGTCCGTAAAATATTTTTGGTGCCGAAGAAGGTACACACTCTGCAGCGGCAGATGTTGGAGGGTTAAAACATTCCGAATCAGTCCTAAATTGAACTGGTTCAGGAATAGATGTGTTTACCATTACAGTAGGATCAGTTCTAGTGTCCTCTTGTAACTATGGAACTTCTTCTGTAGAGGCAGGGATACCAGAAATAGTTGGAGTAACTAGAGTTTCTGAGGATGTTTTAAACAAACCAGGAGACTTTGGCCCAATTAAATGAGATCACTTAGCTCGGAATGGTTTCGTTTCTAGAGTCAAAGACAATTGACTTGTTAGTCTCCACGAACGATGGGATTTTAATTGACTTTCTTCCATGATTGCGGATTACTTGATCAACTCAAAATAAAATGTGGAAAATGTTATTTCGAATTAAATGAATTTTATGATGCTTTGACACAACTTGCTTTTTCAATTTTTTAGAGTCGAGAAAAAGCTAAAGATGACTCTAGTCGCCTTCAATTTTTAATGAGCCTGAAGTGACAAGTGCTCAGATGGACCTTTTCTTATACAGAGTCTGAAAAGGAACGAAAATGACTACTCTGGAAATCTAGACAGAGGGATTACCAAACCAATCGCAAAACTGCAGAATACTTTTTACGGTACGGCAGTCAATCTTCCTGAATGCTATGTTCAGTGCATTGCGATCGATAGGGAGGCAGACACGGCTTCCTAAGGATAAAGGATGTAGCCTATTGTGGTCTCCCAATATATACTCGACAGTACGTGGGAGCACAAGTCCGTACTCGCACTTGTTGTCTCAAAGAGGAGGAATCACCCAACCTACGATGAAAGCGATAGTTACCAAGCTTTATGACGTTGGAATACGTCTCTAGCCTAGACTTCTAAATGTTATGTGTTAGGTTCCAAAGCATTTTTATGTTCATTGAAGTTTATTTTATAGTTGATCTTTCTTAAGAAATTTTACTTTAATGTTCACCGCGTGATGTAGACATACAATTCCTAAATGTGCAATTTAAGATGATAAACAGTCGTTTACTTTCATTTTGCAATGAAATCCCTAGCTACTAAGGAAAGAGAAACGAAATTCTTTCAACATAGAGCAGAGAGCACACACTAGATGCACTTTTCCTGAATCAATTCAGCATGCAGTTTAATACAAATGCACATGCATGTATTTTTTTCAGTTTCCTTAATGTGAGAATGACAAAAAGAAAACAAAGTATAGATCTGAACTATCTTTTTCCAAAGCGAAAATACTAACAATTTTATTTTCAAAAAATGAAAGTAAGGTCAAGATGACACTTTGCGATTTTGAATTTTAAACTACTTTCGACACTTGAAATACTAATGATTCAAATCAAATACAATGGCAAAAGTGTAATCGACTATCTAAAAGAGGAATGCTTTGTGACACTTTTTTCTTGAATGAAAACGACACTTGCGACACTTTCAAATCAAAAGACGACAATTAAATTAAGCTACTATTTGCAAAGGAGAACTCTAAATGATAAAAAAAATACATAAAAACATTCACAATTCCTTCTGATGGAGGCTGAATAATGCAAATCAAGATGGTTTCAACAGATATATACTGATCACAGATAATAAAACTCCTGAATAAAATTGAAGACAATGAAGAAAAAACCAAAATCTGGAGGCAGAAACAGTCTTAGTCAATCATCGCACTTGTAACATAGGGAAACAGGGATGCATCTCACCTGCAACACATGGGAGGTGCGATGCATCCAAATTGCCAAGAAGAGACAATGCGATGGACCAGGGACGAGACTGTTTTTGGTTGTCACTCACAGTTTGCAGCTAAGTTCAGGGATTTAGACCGAGCTAATGATAGTCAGTAAACACAAAGTATAGGGGCTGATCTAATGAGGTTATTTTAGCTACCACCAGGGCACTTAGGATGTTTGCAAGCTATATTTTCAGTTCATAAACCAACCCGGAGATTCACTTGCTTGCAAATTACAAAATTCCAGCCCCTGGATCTCTAGGATGAGGGATCCATATATAGATGTTTGCAGGAGAGTGAGTCAGCTTCTAGGATTTTGATTAGTGTCATTTCACTGATAGTTCTTGGTTCCACTTGGATATTTCTTTGATCTCTTACTCATCCCTGGGCGAATTCAGAGAGGCAAGTGTCATATGAGAAGTTTCTGGAAGATTCCATGATCATCCACTTAGTCAAATGTCTCTGCCATTTGTCCTTTCTCACTCATCGCACCCTACAGAAGGCCTTTTCAGTATGCATCGCACCCTCCGTGTGTATAAGGTGAGATGCATTGCACCCTGGCCATGGAACAGGTGAGATGGTCCAATTTTGACCAGTTCTGAGCAGTTTTTCAAGGAGAACTTCTGGGAAATGATGTAATTAGTTGACCTTCATCCTTTAGTGTATGAAAAAACACTTTTAGGGGTTTGAGACCCCTTGGTTTATGGACATATGTGATTGGACTTGCAGTGCCCAAATATTTATATAACAGCAAGGATGACCATACGAGAATTCCAGAGGAGGTCATGTGAGTTAGCCGGAATGAAGATTTGGGTGGAAAATCGAATTCCAGTTTCCAAAGGCAGATGTCGAAGGAAGTGCGAGTTGTAGAGAGAGGAAAGGTACCAATAAGAGACAAGGTTCAAAAGGAGATAGTGGGGCACCAGATCCAGGAGGAGGAGTATGAAACTCCAATGTCTCATATGGGCAGAGTCCAGCATAGTTGCAACAAGGAGATCAGTCAGATCAGTTCCAGATTGTTGTAGCAGGACCATCACCTTTGCTACATGAGCTTGTAGTATCACAGTAGCAGGTTTAGTGTCAATAGATGCGTCCATTCATTTAGATGACAGTTGAAAATCTAGTTGCAATCAGTACCCGAGAGACAGTTGCAGAGCTAGATGCAGTGACATAGGCAATGTGAATTGCCCAGTTGCAGTATGCAAGTGCAATTCCAGCAAGAAGATTCCTAGCACAGAATTTCACAGTCTAGTTTCCATTGCTAGAGGACAGTGCAAGTTGCCAGGAGCGAGCAGCGAGATTTCCCAAAGGGAGTCTAGTTTCAGAGGGAGCATCCCTATGGAAGCTAGTACTTCAGGCTCTGGGGAGATCATACTCATTATTGCAGTAGTTGTAGCAGCAATATAGAGGTAGGAGTGGTAATATGAGTATATCTGTAGATCATAGTCCCAAAGTTACACAGATGGGCAGGATCCTTGGATGTCCACCTCTTGGATCAATACCTTGCTACGAGGGCCCACAGTATTCAGTAGCAAGATGGATCAATGGTAGTAGATTCATTTAGATGTCAGAGTGATAGATGCAAAGTCTAGTAGAAATCAAATATTGAGGAGTGCAGTGCAGAGTTGGCTGCAGTGTAGGTAGCACAATCCAGGGTCAGCCACAACGCATATTCCTTAGTGATAGTGCAGATACTAGCAGCAGTCGGAGACTCGGGAGACAGAAGCACCATACTGATCACAAATGATTCAGTATTTAAGATGATCTTCAGTTGCGGATGTTGCAGTTGCAGCACCAACAGATGAGAGGGAGTTGGAGTGTAGATGCAGTGTTGGTAGTAGTTCAGCAGGGTCAGCAGTAGCATAGATGCAACGTATATCAGAGTTGCGTAGTGGTTGGTTGGCAGCAATAGCTAGACATCAGCAGTGTGACAGGAGATGATGTAGAGACAGGGTGCTACCACAGGGGGCAGTAGCACTAGAACACATTCCTCACTAAGAGGGAGTGTTAGTTTTTGTAGCATCGGATGTGTTCTAGCCACAAAATTTCATGGAGAGGCCAGAATACAAGAGATCTCCAAAACCTAGAACTGTTTCTAGAATTTCCACCTAGAAATGACTTAATTATATTATTAACCAGTTTTTAAATATTTCCCAAGTATAAACTTAGGGAATATGGTTAATTAATCATAATTAATCAAGTCAAGGTGTGAATGTTCTAGAAACTCACATGGATCGACTTCTAGTTAATCCTAGCCATTGATTAAAATTTAATCTTGGTCGTTTGAGTCCCGATCGAGGATTATAAGAAAATTTTGATGGGCACTTGGAGAGTACATTTGAGCAGTAGTTCCTTGTGCAGATCGAGCTAGCAGCAATAGAGTTCAAGCAAGAGAGGGATGCAGTGTCAGTGAGGGGTAGGGATAGTGATCTGGAGGAATATTTCCATATCTAGAGAGGCACTAGCAAGAGGCTAAGTTATTTCTAGTGCAGGAACGCGAGTGTATGATCGCGCAAGTGCAGGAACGCGAGTGTAGGAACGTGCAAGCGTAGGAATGCGCAAGTGCAGGAACGCACAAGTGTAGGAATGCAAGTGAAGTTAGCACAATTGCAAGAAGCGTGAGTGTCGCAGTTGCTTAGGGAATATCTCTACCAGATTTTCTTGTCATTTGGATTGTCAGTTGGGCATCCATAGATATACTTAGATTTCACTCTTGCATAATAAAATAAAACCCTCACTACTGCACCAGTTTTTCAAAGTTTGGTTTTTCCGAGGACATTTGACCAAAAATAGCTATGTTATTTTATGTGTGTGTGTGCTAGCATTTCTTCCAGCGTTTATTCTTCCGCGGTTTTATTTGTGTAGGTTGCAGTGTGAGTTGTTCGGTATTTGCTTAGGAAATAGTAAATAAATTGTTAAATTTAATTAACAATGAGAAGAATAATTTCTAGTTGTTGGAATAGGATTCAGGTTTCCAAATTTTCACATGCGCTACCCCTGCAATCTTGCTATCACTACAATTGTGTCTCAATGTGTTCTCCAAATGCCCATTGATTTCCTCTTATAATCTCTCATTGAAAAATCAATGACCATGATCTAATTACAATCGATGGCTAAGATCATCTTGACCTCATCAAGGGACTTTTCTAGAAATCTCTAGAGAAAAATCAATTTACCCCAATGAATAATGATTAATAAATTGTATTTCCCTAAGTTAGACTTAGGAAAATTAATTAACTACTTAATTAAATCTAATCTAGACCTTTCCCATGAAACCAATTCTGGTTATTGGAGAAAATGTGTTCCTTAGCCTCATAGACAAAATCTAAGACTAGAACACTTGTCCAAGCTACACAAACTAACACACAAATCCTTGAGCTTCAATAGAATCCAATTTATTATAGGTACATATTTGGAATGAGAAGTGCTTGGTGCGTTTCCCCAAGGTGTATATTTCACAATAAAAGTAAAAAATAAAAGGAAGAGGTGGAAAACACTAAAAAAGTGTCAGAAAAGTGTGCAAAGCCAAGGTCAAGAGGGTTGTACACATGAAATAGAACAGATAAGTGTCAAGAGATAAGTTGGGTAAGTTGGAGAAGTATACAATGCAACAGAGTGAAATTGTGCAGAGCCATTGAAACCCAAGTTTATGTGCAGATTTGAAAGTATAGATGATTGTGCAGCCCTAAGGGGGTGCAAACAACACATTTTTGGGAAGATTGAACAAGGCATGCATGATTGAATAAGGATGACACAATGCAAAGGATAAAAGATAATTCGGTGGAAATTCACGTGGTCCTTATTTAGATGATAAAGAGGCAAAGACCTGATTGTTACAGTGTGCCTAGAATGTGCATAAACAATTAGATAAAATGATAATGGCTATAGATAATTAGATAGATACCAACATAGTTATGAGAGTGATAGCTAGAGAGAGAAAATTTGAATTCTGTAAAATGTACTTTGATGCACAATATAGACAGAAAGTCCAATTATGCGTTTTGGTCTGTTGATTCTACAGATAAATGTTTTTTCTCCCTATGTTAAGTGATGTAGGTTATTGCAACCTTATAGCATGGAAGGACATAGGCTACCACGTTGCTATTGCATCAAAAATAGAGGGCAAATCATGTATCATGATACCTTTCCACTAAATATAATCCTATTTCTATCCTATAAATGATGGAAAGTTAATTTATGAAAAAAATCGATTGTCCAACTCCACACACTAGCCTATATGCTTGTATGTATGTTGCCTACATCCATTTTTGTGTATTTAGGTACATGCATACAACTATTCCCGTGGCCCGAAACTAAACCAATTCAATGTTGACAACTTTATTTCAAACTAATATTCTAAAATTATTATGTCAATTATTTCCCATCTATTAGCATTAATGTATGAAAATATCATAAATATATATATTAGAAAGAGGAAAAATCCTATGTGCTCCCCAGTATGGGAAATGGGAAACAAGAAATGGCAAGAAATAGATTTCCAAGTATAGGAATGAAAACGGACTAGTTACAATACTAAACATGGGATAGATTTATTAGGAAACTACAAGAAACAAAAAACCTGGCATGAACTTATTGAGAAAATGAAACAACTAGAAAACCTAGGGGGGACATATTCAGAACATATAAGAACTAGAAAACTTGTGCTAGAAGTTTTAGGAAACTTTAAGAACTAGAACTAGAAAAGGAGGGGAATGGTATCTAGAAACGAGATGGAAAAATTGAAATAAAATCTACCATCTACATATCAAATTCATAATCTCATTCAAACATGTAGCAAAAGACAATGTATCACTTGAATTCAGTACATATATTAAAAAAATATTGTTCGTAACTGGAGTCTAGACCATGACAGGTTTTGTGCCTCACCTCTAATAAGATAAGATAATTTTTATTAATGTCCAACAAGTGGCCACAAAAGTAGGTCAATGAGACTGAAGAGTACAACTACTCTGAATACAATATGGGGGTGCAAGTACATCTCCCAGAATATTCCAAAAATAATAGGAAGAAAGAAACCTACATAAGTATATCACCAAAAAATATGTATAACACCATAAAAAAGATACAGTGATACAAAACACGAGTTTTTCCAAGACTAGAAAGGTCGACCACCCAACCCAAGAACTTGAAGAAATAGAGAGTGAAAGAGAGAGAGACCGGACAATGAAGCCAATAATTTCAGGGTCTCTTGAGTTTGATGGCCAAAGGTTGGGAGAGAACCGCGCACTAGTTTACTATCAGAATCCTATGGAACCATCCAGCCCTAGGAATCCCAATTGTATCCTAGGGGAATGCCCTTTTACCTTAGTGTTTGAGTTTTTAATATTTTAGTTTGTTATTGGGATTTTAGAGGGCTTTTTTTCTTTTATTTTTAAAGAAATCCTTTTCAGCAAGTGCGAAAAGGATGGAAATTGTTGGTAGTCTATAGGGGCTTCATAGTTTATAGGGGCTTCAGGAAAGCACCTAAAAACAACATTAGCAGTTTCTAGTTATAACAAGGAATATTAGAGGAATTTCCAATGACTGGAGGCATTTTAAAAACTGTAAAGGTGTTAAAATCCTATGTCCAAGATCCTATATGCCTATGGACCAACCCCATGGACACAAATGATGTAATCCTGTTGTACATACAAAGCTGAAAATTAATTTTTGAAATCATTTATATAATAAGTACTATATCATGTCAATTATTTAGCACAACCTCATGCTAACATGGATGCCTATACATTTGGCTTTGTGCATAAATGTCTGCATAGTTTATCCATTTGCTCATGTACAAGGAAGGCATGTAGGATGGCATGGATAATGGTGGATAATGGTAAATTCTAGCTAGGAGAGAGGGGAATGCCATGAAAATTCATCATACTTCATCTCCATTAGGGTAAGGTAAGGTTCATAGGACTACAAAACTATGTTGAGGGACATCATTGGCATGCTATTGTTGGCTATAGGGTAGTGATGACCATAAGTGGCATTTATCATATCCATTGGGACTTTAAGAGTTCCAATGCAAACCTCAGTAACCATAGAGCCATAGCCATTTACCCCAAGTTCCAATGCTTGTAAGCTGAAGCAAGAATCTTAAAAAAAAAAAGGCATTTTAGATTCACCCTAGCGACTCCACATTTGTGTGTTATGAAATATGAATGGGATAGAAAAATTCCTCCTTGGGATTTGCATGAAATATTCCTTGCCTTGGATTTATGGATATTCTAGGATATCCTAATCGTTATGGTATAGATTGCATAAGAGATGTTCTAAAATTCGATGGTGATCATTCCTTAGTCATTGACCATTCTGTAAGATTCCTAAAATAAACTTAAGAAATTAATATGCTTCATGAAGAAGCACATATGATATTGTTTATTGATTCTATTGAATCAAAAAAAAGGGAATGGATTAAGTGTTTTTATGATCCAAAAATCATATCTTCTATTATAATATTTATTGAGAAGCTTCTCAAGCGTTGGGGTCCATTTTTGAAAGGTATGAAGATACCCTTCAAGACTTGACCAAGGACCTTCAGGAAGAAGATATTCTCAATCTTTCTCAAGGCATAGAAGAAGAAATTGATGAAGAAAACTACCAAGAACAAGAAGAAGAAACCCTTCTCGATCATCAAGAGGAGCATATTGAGGAAGATCATGTTGAAGATCAAGATCCTAGTGAAGATTATAATGAAGCATCTCATATTGAAAATCATGTCTGTGAAGAGGATCCTGTTAAAGAGGATACTCTTTCCCATGAAGATGAGTCTAAGGTAAGCTCTCTTTTTTTCAAAGATTTTGTTTTTTTATACATCTTTTGAAGGCATGGACAAGGAAGACCTCGTTAAGCCTTTAAACTTTGAGAATAACATTGATTATTTTATGCATGTGGGGAAAGGAAAGAGGGGTATGAGTTGTTATCATTTTGATGAAGATCCAATTTATGACACTTACAATGATTCCATAGTTGATGGTGTAGAATCATTGCCTTTGAGGTTTCCATCCTTTATACGAACATGTGGGGAGGATTCTTGTGACCTAATCCAGTGATGCATATTTGGTAGTGATCAGGATTTTGGGCAAGACAAAGAGGAATTATTCACATATTTGTTTCAACCATCAAAGGATGAACTAGTACCTCCATCCTGTGGTGATCTCTAGCTATCTCCTTTTGCACAACATCCTCAACCTGTCCCTGAGGACACAATTAAGAAATGTATGTTTAGTGTTGAAGTAAATATGGGGCAAGGGTATAGTCAATTCATAATTTTCTGCACAAATGTCAATTTGGATGAAAAGACAGAACAAACCTTAAAATTTGAGCAAATATTTTCTTTGAGCTCTCAATCCATCCTTCCCTTTTCATATTTTTGTTGGTTGAGAAATTTTAAAACTTTTTCTAGGTTCCTGATTTTAAATTCGAGGGGACTCAAAGATGTCAAATTTATCACCCTTTTTGATATGCTAGGGTTGCATCATGAGAGCCTTGCTTCTAGCAAGGATGAAGTACATTAACCATTTTGTATTCAAATCCATGGAGCTATTGAATACAACGATGTCATTACAAAGTGGAAGAACCAAAATGACTCATATAAAAAGCAAGATATAAAAAGTAAAGCATGAACCTATGCTAAATCCTAAAAAACCCTCGACTCAAAGTGGAGGCAACTGCACTAGGATGGAGATGTACGAAGGGTATGGATGCAAGAATTTGAAAACAAATAATAACAATGCCAGTATGTCATGATCCACCAAATATGTCTCTCTTGACATTAGAGACATTGAAGCATTTTTTATGGTAGTGTAAGTTTGATAGATCTTACTGGTGGCTTAAGCAAGATCATCATTTAGTGTTGCTTTAGTGACAACTTTAGTGGCATGCAACTCTTCTTGTTGACTTGAGGTCATTGGTATTGTCACACTTTTCAGTTATTTGGGACTGCCTTCAGATCACAACCTTGTTTACAATCTGAAGACTAAGATCCAAATGCGCCTTCTCTGATAAGGTCAGTTCAGTCCAATATTTTTGTCACTCTTGTCAAGAAGAGGTCACAAATGTAGTTTTCTTCAATATGCCATCTCCTGATTCATTTTATGAGTTTGTTGTTGCTGTAGTAGCTCTCAAAAAGAGCATATGAGATATGACTGTATCTAACCTTTCGCTTTTGTTTTCCTTGTTTATCAGCTATCTTGTAGACTGTCTCTAGCAATATAAGATGTATTTAAATAAATAAGTAGATTTAAAAAAAACTAAACTAATGAGAGTTATGGTCTATTTAAACAAAGTTTGAAATTTGTTCAACTAATAAGCTCTTGGGATGGGAGTTAACTTTGGGGATTGACAAAGAAGCTAGAAACCAAAATGTACAAATATGTAAGAAAGTAAAGTGAAGGATTAAAACATCGTGCATAGAACACACCAAAACAAATATTACATAAAAATGAAAAACATATAAACCAAAGGCTAGCGAGAACAAAGTTTGCAAGAAGTGCATCACAATTCATAGAGTTGGAAGTTTTTCAATCGGATCTAGCTTGGGTCATTGGTAGGAATGTCTATTATCCTTCCCACTCGAGGCCTATCTATGTTGCATGGGGACCCGTCCCCACCAAAATTTATTATGTTTCCTTCGTCTCGACGATCCGAGTACTTTGGAACTTGTTGGAAACTTCCCCAATTGGTCAAGAACTCCATCGGGGACTTGGGACTTCCTGGTCGTCCCCGAGCTATCTCTCAAAAAATTAGGTCATGCACATTAAAATTTAAAAGAATAGATTTAAAAACCAAAGTTCTAGACTTTAAATTCAAAAAATTAAAAAACAAATTTTGAAACCTAAACCCTATCGCCACCTAAACCTATCACATACTACATGCTGGCAGTGAAGGTAAACACAAGTTGCGAAGGTTTCAAGTAAAATATGAGCTCGAGCGAAGGTTGCGAGGGTTGCAGGTAAGAGTCAAGCGAAGTCTGAGACGGTGGGCGAAGGTAAAATTTGAATAGAGAACTCCATTCATAGCGGCAATCATAAACAGAACTGAGAGAACTTGAGCAAAGGTTGCAGGTGAGGTAAGAGTCAAACTATGGGGTGAACTATGAGACTATTAATTTAGGATTTATAATTGAATTTTAATGACTTATTCATGTTTACAATTTACAGTTACTATACTCCATGAATTGATTTTCCTTCAATTTGAACTTGTCTCTTTGTCCATGTCTGTGACAAAGCTCTTCTTGGCATGAATCTTTGAATTTTCCCTATGCCACAATCATCATGACTTTAATACCATATTAAATATATGCAATAGATAACCAGGAGAGACTAGATGAGAGAGAAGATGATATGTCAATGTGCTACTAAATTTCTAGTGGTATTGTCTACATACATAACAAGTTTCATTATTCATTTTAGGAACGAATCAACTAATTCCCTAAATAGATTAACATAAACATCATTTATTATATATAATTTATTTCACTCTATGACATTATTATTTTTGTACATAACATTTGTTACTCCTGAAATAAAAATTTCAATGGCTAAATCATCTTTAACACTTAATATTATAAGGTAAATGGATGGGATGGTAATCCTCTTTGTGCCTTGTAAATAATAGTGATTATGAATTATTATGGTATACATTACATTGATGACAGGTCCTGCAAGATTCTTAATTTCTAGACTCTTAATTTGGGATTTACAATTAAATTTTAATGACTTGTTCATGTTTACAGTTTTATTAAATTTTACTTTTAGCCTTTAAAGTTTAGCTTCTATTTAAATTTTGAAAATGATTCATCATGCATCATAGAATGATTATGTAGACAGTAGTAGATTGTAGGTTGTAGTAGACTAATAGTACTTCTTAAGTTCTCGGCAATGGGCAATGATGATGAGATTTATTTTTTCAATGCACAATGATGATTAGATAGTATTAGGCTTTAGTATTTTATTTTGTAATTTAAATTCAAAATTTGTAGTTGTTATAATTTTTATATTTTAATTTATCATTCATGTTTATGATGAATTACTAAATTTTATTTTAATTTTAATTTTTTAATAAATATAAAATTTAGTTGTCGCACTTGTCATCCCCAACTTGTTGTCCCCTGAAAAATTGGGGTTGCACTCTAGCCGTCCCAAAAACGTGTCCCCCCATACCCCCCTCCGCCGTCCCCTCCCCCGTCTCCACAGGCAATGCAACATAGGGTCCTATTCTCGCTAGTGACATGTTCATACAACCTTGGGCCCTGAAAAATTTGGTTTACCCTATGTACCATCCTTGGAATGAAGGGAAGTTCCAAGGAGTTTCGTAAGATACATATTCCAAGAATTTTAGGTCAACTAGATCTAGATTGTTACGAACAGGGTTCGTTTATGCTCTAATACCAATGTTACGAACAAAGCTCATACTATGCAGTGATCTTCAAAATATTTGGAAGACGAAGACATCCATTGAGGATAGAAACATATATATTGAATAATGTATAAAAGAATTAATATGAGATGATGATAATTACAAATAATGGCTTGCTTCGCAGGTGTCTCTTTATGAATGGTCATCATAATCTCGTTGGATTTGGTTCCTTATACTTTTTCTTGTATCCTAGAGCTTCTTAATGTTCTCGGCATTTTTTATGACCTTAGTCTCAAGTTCTATCAATTTTTTTACTAAAGTCGTTCATCGACATTGATAACATTGATCGAGTGTGTGGTGGTGTATATTGATCCAGCGTAACAAGTTTCCTTAACCTGAACCCTAGATATATATATATATATATATATATATATATATATATATATATATATATATATATTAAATGATGAATTTTACAGAAAGGGACCCTGGCTTAAATATGGCCATGGGTGCCTTTTTGAGAAGGGATGTGATCTTTTGGTCGCACCCCTCTTCCTAAATTAACCATAATTACATTTATTTAATTTATTACATAACATAGACTGTGCAGTTGTGAGGAGTATTATCCTCCACATTCAGGTTTAATTCCTGCAAATGACATGTTGAGATCTTACTGAGTATTTTGTTGTAAAGGCCTTGGGCCTATGTTGACAAATCCTTGAGCTTCCATAGAATCAAGTTTTCCCTAGGTACCATCTTTGGAATGAGAAGTGCTTAAAGTAAACATTTGAAAGGAAAAGTTGAAAAACACTAAAAAGATGTCAACAAAAAAGTGTGCAAAGACAAGCTCAGGAGGGGTGTGCAGATGAAATAGAACAGGCAAGTGCCAAGAGGTAAGTTGGAGAATTACAAAATGCAATAGAGTGAGATTGTGCAGACTAGTTGAAACCAAAGTTTATGAGCAGATTTGAAAGTATGGATGATTGTGCAGACCCTTACAACATAGTTTTGGGGAGATTGAACAAATCATGCATATTTGAATAAGGATGACACAACGCACAGGATAGAAGATAACTAGGTGGAAATTGAAGTGGTCCATATTTAGAAGATAAAGAGACAAAGACCTGATTGTTAGGGTGTGCCTAAAATTTCCATTGACAATTAGATAAAATGATAATGGGTATGGAAAATGAGAGAGAGACCAACAAAGTTAGGAGAGTGATAGCTAGAGAGAGAAAAAAATGAATTATGTAATATGTACATCAGTAATATGTACTTTGATATGTACAATATAAACAGAACATCAGATTTGTCCATAAGTGCCTGGATGATCCATTTCTGTGTTTGGAACTGTTAATTCTATAGATAAGTGTTTTTTTTCTCCTATGTGAAGTGATGTAGGTTACTGTAGCCCGATAGCATGGAAGGAGATGGGCTACCACGTTCATGGAAGGAGATGGGCTACCACGTTGTTGTTGCATCAAAAATAAAAGACGAACTTTGTATATGATATCTTTCCACTGAAAATAATCTTATGTCTATCCTATAAATGATAGACAATTAATTTATCAAAAAAATCGATTGTCCAATTCCCCCACACTAGCCTATTTGCCTATATGTATGTTTCTTGCATCCATGCTTGTGTATTAAGGTACATGCATACAACTATTCCCATGGCCCACAAACTAAACCAATTCTATGTCGACAACTTTATTTCAAATTAATCCTCTAAGATTATTATTCGATTATTTACCATCTGTTAGTATTAATGTGTGAGAATATCATAAATATCTATATTTAAAAAGGACAAATCTTATGTGCTCCCTAGTATGGGAAATGGGAAACAAGAAATAGCAAGAAACAAGTTTCCAAGTATGGGAATGACAAGGAGCTAGTTAGAATATTAAAATTAGGATAGAGTTATTAGGAAACTACAAGAAATAGATTGTGATAGAGTTATTTGGAAATTACAAGAAATAGAAAACCTGGGGTGCATTTATTGAGAAAATACAAGAATTAGAAAACCAGGGCTAGACATATTCAGAAAATGCAAGAACTAGAAAACTTGTGGTGAAATTTTTAGTAAAATGCAAGAACTAGAAATAGAAGAAAATTAAAAACGGAAGGGAATGGTCTCTGGAAACGAGGATAGAAAAATTGAAATAAAATCTACCAGCTACATATCAAATTCATAATCTCATTCAAACATATAGCAAGAGGAGGAAAAATTGAAATAAAATCTACCATCTACATATCAAATTCATAATCTCATTCAAACATATAACAAAAGAGAATGTATCGTTCGAATTCAGTACATAGATTAAACAAAGACTAATTACCACTGGAGAGCAATAGGTTTTGCGCTTCACCTCTAATATGATAACCTAAGATAATTTTATTTTTGTTCAATAAGTGACCACAAAAGTAGGTCAATTGGATTGAAGAGTACAGCTACTATGAATGTGGAAGTGCAAGGCCCTCCTAGAAAATGCCAAAAATATACGAATAAAGAAACCATTATAAGTATGTCACCGTAACATTTGTATAAGACCATGACAAAGATATGGTGATACAAAACACTAAGTGAGTCTGTCGAAGACTGGAAAGGTGGGAACCCAATCCAAGAACCTATCAAGAAAGAGAGAGAGATGATGAGGCCAATAACATCAGCCTGACCCTGATTGTTGAGGGTGTATGGGATGAACTGGGCACTGGTTCACTATCGGAGTCTTGTGGAACCATCAGAGATCCCAGTTGTATGATTCTGGGGAATGTACTTTCCCTTAGTGTTTGAGTTTTTAATGTTTTTGTTTTAGTTTGTAATTGGGATTTTAGAGGGCTTTTTATTCTTTCTTTTTTTCTAAAGAAAGAAGTTTTCAGCAAATGCAAAAATGGATGGGAACTGTTAGTAGTTTCTATGGGTTTCAGGAAACCACCCAAAAACAACATTAATAGTTCCCAGATATAACAAGGAAGAGTAGAGGAATTTCCAGTGCCCAGAGGCATTTCAGTTTAGCATTTCAGAAACTGAAAATATGTTCCATTATGTATCCAAAATCCTACTAGCCCATAAACCAACCCCATGGGCCCAAACGAAATGATCCTGTTGTACATACAAAGCTGAAAAATAATCTTAGAAATCATTTCTATAATAAGTAGTATATCATGTCAATTACTTAGCACAGGCTCATACTAACATGGATGCCTATACATCTAGTTTTGCACATACATCTCTGCATAGTTTAACATGGACTCATGTACAAGGAACGCATGTAGATAGCATGGATGATGGTAAATTCTAGCTAGGTAAGAGGGGAAGGCCATGAAAATTGATCATACTTTGTCTCCATTGGGGTAGGGTAGGGTTCATAGAACTACAGAACTATATGAACGTCGATATTGCACACGATTTGGGCATTAATATCCCTCCCATGTGGCACATAGGATACGGATGTGTGTTGGGAAATTAGGGTCAAGAGGCTTGCAAGCGAACATTTTCAAGTTAATGGAGGTTATAATACCAATGGCAGTGCCACTATCATGCATTTTCTGCAACTAGGAGATGAAAGCTTGGTTTATAGAAGGAATTGCGAGCTCGGGTCATACGAGTGGCCTCTCTGGAGAGTCAAGCTTGTTCCCTGAACAGAGGAGGTGATCACATGTGGATAAAAAGAAAAACCATGAAGGAGAATGGTTTGCATTCATAGCCCAAAATATAATCTCGGACCCAGGTTCGAACGGCTCTCTACATTCAGTTCTATCGGGAACCTAATTTGTAGTGTTGAGATCCTCAGCGAAGGGCTCTGCTTGGCTTTCGAGTGTTGCTGTGCAGAGGATGACGGAGTGGGGGCTTGCTCTTTTTCTCATGTATTTCAATTCCTTTTGTCTTCTATAGTGGATAGGGCGTGGATTTCTCAATTAGTGTGATCCAATTGGTAGTCAAAGTTGCTGGAAAAGGGACCATTTTTTATCTGTGGGTGGCTCTAGAGGGCGCTCCCCCTCTTCTTCCCTTGTTTCTATCTCGGGAGGCTCTGTAGCTTCTTATACCCAGCAGATGGTTGGGTGTTGGTGACCTTAAAGGCTCCCAAAAGAAAGATAAGCCCAAGTAGTTGAGTTGGGGTCACCTTGAGAGGTGCATTTGTGTAGAGGTCCGGTGTTGTATCTATGTGGAGGCCATAATTGGGGTCAGCTTGGTTGTATTGTGTTGCAACTTCAGAGGAGGGATCCTTGAGCTGTCTTAACCTTGGCTAATTCGAGCACTGGTTGTGGAAATTTGTGTTCTCTTTACAAGATCAGTGAGGCTTATTGGGAGTTATTTGATTGCCTTGCAGCTTAGGTGTGGGGACCCGCAACACTCTCCTCTTTCGAAGGGGGTGTGCATGTGTAACGGGAGTGTAGAAATTTTTTTATGGTTTGATTGCTCGTTTTGGGGCAGCGAAGTTGTAAGTAAGGCCTAACCATGCAGTTCCAAAGAGGCAGGTCACGACGTGGTGCGGGTCAAAGAGGACATGGTGAAAGGCCTCAAGTGGTTCCACTTGTCAATGAAGGAAAGTTAGATCAGTCGGTCAGTGGTTTCCATAGGCGGGTGGACTCGCCTCCTCTTTTTTACGCCCTTGAAGCTCAAATTCACCTAGTGCAAGCATCAGTTGATCAATGGGCACAAGACCGCCACAATAACAGGAACGAAATAATTAGCTTTCTTAGTGATATTCGACATAACCAATGGCATATCCTTGATTGTTAGGTCACCTTTGTCGTGGCCAAAGAGGTTCCAAGACCGAATGGATAGCTTCAAGGGTAGCATGGCACACAAGGAATCACATGTTCATGATGCTTTCAACTGCCCTAGTGAGGGTGGTAATGTTGCACAAGATCCTAATAATGCTAATGTGTAATGAGGTGAATGGGTTATATTTTATTTTTTGCACAATTTTGGGCATTTTGGGCCATTGATATGTGGCCTTATAGCTTTGTATTTTTGTTATCGAAATTCTTTCGTCTATACTTGATGGCCAACAAATCCAATAGGGGTGAGGCCTTAGCTTTTTAGAAGAAAATCCCCATGATGTACTCTTTTGAAGAATTAATAGAAAGCATCGACTTTAGATATATATATATATATATATATATATATATATATATATATATAATTTATTTTATGGCATTTATATATTTTAATGTGAAATTATTTTTTTGATTTTATAATAAAAATAATTCCATAATTGTATATATATATATATATATATATGACCCAATGACTAAGCAATAGCCGAAACATTCCATATTGAACATGGATGGAGTGAAAACTCCCTGGGGTTACCTACTCGGGTTGCCTACTCCTTGAGCCTAATCAACACAAGCTAAGCATGCCATTTCAAGGAATCAAACATGAGTGGTGAGGGAGTTAACAACCCACATCGACCACTTGGTCTACCCTTACTTGACAATAAATTACTAATAACCAAATATATCCATCTTAACTTCGGGTCTACCAAGCACCGAGAGGGAAATTAAATGATATTTTAACGTCCACCAGAGTAAAAATAGTCTATGGGGCCATCAGTTCCTTGTTTTTCACCTTTTGCAATTCAATCATTTTCTTATTCAAATTGTTGATGAGCTGACCCAACCTTCCAACAATCCCCTCACTAAAAACACAATGCCAAGAAACTGATGCTAACATATTCCCATAACTTTCTCTATTGTCTTTGAATGCATCACATTCCAAAATGATTTTTTTTTTGGATTCCACTACCCCAAACATGCAAAATGTACACATCTGTTCTACCCAAGCTTCTTTTAGCCTTTTCCATTGTCTTGTTTCACACCGAAGTTGATGCAAGTTGGTTCTTAATTGAGCAGTAAGAACCTTTGTCCTCCACGGAATGTTAGCTCCAATGAACTCTTTTTGGTGTAGATCACATGTAGGGTTGAATTCCTCAAAGTAGTACTTCTTCATTCTACCCAACTCTTTTCCCCATACTCGTTTACGAAACTTCTCCATAAAAAAATTCTTGAGCTCTTTTCTATCTGTGGGACAGACATTGAGGTAGATATTCCATTTTTGCATCCATGTGTATTTTTGTCTCATCCATGTTTTCTTTCTTTCACTATTTTCCTTCATTCAAGAGAACATTAAGCCATCTACGTACTCCCATTTGCCCAATTCTTTTTAGATATCTTATGAGCCGCACAATAACAATTGCTTTGATGAGAGTTGCTCCTGTTTCACTCAACATTATCTCATAAGGTACCAAACTTTTTATTTTGAACTTGCTCATGATCAAGCATTTTTGTATTTTCTAAATTTGTTTCCATTTTGAAATGGGGCGCTGCTAGCACACAATTCACACCCATATAGTATCACTGGACAAACTAGGAGTCCAAAAAGCACTTTAATGGTTTTCCAATCCCATAACTCTACCTCTCTACATCTGTTTTGAAGAGCATATAATGCTTTCCACCCTCCTAAAATTATGTTATTTCTGCAATCCTCCTAATAACACCAAAGGCATTCTCTCTATGGAGTTGGCTGGGCAAACATTGTTCACTCCAGCCAATCTCCTCGCTCAAATTTCGTCCTCCTTTATCCAATGAAAATCATGGAAAGGATGTTGCACAAGTCATGTTTCCATGTTACTCCTCGAGCGTATCCAGACCGGATATTTTCACATTACTCAGCCCATATGTTTCCATGTTACTCCTCAGGCGTCACCAGCCCACCTGGTACAGGTTTCGAGTTTCCACCACCAGCCCCAAATTACTGTTTGCTTTGCTCACATCACATTTTTCAACTTAATAACGAAGCTAGGCAGTCGTGTGGGATTGCAAGCAACAACAGAAATAGACACCAAACATAGGTGTTCCTCCATAATTAATGAAATATTGCAGCAAACTAAACAGGGAAAAATTGTATAATGATACATTTTCGCGTTCAATCTCATGACCCCAACCATGACATTGTTGAATTCAATGTTCTTCCAGTTTGGCATTGATTAATTGAGAAGTGCTCATTGGGGTTTTAGGTTTTTCCACTAGAAATTTTCCATGGATAAACCACTCCATTCTTTCACTAGGAATAAGTAACTGGATTCTTAAATCACCATACATAAAAATACAAAACCAAAATTATGTATATTGAGTAATCAAGAAAGCGTATAATCTACACTGTAGATGAAAATTTCTCTCTTTTTTTCACTCGATTTTTGAAAATAGTCGCTCCAATATGAATCCTAAAAATCTCTAAGTCTTCATATAGTTAAAAACTATCGCAAAATAAGAACCTTTTAAAAGGGCGGATTACACTATCGAGAGGCAAAAACATCAAGAAAACAGTGAAATAAGGCCTATCAGAGGCTTAAACAACTTTACATGGGAGCCGTCGGATCTATGTGATCAACTGTCTAGATCTGATTGGCATATTGCAATCGGCGGAGGCTATCGGAGGCTACCACATAGATATTGCGATGGAGATTAGCGCGGTCAACAAGGACCATCGATCAAGCGCGTAGATCGATGGCCCAAGTTGAATCGCGATATCGTAATCGGCGATTATAGAGGAGCGCTTACAAATGGCCCGGGGGTATATGCGATATGAGATTGCGATCAATAGCATCGCAATATCACATCGGAGCTATGCAAAGGAGCGGGGCCGATAATAACTATCATTGCGATAGCCAGATCCGATAAAAGGGCTTTTTCAATGTAAATTGCATTTTCGTTAAATGAACAAAAAACCAAAGAAAACACGAATAAAGCGATAAACTAGACCCGAAAGGGTTTATACTTGTAGGTATATATGTTTTGAGATCCAAAACAAGTGGGATTTCGAGCGGGCCATAGGCGGTAAGTGGTTTTGGCTGGGCTCCGCCCGAGCCCATACACTGGCTGCCATGTGTCCAGATGTCGGAGAGATAAAACCACCCTTTTCGGGCGGTTAACTCCCATACGCATGGGCCGCCTGAAATGAATCTCAACTGTTGGATCAAGAGCCCTCAAATCAACGGTGGAGATGCGATAAGCGATATAAAGGCGGACCCAATAGGAGTTATAAGGCGGAATCTATAATATTTCAAATCCGATAAACGACAGATTGGCATATTTTTACAGTTTTATGTGTATTTCTCTGTGTAAACAAAGAATGACCATTTTTGGGATTTCAAAGGCATCGATGGTCCATTCTGTTACAGAACAGGTGGCCACCATCCCTGAAGGCGTTTAGCAATGATTGCTAACACTCAGAGGGGGATTCGAGCTGACAGAGGTCGGGAGCCAAAGAGCCCGAGAAGAGGAAACAAATAGACAGCGCCAATTGGCTTTAAAGCCACAGAAGACAGAAGACATAGATAAGCAGTGTTGAGACAGAGAGAAAACAGAGACAGAGAGTCAGTGAGGAGAGTTTGTGTACTCATAAAGACTTTGGGGATCCAAGTAAAGCCTTGTTGTTTTGTATATGTTGTGTGAGACTCAAATTGAGCTCACTTTTGTAAAAACTCTACTTCTGAAGACATAATAGAGAGGTCACCACTGAAGGCTGGACCAAGAGACATAGCCCAGGAGTGTTGGGTGAACTCCTTATTAAACTTGTTGTGTTTATGTGTGTTTGTCTATTATGTTCTTTAATTGCTTCATTTTCTATGTATTTCGCAATCTTATCGATCCATTGCACAAAGCAACATAGGCAAATCCATGCACGAGTTTGTAATACCTTAATAATTGTCTAAGATCTCATTATCAGATCAAGTGGTATCAAAGCACAGGGTTTGCTAAGGTTAGACAAGCTTGTGCTGGATTGTTGAATGCTAACTAGGTCAAAGCTCAAATTAGGATAAGGAAAATTGGCTGAGGCTAATCCAGAAATTGGAAGAGTCTATCCTTGGAAGGAAATGGCAGAAGAGATTCCCTTGGAATCAGACTCTGAGTTCATGGACAGTTTCATGACCATGAGAGCCATGGTAGAAGAGATGTATCGGAAATTTAAGAAGGGTTGAGGTGAAAGTACTTCAACCGCCAAACAGGACAAAGGAATAGAGGAACCTCTTCTAGATGGCCATCCAGAAGGAAAAGGGAAAAGGGAAGAGACTCCTCCATCAACACCTCCTTCTAGCCCTGAAAATAAAAAGAAGAAAACATCTTCAATTAAATTAGATGTAAAATTTGATTTTCCAATATATGATGGAGAATTAAATGCAGAAAAGCTAGATAATTGGATTAGAAAAATTGATGTATATTGCAGGGTGCGGAAAATCAATTCAGAAAGGAGAAAGATTTAGCTGGCCAACCTTCGCCTTGGAGGAACTTCCCTAGTGTGGTGGGAAGGGAGGACACAATATTATTTGAAGAAACATGGTAAAATTCTTTCTACCTGGAGTGAATTTGTTTCTACCATTAAAAACAATTCTATCCACTAGCTTATATGCAACAAGAAATGATGAGTTGGCAAACTCTTCGCCAATTAAAGGGGAAAATTGTACAAAGCTATACCCAGGAATTTAGAAAAAGAGCTTTAATTCTAGGAATTTATCTAGACTCACCTAAAACTTTGTTGAAGTATATAGGTTGTTTGCATAGCTATTTGAGGCACACCATTCTCATGTTTAACCCTACTAGCATAGATGAGGTATCAATTCAGGCTACACATTTAGAGGCTAGAGGTAAGAATGTGAACCCAGAGAATGGGGGATCATCAAAACACACTGCAAGCAAGAACAAGGAAAAGAAGAAGCAGAAATGGAAAGAGAGGAAGGAAAACACTATACAGAAAGGCAAACCTTCATGCACTCACTGCAAGAAGGATGGACATGATGATGCACATTGATGGTTTTTGCATCCGAAGCTAAAACCCAAGAAGTTCGATGCCAAGAAGAAGAATATTGTTGCTACTATTTAGAAAGATTTGGGGCCAGACTCAGGTGATGAAACAACAGTCACAGCCACAGGTATAAAAGGTAAAAATTCTGAAGCATCTACTAGTAATTCTGCACAATCTATTGATAAAGAAGAAAATGAGAGGAAAAGGCATGAGCTTTTTCATATTAGAGTTATTTCCAAGCATCAAAAGATTGATACTTTATTTGATAGTGGATCACAAGTAAACTTGATTTCTGAAGCAATTATAAAGAAGTTGGGACTACTAACCACACCTCACAAAAATCCATATCCATTAGGTTGGGTAAGTGATAAAGCAAAGCTACAAGTGACTAGACAATGTAAATTTAGGTTTGCTTTTGGGTCAACATTTGTAAATGAGGTTGAGTTAGATATAGTTCCCTTGGATATATGTGGTATTGTTTTAGGAAGTCCTTACTTGTATGATATAAAAGCCATTTTCTATAGAACTGAAAATAAGTATCAACTCACAAAACATGGAATAGAATATATTGTAAGAGTTCATCAGCTCAAAAATAACTACACTCTCAAACTCAGGGCAGATGAAAAGAATTGTAAATTCATGCAAGCAATTTTTACTAATGGTTGTAAAGGAAAAGAACCCTGATAAAATCAATGTATTTGAAGGATGTGATGCTAAACAAAAAGTTGATTTAGAAAAAATTGTTTCAGAATATGATATCCTATTTCAAGAACCTAAAGGTCTGCCACCCAAAAGGGAAATAGTACATTATATTCATTTGCAGCAAGATGCTCCATTGCTTAACATCGGAATGTACAAGTTATCTGCTTTAGAGAATGCAAAGATCAAGAAGCAGGTACAGGAGTTGCTCGATAAAGGGTTCATAAGGCCAAGCACATCACCATGTGGATCTCCAATTTTGTTGGTGAGAAAGAAAGATGGTTCATGGAGAATGTGCATTGATTACAGAGCACTGAATAAAATAACAATCAAGAATCGTTGTCCTCTTCCTCGCATAGATGATCTATTAGATCAATTGAAAGAAGCAGTTTAATTTTCCAAGTTGGACTTGCGTAGTGGCTACCATCAAGTCAGAGTTGCAGAACAAGATGCATGGAAACTGCTTTCAAAACAAAGCAAGGGTTGTACGAATGGCTAGTTATGCCTTTTGGCTTAACTAATGCTCCTGCCACTTTCATGAGAGTTATGAATGATGTACTCCGACCTTTTATTGATGATTTTGTAATTCTATATTTAGATGGCATTCTTGTTTTCAGTAAAACATGGGAAGAACATTTGAAGCATGTAAAGCAGACTTTAGATGTTTTGAAAAAAGAAAATCTCTATGTAAAGTTATCAAAATGTGAATTTGGTAAAACATCTTTAAATTATTTGGGTCATATTGTAGGGGGTGGTGAATTGAAGATAGATCCCTCTAAAGTTGAATTCATTGTGAACTAACCTAAACCCAAATCTGCTACAGAAGTTAGGAGCTTCCTAGGAGCAGCACAATATTGGAGAATGTTTATTGCTAACTTTTCCTTGATTACAGCTCCCTTACATGCTTTGACAGGATTGAACAAGGTGTTTCAGTGGGGAGGCAAATAGTAGAAATCCTTTAACACCTTGAAATAAAAAAATTAGTACAACACTAGTGCTAGCATTGCCAGATCTTCAAAGACCATTTGAGATTGAAATAGATGTCAGTGACTATGCCATGGGAGAAGTGTTGATACAACACGGTAAACCCATATGTTATCATTCTGAGACATTTAATTATGCAGTAGTTAATTATCCCACATATGATAAAGAATTGTATGCATTAGTGCAGAGTGTGAAAACATGGAAACATTACCTATTGCGCAAGGAAACAATTATACATACAAATCATCACCCACTTCAATATTTGCACTCACAAACTAAATTGCAACAATCAAGACACTATAGGTGGATGGGGTTTCTACAACAGTTTCATCTTGTCATCAGATATAAGAAAGGCTTACACAATAAGGTTGCAGATATGTTATCTAGACCAATCATAAATGCATCTACTATACTTAAGCATCACTCAGTATTGCATGAAAGCTACATTGAACAATATGCTCAAGATGTAAATTTTAAAGATGTATATACAAATTTAAGTCATGGAAAACAAGTAGAAGAATTGGATTATCATGTTAAGGACCAACTCTTGTATCATTTGGGAAAGTTATGCATTCCGCAAACTAAAAGAGTTAACATAATCTGAGAAGCACAGACTTCTCTAATATCAGGTCATTTTGGTGTAAGTAAAACAGTTGCACAGCTGCAAAGGTTCTGTTATTGGCCAAGAATGCATGAAACAGTTTCTAGATATATTAGAGGGTGTACCATGTGTGCTAAAAGCAAGCCCAGCAATAGAAAACTAGGCTTGTACACTCCACTTACAGTTCCTTCTCATCTTTGGGAAAGTGTTTCCATGGACTTTGTTGGGGGAGTACCAAAATCTAGAAAAGGTCATGACTATTTATAAGTTATTGTGGACAGGTTCAACAAAATGTGTATTTTAATACCTTGTAACAAGCATATTACAGTTGAACAAACAGCGAAGTTGTTCTTTCAGCATGTATGGGTTCATTTTGGGTTACCTACTTCTATTGTCTCTGATCAAGATTCCCGATTTGTTGGGAAGTTTTGGTCAAGGCTATGGGAGTTAATAGACACCAAATTGAAGAAGAGCACAACATTTCATCTACAAACATATGGCTAAACAAAGGTGGTCAACAGGACAGTGACCCAGTTGCTCAGGGGCTATTGCAGCAAGCATCCCAAGCTTTGGGATGAACATTTATGTTATGTGCAACATGCTTACAACCGTGTTAAGCGCTTTTCTACACAGAGATCTCCTTTTGAGACTTGTTTTGGTTTTACAGCAAGGTCTCCTTTGGATTTTGTCTTTAGTAAAGACATAGTAGTTGATGGACACAGTGATGTGGACGAAGCAACCAAGTTCATTGAACAGATCCAAGAAATTCACCAGGCAGTGCAGGAACAGCTGGAAAGAAGTGAGGCCAAGTACAAGGTAAGGCATGATAAGCATCGAACTGAGCATAGTTTCCAAGTTGGTGATCAAGTTTGGTTGTATATCAGCAAAGACAGAATGCAAGGTGAAGGTAAAACGCTGAGGCCAATAAGGTATGGGTCTTTCAAGATACTTGAGAAAATTGGTGAGAACGCTTTTCGCCTTGATTTGCCAGCTTAGATACATATCTATTCAGTCATTAATGCAGAGAACTTGAGACTATATGAACCTTCATTGATTGAAGATCCCGAAGAGCAAAGTCAGTTGCCTTCTATTGATGATCTGTTGCCTGAATATCTCAATGAGTTGCAGGAAGATACAGTTCTGGACAAGAAGGTGAGAACTATGCGCAGAGGGGATGTTGAGTACCTCAGAATCAGATTCAAAGGTTCAAAACCAAGCAGTGCAAGATGGACAGAGGTTGGACAAGTGAGGAAGTTGTATCCTCACTTGATTGATACTTAAAAACCAACTTTTGGTGGTCCAAAAGATTTTTTCAATAGGAAGGCGTGATCTAAATGGATCCTAAAACTCTCTAAGTCTTCATATAGTTAAAAATATCGCAAAAGGAGAACCTTTTAACAAGGCGGATTACACTATTGAGAGGCAAAAACATGAAGAAAACAATGAAATAAGGCCTATCAGAGGCTTAAAACAAATTTGCATGAGAGTCGTCAGATCTGGGCGATCAACGGTCTAGATCCGATTGGCATATCACAATCAGCGGAGGCTATCAGAGGCTACCACATAGATATTGCGATGACGATCAGCGCGGTCAACAAGGACTGTCGATCAAGCACGCAGATCGACTGCCCAAGTTGAATCGCGATATCGCAATTGGTGATTATAGAGGAGCGCTTACAAACGGCCCAGGGGTATATGCGATTGCGATCAATCGCAGCGCAATATCGCATCGGAGCTATGCAAAGGAGCGGGGCTGATAATAACTATGACTGCGATAGCCAGACCCGATAAAATTATGAATGATATTTGATAATATTTTAAGTCCGGTAAAAGCGCTTTTTCAATGTAAATCACATTTTCGTTAAATGAACGAAAAACCAAAGAAAACGTGAATAAAGCGATAAATTGGACCTGAAAGGGTTTATACATGCAGGTATATATGTTTTAAGATCTGAAACAAGTGGGATTTCGGGCAGGCTGTAGGCGGTAAGTGGTTTTGGCCGGGCTCCGCCTGAGCCCATACACTAGCTGCCACGTGTCCAAGCGCCGAAGAGAGAAAACCACCTTTTTCAAGCGGTTAACTTCCGTACACGTGGGTCGCCCGAAATGAATCTCAACCGTTGGATCAAGAGCCCTCAAATCAACGGCGAATATGTGATAGTGATATAAAGGCGGACCCGATAGGAGTTATATGACAGAATCTATAATATTTCAAATCTGATAAACAGCAGATTGGCGGATTTTCACATTTTTACATGTATTTCTCTGTGTAAACAGAGAACAACCATTTTTGGGATTTGAAAGGCATCGATGGTCCATTCTGTTACAGAACAGGTGGCCATCATCCCTGAAAGTGTTTAGCAATGATTGCTAATGCTTAGAGGGGGATTCGAGCGGATAGAGGTCGGGAGCCAGAGAGCGCAAGAAGGGGAAACGAACAGACAGCGTCGATTGGCTTTAAAGCCACAGACGACAGAAAACAGAGACAAGCAGTGCTGAGACAGAAAGTAAACAGAGACAGAGAGTCAGTGAGGAGAGTGTGTACTCAGAAAGACTTGGGGGATCCAAGTAAAGCCTTGTTGTTTTGTATCTGTTTTGTGAGACTCAAATTAAACTCACTTTTGTAAAAACTTTGCTTCTGAAGACATAATAGAGAGGTCACCATTGAAGGCTAGACCAGGAGACATAGCCCAGGAGTGTTGAGCGAACTCCTTATTAAACTTGTTGTGTTTATGTGTGTTTGTCTATTATGTTCTTTAACTGCTTCATTGTCTGTGTATTTCGCAATCTTATCGATCCATTGCACAAAGTAACATAGGCAAATCCATGCACATGAGTCTGTAATACCGTAACAATTGTATAAGATCTCATTATTAGATCAGCAAACATTGTTCACTCCAGCCAATCTCTTCAATCTCCTCGCTCCAATTTCGTCCTCCTTTATCCAATGAAAATCATGGAAAGGATGTTGCACAAGTCATGTTTCCATGTTACTCCTAGGGCGTATCCAAACCACCTGTTTTCACATTACTCCGCCCGCATGTTTCCACGTTACTCCTTAGTTGTCACTAGCCCACCTAGCACAGGGTTCAAGTTTCCACCACCAGCCCCAAATTACTGTTTGCTTTGCTCACATCACATTTTTCAACTTAATAACGAAGCTAGGCAGTCGTGTGGGATCGCAAGCAACAACAGAAATAGACACCAGACATAGGTGTTCCTCCATAATTAATGAAATATTGCAGCAAACTAAACAGGGAAAAAATGTATAATGATGCCTTTTCGCGTTCAATCTTCTGACCGCAACCATGATATTGTTGAATTCGATGTTCTTCGAGTTTTGCGTTGATTAATTGAGACGTGCTCATTGGGGTTTTAGGTTTTTCCACTAACAATTGTCCATGGATAAACCACTCCATTCTTTTACTAGGAATAAGTAACTGGATTTTTAAATCATCATACATAAAAATACAGAACCAAAATTATGCATATCGAGTTATCAAGAAAGCGTATAATCTACACTGTACATGAAAATTTCTCTCTTTTTGTCACTCGATTTTCGAAAACAGTCGCTTCAATATATCTTGAAGGTCATCCAAAACATGTTTGCAGCTGCCAGCGCTTGGTATTTTCGTCACTACGTAAAATGAAAGTGAAATTACTTTCCTCAGAGTACTTGGGCATCCTAAAAAGAAAAGAAAGATTTCATATTAAATCTTCTCATGTGCCAGTCTCTTTCACAGGTACACATTATGAATCTTAACTAAACCATTTGCTGACCAGGGGAATTTAAGAGGCCCTTATCAAGAAAATTAACTGAATCAATTTACTAAACAGGGGACTGAAGAATCATGGCACCCAATTAGCTCCATAATGATCGAATCTTGTGTGTAAAAACAATTATTCATACAAAGACATAGTAGATTACAAACAGGCAAGACTGGACCGACTATATTCGAGAGAACACAAGCATTTGACAGACCCAGAGAGAAATTAAAGATCCTACATTCAATCATAGAAACGTGCTTTGTATCCAAGAAAAGTGAAAAATCAAAGGTTCCTGAGCAGAAAACGAAATGTAGAGGACCCGGGAAAAAAACAAAATGTGGAATAAAACCCAAGTGGCAGATCTGTCCCGCGGAAAAAAATACCTGCAAGTAGCTAAAAACTCAATTCAAACATGGCTCAATCGAATCAACCAATACCTAAATTAAAGCGAAAAAGAGTTAGTGCGGTCTCCACCCACTGGACTCGTGAGGCAAACAACGCACAACAACTGAAGTTCAACAGCAAGTTGAACAACTTTCTTACCACATTTGGAGGAAGTGTGCGACATTGTTAGACCAGGTGCAAAAACCCCTATGAAATGAAATACTTCTCAACTGCCTGGCATTTAAACATAACATGATAAATAAATCTGAAATCTGTTTAAAATATATGGATAAACTTATAATAGAGTTACACTAATAACACCACAACATATTTCTCATCTCATTCGTAGCTGCCTCTGTCAGTGAGCTTGGCCTATACCACCATGTTAGTGTTAGTGAGGAAGTCTATTGCTTCCTGTGCATCTTGCTAGAGTTTTTGGATCTCCGAGGTGGAAGAAAATGCCTGGTTTTCTTCAAACTTGGATCAAATTTCTTCTACAGATTGAGTTAGCATTGAAAGATTGTCCGCAAACGATCTCTTCTGGGCTCTCAGCGGGGTTTGTATGCAACTAGAACTCCTTCGTCAATACTTGTTTCTTCCCCACTCCTCCATCAACTGCCTGGCATTTGCATTCACAATTAACAAACAAGAACTGCCTATCATTTGTATTCATAATTAACAAACAAGAAACAAGAACAACCTAGCATTTCCATTCACAAACAAGAAACAAGAAATAACTCAATAATCAAAATCACATGTTACCGAGCTGGAAATGGAGATCCCTCGTTTCATGTTTGGGCGTAGGTAATTCGTCCACCTTAATCTGCAACTCTCGTAGCATCTGATCATGCCTGGCGGACTCTGTAAACAAGCCATATATTTTCTTGAAAAAAATTATATATTACCAGCGAGCTTCTCTTTTTATTCGCATGGACGGTTCAACGCCCGCCTTTAGCTGTCATGTGTTGCCGAAGCCTCACCCATCTGCCGTCTGCAGTTCTGAGAGGTGTCGTATGAAGTGGCCCAAAATGGTAGCCCTCCCATATTTAAATCTTTTAACTCTTTCCCCATGGCTCCCATATTTAAATCTTTTAACTCTTTCCCCATGGATGTGGCAAAATCTTTCAATTTTTTCAATGGAGGGGATATAACGCAATTTTGTTTGATTCTATTATCATTTTTAAAGCTTTTTGAAATACTAGCTGAGGTTTTAATTTTGACTTTCATCTTTTCATAAATTCTGTGGATAAGGGCTCTATAATGCAAAGGAATTTTAAGTTCTTCTATTCTATCCCACAATTTATCTCTAAGCACTGTGACTAATGCCTTTTTGAAGTCAACAAAGCAACAAAATACCTTCTTCTTTGCCCTCCCAAACCTTTTCAACAATGTGTCTCAACTTGATACCATGATCCATTGTAGAATGCTTCAGTCTAAAACTCACTTGTCCTCTTGCCCTCTTTTATTTTACTTTTGCCCACTTACTAATTCTATTTTCTACCATGTTGCCAGAAAGCTTTGCAAACAACGGAATGATCCTGGAATATGCTTGAAGTTCAAACAAGTCCTTTGCCTTTTCTATCTTCAGCTTCTTAATTCCAATCTCCACCCCTAGTAATGTGAAGAGCTTTGTCGTTGTATTGATCTTGGGGGAGGCTCCGCCTCTGATTCTTTCTCTTAGAGTTGTCTTGCATATTCAAAGTATTTCAAACCATTGATTGACTGTAATATTATTTTCGATATATTAACTCTTCTCGCCTTGTTTGCATGAATTCATATTTTTTCCTTTTTAGTATCTACTTGTAAAACTTTACATTCATCTTCTCCTTTCTGCATTTTTCAAGGTTTTCCTTGCTATTTTTCATTCCTCATCAAACCAAACATTTATAGGAAAACAATTTGATTCTGACTTCCTATTTTTTGCTCTTTTGCACTTTTCAAGTGAACTTTGAATTATATTTGTTAACTCATGGTTATTAAAGCTTTTGAAATCAATTTTATCCTTCTGAATTAATCTCTCTAATATTGTCTTAAAGATAGTACAATTTTCTTATGTTAGAAGAATTTTTATCTATTTTTTTTATTAATTTTATTTTACTTTATTTTATTTTTATTTTATTTGACTATGTTAAAATGTTATAATTAATAATTGTAATTATTAATTTTATTTCTATACTTTTTTTACTTTATTTTTATTTTTATTGTTATGTAAAATGTTAACATAACGTAACTTTACAATATTTCTTCCATAATGGGTTCGAGAGTGCCTCTGGATGCAATAATAATCTAATTTTTAAAGTCACGACTAAGCCAGACACTAAATTAGTGTATGAAACCCCTTTGTTTATGGGACAAGAAACCCAATAAAATTATAATACAAAACAAAACAAAATAAATCGTTTATAAATATATATTTATAACTAAATTTTAAAATACATGTATTTATAAATATATATATATATATATATATATATATATATATATATATATATATATATATATATATAATATAATTTATAATTAAATTAAATATTTTACATGAGTTTATGAGATGTAACTCAACTAATAGTCATTAACTCAATTGATAGTCATTATGATGGAATATTATGTAAAGTTCAAATAATGAGATTTAAAATTCAAATCCATGTAGTTGAACTAACCAACAAAATATGTAAACAAATATTTTAAATAATTTTCATGTATTATTTTAAAATTAAGTTTTATGAACTTATTTTTTTAATTAAAAAACTGTAAAAGCCTAAAAAGCAATTCAATTGGGATTATTATATTATAAAAATTCAAATTCTCGTATCAAACCTATATCTATCTATCAATGTAAAAAAATAAAATCATTATAAATATCAAATCTAATTTCTCTTGAAAAATAAATTAAAGTATAACCAACTTTATAAACTACTTCCTCGTAGTTAGCTATTTGACTCATATAAATGAGCTACTTTTACAAAACACACACCAATGAAAAGCGCACTATTATTAATCGAACTACTCTACTCTAGATAGATAGGATACATTAATTAACATATCATACCCCTATTCCTTTCTTCATATCCTTAAACCGTTACATATAGTTATCATTTATTGTGTTTGTTGAATTTGGAAACATCTCTATGCATAAAGGCACATCATAGTGTGGAATGATCGCAGATCATATTCTCTTAAAGTGATTGTGCGGGGATATGAAACAAATGACTTTGAAAAGACTAAATATAAAGTTTCTACCAGTAGTTGTATATAATTCAAAGCTAAATGTTAAATGTTAAAATCATTATGAGAGCTAAAATTTGTAATAATTATTATTTGTGCATAATAAAAAAGAAGTGAGAGTGGTTATCTGTAAAAAAAAATTGCTAGAATTTAAAAACAATTTTTAATTTACTTACTAAATTTTTAAAATCGCAAAAACTCAAGTCAATTTTTTTTGTTGTACTTCTGAATCTTCGGGAATGAACATCTTGTTAAAGTGATTTTTTTTAGTTTTATCTTAAATTTGATGACAACCTTCTCTTCCCCTGAGCTACAATAGGTGTTGAATATATTCTCTTCTCATTGCCATGAAATGGTCTCTAACCACAAAATACATGAATGCTTTGTATAACATGAATATTTTATATCACTTCACATGAACACCATGATGCACATTTTTTTTTTTTAACCACATGGTGAATCGGTAACTACCAGGCCTAATCTGGGAGACCCAGGATCAAACCTCAAAGCTGCCACTATAACACCAAGAGCATAACCAACCACCTGCAAGTCGGGCATACTAAGTTCCTATGATTTTAGCATGATGCACATTTTACTTAAACACTTTGCTACACAAAAAAGGGATATAATATCTTCAAAGCTTAAACAGTTAGGCATTGAGCAGCGCTTGAAATGAATGATTGGTTATTAGAAGCAAGTTATATGCTAAAATCCTAAGAAGAAAGGTACATTTTTTCTCAAAGCCCTCACGAAAGTGTTGGGTTTTGATTCGTTTTCTCAAACCCCTATTAAAGCATTGGATTTTGGTTTGAGGATTTCTTCTTTTTTCAAAGAGAAAAAAAATGAATGACTTATATCAATATATATGTTTTACATCTATATTATGCACATATTTTAGATTTCTTCATATCAAATTTTAGGAATAGTATCTACTAGAAGATATCAAATGGATCTCATCCCACATAAAAATTGTAGAAAGCCATAACATAGTAGAAAAAACAACATCAATGAGAGAAGAAGTTTAAGATCATATTGTAAAAAAGGAAAAGAGATGAAGTTGATGCTTTCTCCATTGAATATTCCTCCACTTAAATGTGTCTAGGTTCAACTTCAATTCCTTTTTTAGAGTGTATATGATTCATGATTGATCTCCCAAAATATGTTTGTGAAGGTAAGATGTCTGAAATAAGTGGTGAGTCCATAAATCCTTTCTTTCCAATGATCAAGATGTGAAGCATTAATAGTACCAGTGTTGTTTTCCCATGCAACAACAATTTTGGAATCCCCAAATATGTGCATCGAATAAATGTACAAAGACCTTGAAAATTTTAGAATACCCCATAATGCACAAATCTCCACATTTGTGTTTATACCATTACATTATCCCCATAAAAGTTTGTAACAGTGGCTACTATCCAAATGTAAGGTAACTCCAAATCCAACCATATTTGATTGTTCCATCAAAGGTACTAATCGTATATTGTGTGAAAATTTCAGGCACATAAATAAATTTGGTGGATGAAGAAAGTTTCATAGGACAATCTCATTATAAAATCTTATAACCTTTTGATAAGTCATCTTAATACCTATATCCATACCGTTAAAGACAATAGAATTTTTTATTTTATAGATGCCCCAAAAGATATATATAGGAAGTGTAACATATGCCTTGTAGTTATTATACCAGTCCTTTAGACAACCTTGCAAACATGTCTTATTCCAATCAAATTCAAGTTGTAAAATATTCATAACATAAATCCACATACTTACAGCAAGAGGGCACTACAGAAAGAGATGTGTAACAAATTCATCCACCAGTTGGCATAAAGGACATCATCCTGGTCTACAAAAGCCTATTTTGCATAAATAACTCCTAAGTGAGAATCTTGTTCATCAAACACCACCACTCGAAAAATTTTAATTTAGTTGGGAATTTCCACTTCCATATTTTTGGAAACCACCTTTTGACAGTGCTGGATAACGCCAACATATAAGGGGTCTCCCCAATGTGAAGTCTCAATTAGACCTCACGCCATTTGGTATAGGAGCCTGATATGGATATAAGGTTCAATCACCATTCCAAGTGATTTTAAAGGAATGCCTTGGTTGCAAAACATACACAAGATATCATGCACATAAATTTGGTGTAGTAAGTGTGTGAGATTTGTGATACACTAAGTGTAAGGTGTAAAGGGAGCTTCCACATAAGGTAAATAAGGAACGAGCCTCTAATAGAAAAGTATTAGTACTATCCTAAGAGAGACACACGAGAGCAAGCGAAAAAGAATCGTTGATTAACCTGCAAATTAGTTCACAAGATAACAACGATAATGTAAACACATAACAACACTTATTCAACAATATTCATATCTAAAGCAACGAAATAATTCATTATCTTTAGTATGCATAACATAAACATATACCGCAAATATCTAAAGAATAGTCTCACAACATTCACGATAAATGCATGAAAGAGTGTTGACTATAAGAGCTTCTTGATAATTAATGAAAGATCGAAGTACGTTGTTACATTAATGAATCACTAGGCCCAATAGTGGAACATGAAGCTACCACTTGCTTCTCCAAAACAATGGTATTCACCCTTATGCACAACTACAAAGTCAAGGCCAAATCTCTAAAGTCCAAGCCCTTTGCTTGAGTTATGAGGGCTTATTTATAACAAATGATAATGGTCCTTGAGCTTCCTCATTACTCTTTGACTTCCACAACCCATGGACTTCCATGTGACTCTTCATATTCCACATGTGTCTCTCGGACTTCTTTTACATTGAATTTCTTATTCATAAAATACAAATTACATCAAAATGGTGGCTACATAAGACAAAAATATAATAAGACAAAACTCCTCATGTAGGAGAAAAAGACAAATCAATGGCTTAAGAATGGAGTTCATTGGTGATGTAGGAGTGTCATGCTCTGAACTCTAATGCAATAACTTGAACTCTGACTAGTAGATCTGCAATGTATTGTGTCTTCACCTCTAATGCATCTAATAATATAGATTTGGAGTTTGACTATATGTTACTCGACAACATGGATAACTTCATGTGAATCGTGGCTAGCCCAATTGCATACTATAGAATAACGCTCTTGGTCACTTCCAAGCCCTCTTGATTTACTACTCACCAGATTTGTTCAATGAACTCCTTTAAACACATAACAACACTTATTCAACAATATTCATATCTAAAGCAAAGAAATAGTTCATTATCTTTAGTATGCATAACATAAACATATACCTCAAATATCTAAAGAATAGTCTCACAACATTCACGACACATGCATGAAAGAGTGTTGGCTATAAGGGATTCTTGATAATTAATAAAATATCGAAGTACATTGTTACATTAATGAATCACTTGGCCCAATACTGGAACATAAAGCTACCACTTGCTTCTCCAAAACAATGGTATTCACCCTTATGCACAACTACAAAGTCAAGGCCAAATCTCTAAAGTCCAAGCCCTTTGCTTGAGTTATGAGGGCTTATTTATAACAAATGATAATGGTCCTTGAGCTTCCTCATTACTCTTTGACTTCTACAACCCATGGACTTCTATGTGACTCTTCATATTCTACATGTCTCCCGAACTTCTTTTACATTGAATTTCTTATTCATAAAAGACAAATTACATCAAAATGGTGGCTACATAAGACAAAACTATAATAAGACAAAACTCCTCATGTAGGAGGAAAAGACAAATCAATGGCTTAAGAATGGAGTTCATCGGTGATGTAGGAGTGTCATGCTCTGAACTCTGATGCAATAACTTGAACTCTGACTAGTAGATCTGCAATGCATTGTGTCTTCACCTCTAATGCATCTAATAATATAAATTTGGAGTTTGACTATATGCTACTCCACAAAATGGATAACTTCATGTGAATCGTGGCTAGCCCAATTGCATACTATAGAATAACACTCTTTGTCACTTCCAAGCCCTCTTGATTTACTACTCACCAGATTTGTTTAATGAACTCCTTTAAATCCTGCCTGGCCACATCCCTATTCCTTATTTCTCCAAGTGAACCCATAAAAGTTATTCTATGTTTATCTATCGAAGACTCCAAACTACTATGCAGTCAAACATAAGCAGTTATGGTGTTGTTCGCTTGTTCACCAAGGTGACTGTCGTTTTGAGTATGTAATCTTCACTATGCTTTGTCCACCTCAGATGTTATCTTGTCTTTCTTGACCAACTGCTCATGAATATTGAGATACTTGATGCCCCAATCATGTGTCAAATCTACAGTTGTGCCTATAACCTTCAGAACCTTTAGGATCTCTTGATATTTCTTCTGAATTTGGACCAAGGGCACGACCACTTCATGTAGGAGAACCATATTTTTGTACATATGCTTCATGGTGTCTTCCATCGACTTCAATTCTTCGAGTATGGCCAATCGTAGCTCTGCCACACTGATACTAGTGGAAGACAACCTCAAATTTTATGCAACAAGATTATCAACCTGTTGTTTTCTGGCAGCCAACTCCTTTCACATTTGTGCATTCTCACTCAAAAGATACTTTGTATTGTCCTGTGTTTCCGTTGCAAAATCCACATTTGCTGCAATGACTTCTCGATGATTTCGCCCGAGGTTGGGTGCTATCACCCTCTCTATGGCTATGGAGATGTTGGCTTGTTGGGGCCTGACCCAGGTTTAGAGTTAATTAGCCAAACAAATCCCTGTACTACTAGCCCTGTCGGCAACAGTCCGCGGAGCACGGACTAAGGTCTCACCTGAAGTAGTATGGGAGGGTGCTAGAACCAGGTTTCCGCACCCTTGATATGTATGAGAGGTTCAGCTGGTCCCACTGTTTTCCCCTGCACCCAGGTCACTTCGCGCACTTCCCTGTACCTCACAGCCTACTACACTGCCTCCGCGCAGCCCTAACCAGGGGCTGCAAAGCTTCCATGCTGCTAGAGTTGCACTTTGTGATATTACCTAAGATCTTACTTATCTTCGTATACCAGTTGATTACCTTTGCGTACTTAGATGTCTTACATTATAATTAGTTATACAAAACATTCATATGAGGTCGCGCAACAATTAAATAGCATACTTGCAAATTATACCCAAGCATATATATTAAAACAGGAAAAGAAGCATAGAAATATGGTAAACTTCTCTTTATTGATTCTTTCAACGGTTACAGACTCAACCTACCCTGCGCACTCAGTTGCAGGGGTCCGCGCACTCATCTGTGGACTATTAGGCCTCTGCACACTCAGCTGCACAGCCTTCCCCTACTCTACGACCCAAAGACACTCTTTACACTATTTCTCAATCACTTAGATCTCTTATGCTCCTATCCCCTTCTCCATTCCTTTCTTTTCTTCTACACTTAGAGCCTCACTCTATTTATACAATCCCATGGTCCGTGGACCATGGGTAGGTCTATTAAGCTAACATTACATTACAAAAAGAGGGCGGAAAACCCTGTGACTCTATCATAATTTCGCGCTCCACGCCCACAATTCGCGAAACTTTTACAAAAGACATGGTCAAAACTTAGGCTTTAAGCCCCAAAACATATCTTGGGGGTATTCCATGTCCAACAGGCCCCCAACACAAACATCGTGACTCACCCTTGAGTCACTCTGTCGGCATGGAGATCTTTGCACGGAGTCCTTCGAACTCTGCTCAAACTGCTGCAAGGTCGGCAGCACATTGAGTTGTTGCCTTCTGGATCTACTGCATCCGTTGTTCCGAGACCTTGATGTTGGAAGTGCTTCTCTGCATCTGTTCTTGTATCCCCTACATGTGTGCAAGCTTTCCTTCAATTTCTGTTGTGATGGTGAAGGCCTCGTCAATCCAAGGTTGAACGCGTGCCTTCAGGATTGCTTCCTTGTGTCGTGTCGTGTCCACCTGTTCTTTCAGCGCTTTGACCCGTTGCATCCGCGTGAGCCTCTGAGTGAGGGCCACCATCTGGGCAGTTCCTTTAACGCTGTCATAATGTTGTTGGAGTTCTCGTGCCTCTGTCTCTAAGTGTTGGATGTTGTGGTCCTCTTGCAGATTTGTGAGGACCTCAAATGATTCTTCTAACATGCTGGCGCAGTCTCGCACTGCACTGCCAATCTCATCCAGTCCCATTGTAATAGCGCTAGCGCGCTATTCTCTGACTTCCGGAGGGGTGAACAGCTGCGCCTTTAACTGCAGCTCGACAATCTGAAGGTTCAACTCCAACTGAACCTTTGTCATTTCCTCCCACACCTCACGCACCCCTGCTGCTAACCTATGGTTGAGCACCTCTGCTGGTATGTCTGGTAGGATGGCTAGCTCCGGGATGCTTTAACAAGCTTCATCTATTACATGTACCAGATGTCGATTCTGTGACACCACTTTGTCGCGCTACAAGATCAACTATTCCATATTGATTTTCTGCTCGCTGAGGACTTGTAGTGCGCGGCTCTCCCTAGCCCGCAATTCTGCAGTTATCCCATCCTGTAGAACGTATAAGGTCTCCCACGGGAGTGCAGCCATGTTGATGTCAAGACCCTTCAACGTGCTAACCATAGGCCTGTCGGCCTCATTTGTTGTCACTAGTGCCTATTCTGGCAGCACTACGGTATTCGTCACCCGAGCACGTAACGTCTATTATGTTATCGTTGTTCCAACTACGACGTTGGTCAAAAGGGTACCAACCTAGGGATGGTGCACTTGCAACTCCCACAGCTATGCTCTGAGGGCCCCCAACACAATCTGGTTCTCCTGCATAAAATTTTGGAGGGCCTTGGAGGTGACATCGCGCACTGTCTCACCGATGTCGTGCAGATCACCCTCGATTAGGGTGATTGGGTCAATAGACAACTTCGATGCCTTGACCTTCTTGCGTGGCCCTATCCGCTCGGTTCGGTGCTCGCGCTTCAACTGTGTTGACGTGGTTGGTGGGTTCGTGCCTCCCTCTTCTTCCTCTGCTGCCTGCCCATGCGAAGGCAACGTTTGGCCCTCGCACGCCTTTGTGACTGCCTCTTGCGTTGTTGTTGCTGTTGTGGCCTTTGCCTGTTTAGTTGTTCTCTGTGCAGCATCTCATGCTGCCCGCGCTTCTGTTGCCACTACCTCCTTCCTTCTCTTTTCTGCCAACTATGCGATGCGTAGTTTGACCTCTTCTTTCTTCCTTTGTGCCGCTGACTTCTCTATCTCCGTGATGTCTGAGGTGCATCACTCTGGAAGCCATGTCTCCATGACATTAAAGATGACATCATCTGTGGCTACATAGGGTAGCTTTTTCCATTATTTTTTTGGGTCCTTGCATGCTCTAATGTATATAATATGGATGTCCACTTTAAATTCTGCAAAACTCTGTAGGTTATTGTAGACAGTGGGTGACAACCACGGCTTGTGGTTGATCCCCATTCTAAGGTTCATCTCCATGAACACCTAGAATATTTTATTGTCGCGGATCCTATTGGTATCCTTTGTGGCCTAGAGAAAAATGTACTTCGCGGCCTCTGGCAGATCCCTGTCAATTGTGGGGAATTGACTATCTTCAGGAAATTCCCTTGCCATGAGCGCTATGGACAATAGAAGCCATGCATACTGGATCGTTTTTCCCTATTCCTAAGCTTCATGGCAATTCTCCAAGAATTCCTTGCAGAGGAACTCAGACCAGTTAAACTGGACCACCTTCGTGCACTGTTCAGCAAGTGCTACCACCGGCGCGGGTACCTCGTTCGCACAGCACTTGCGCATAACCTTATCGACCAGTATCTAGGTCACCACTCTCACTGCTTTATCATTGATGTTGGACATGGCGTAGCCCCTTTTCTTCTTCGCCAACTTGTATTTCTTCTTCATGGCCTCTGCGATGGCCAAGTCACTGCTCTTCCCTTCTGAGATATCTCCGAGGTTCTCTCCTTTGCATGGAAGCCGAGAAATGCAGTGAATCAAGTTTGTCATGATGAGGATGGGCTACTCCAGCCACAAACACCCATCATGCACCGAGCAAAGCAGCTGCCTGATGACGAAAATTGTTATTGGGGCGTTGCGGCACCCAAAGCAGGTTAAGTAGCCCGGCCTTTTCCACTCTGCGCAACCACTTTCGCGGCTCTAATTTTGTAACCCATGCTGCGGTGTTTTTCTTGGGCTTCATGAGGTTCGAAGTCTCAAGGTGAGGGAACTTCTCGTGGTCAGCGAGGTCCCAATCTTCAAATTTTAAGCTCGGCACCCATCCCAGGTGCGTGCCCTCAAAAATAATTGTTGTGTGTGGAGCATGATTGTTCAGAGGTCTTTGTTTCAGCCAGATGTATACCCCAGGAAGTTTGTACACCCCTCCACGCGGGGGGTGCGGGGGGGACTTGTCCCCCCCACAGGGGGTCCGGGGGGGCCGATCCCCCCCGGCTGGGGGGTCCAGGGGCCAGCAGTCCCCCGACGGGGGCTCGGGGGCAACGCCCTCGAAGCTAAAAACAAATTAAAATTGCCTTGTAAAAGTATAGTAATTTCTAGTCAATCTGGGCCGTTCATTAGGCAGATGATCTAACGGTAGAACTTATGTTTAGTTTAGGGTTTTTTTTCCCTAGAAGGAAACCCCCTCTCTTTGTATGAGGGCATTGTATTTGAGGCTGAGAGATAGATGTGTATTCCATGAGCGAGAAACAGAAAGGTGAGACTGTGAGAGAAAACAGAGGATATTACAGCGGATTTACTGTAGGTTGTGTCTCTTCATTTTGCTGGATAATAGAAAGGAAGGACTGGCTGTTCGGGGTGGACGTAGCCCAAACTGGGTGAACCACGTATATCTGTGTCTCTCTTGTTTTGTGCATTTTCTGTGTTTATATTTCTGCAATATTTTATGTGTTCCATTGCTCCGTAATATATAATTTTCTAACAATAATGCTGTATAGGAAGAGCGAGGTCTGGAGCAAGCTCTTGGTCTCGTCAAGGTCCTTGGGCACTTTAGCCTTCCCTTTTCATGGGGGGACATAGGCGGGCAGCTTTTTCGGTGGGTGCATAGGCTCAGTTTCCTCCTCCATGCCTTCGTCCTCATCCTCTTCGATAACTAAGTCCTCCGGGTCTTCTTCTTCTTCATTGGTCTCTATGGTGACAACTTTCCCCTTGTCCTCCATCAATAGCTTAGTGTGCAGCGGGTTCCTCGGGGACACACATACGAGAACCATCGCTTTTTTTCCTTCTTGCATCTTGGCGTGCGCTGTGATTTCGGGATTTATGCCAAAATCTCGGCACCTTCCGGAGCATCCCCCATAGTCAGTACTTGCAAGGCCTCTTTGGAAGTCATTTCTGTTATTTCCATAACTTTCTTAGCTACTTCCATTGTGTCTGTCCATAAATCTATCACTCACAAACTCAGGGGCTCAATCAACGCTCAACACATAACAAATAGGGCTTTGCTCAATAGCTCAATTTGCAAATGACCAAGTATTGTTTGTTGGGTAGCCCCTTGTAATTTATAGTGCTTTTTGAATTTGAATTCGACCATTCCCCCCAAATCTGGTTCATTAATGCTCCCTTGGCAACAGATTTTCCCAAATCTTTCCCATTAATCGCATCTTAAATGCTTGCCCCCTGCACCATTTGGTCTCAAGTCGAGCATCCCATCGTGAATGGTGACTTCAATGGTCACTTTTTGGCCAACCCACGTGGTCTTGAACCTTGTGACTCTTTGCTTCTGTGCACAATTCCCGAGCAAAATAATTTATAGTCCCACACTTCCTTTCAACTGCCTGGAGTGCTAAGACTATACTTCCCTCAGCTAGTCAGGTGGTTGCACCACTCGTGTAAAGTTTCATCCTGTCATCCATGTTACACAGTAATTTGTCACCATTGGTCACCATCCCTGTTACCCCTTTCCCGTACTTTGGAGGACTCATTCCAAGACCTGTGAGCAGTGACATAACTTAAAAACACTTGCATTATGTTCCCCTGAGTATGGACTTCATGTGCCCTGAAGACACCTCCTGCAAAATATCCCTGAAAAGTGCCCTTTTTCCATTAGCGCAGGTCCACAATGTATTACCCGCGCCAATCAATGAGGTCCTCAAAAGAGGGTGCGACCATTGGCGCTCTGTCTTAGAATAACACCCGCGCCAACCAAGTTTGGAAAAGATTTTTTAAAAACGTGCGCCCAGATGTTTTTTCCCTTCAAGTCATGAAGTCTTTTGAGGATAAAGCTCATCTTCTAGATGTCAAGAGTCATCATATATCCTTGACATCTATCCACAGTAGCTTTTTGGAGATAATGCCAATCCATAATGGGTGTCCTGATGCATTGTATCTTCCTCCCCTTCTCCATCTATAAAAGTTTGTCCTCATGCATTTGACAAGCTAGTTTTGGAGTGATGCTAGATAACGCTTGTCTTGAGTGATAGTAAGAGTCTTGGAGCATAGGGAGGTTATGCTGCCGGAAGTCTGAGAGAGAGAAGGTATATTGCAAGACATGTATAGCTGCTCGCCCAGCCAGAGGAGAGATTCAACGCCAGAACTTTGGTTGTATCTTTCTCTGTTGATTATTCATTAATGAATGACTATCATTATGGTTCCAATCTTATCGTTCGCTATGATAATGTTTGATCTATATCCTTTCTGACTGATATATAGTTGTATTTAGTGGATTTTATGCTTGTATTCGCTTTGTTCTTTGCGTGTGCAGGTATCCATTCGCGGAGATCGTGAGGATCGTGACCTGCCGGAGCAAGGGAATGGGAGTATCAACTCTTCTACGACACTAGCGTTGGACTCCAAGTTGGTTCTCATAATCTACTTTCAGGTTGCAACTAGGAACTTGCATGGTGGCGTGAATTGATTGTTGCTAGACCCATTTTGGGCTAGTGGGATCGCCTCTGTCCGCAGAGGGGATTTACCTCTCCAACAATTTGGCAACTCCGCTGGGGAGGAGCTATTTGTTGTTTGATTCATAAACCTTGGACGGAGTCTGAAGCACGACTAGGCAGCCTTCGAAACGCTGTTGCTTTTCATTAGTGAAGTAGATCAACACCACTTCAGTCAATCTCCGGTTTGGTTTATGAACCGAACAGCTTGGAGTTTGTCTTGTATTTTGGTTTTCTCTTGCTTGCTTGCGTAAATAACCTTTCTGGGTTGGTTTTAAAGTTGTTTCTTGCTGTTTGATCTGTCTGAATACTGTCGACCATACCCTGGACTGCTTGATTTATTTTTTAGGCCATCAAACTTTATTAGCGCGTTTTTCTGCCTGACAGTCACGCCAGTTGGCGCATGTTGCACAAAAGCAACTCGCGCTAATTCCTTAATAGTGCTAGTTACAGGCTGACAGTCGCACCAGTCCTGTGAACTTTGCCAGTGTGTTTGTTGCAAGTTTTTTAAACTCGGATTTCTGTCTTTTTACATCCTTTTCAGCTACTGGAGTGTGTCAGAACTCTGTTTGACTGGTTTTTTACCTTTATCCTTCGGGTGTTTGCCTATTTCCATTGATTTTATATCCCAGCCCTAGAGCATCTAGTGGCTTTGTATATCGAGCCTTCCGTGGGAGTTTTTGGTTCTTTGATTGTCCAGTCAACTTTTTGGTTGTTTTCCGCACTTGTCTAGTGGTTGTTAAAGCTTATTATTCTGTGCTTCGAGCAATTCACCTCTAGCTTGTTTGCATTTTGCTTGACTTCGTTTGAGCTTAGATCACATGGTTCATTGAGGTCTTTTGTGGCTCTCCTTGTTTTGACAGTTTATCTTGGTGTTTCAGAATTGGTTCTATTTGCATTGAGTGAAATTTGCCTGTTTATACTTGTTAATATCTCTCGAGATTTGTTTAAATGCATTATGCCATTTTAAAAAAGAAAAAAACAAATGATCTTTTTGCATTATATTAGTTAAAATTTATTGTTATTGGCAATTTGTCACTTTTAAAAGAGAAAAGAAAAAAAGTTTCATTTATTGCTATTAGCTGCATTAGGATCTTTGTTGATTGTTTTGATCATTTTGTTGTTTGAAAATCTCAACTCTTCTGTAGTTAGCATTCATTGAACGGAATGATATATTTTGGCATATAGTTTGCATTTAGGAAATTCTGAGAGATCACATATGGTAGGACCTAAAAACTAAAACCTAATTGAAGATCAACTGTAAAATAAACCGAATGAATCTAACAACGCATTGGAACCTAACGCATACATTCTAGAGGTCTAGGCTAGAGACGTGTTCCGGCGTCGTTAAACCTAGTCACTGTTGTTTCACATTACGGTTGGGTGATTCCTCCTCTTGTGACTCGATAGTGGTCTAGCACAGACTGAGCTCCCACGTACCGTCGCGTATATAAGGGAGACCCCACTAGGTTATCATCCTTTATCCACAGGAAGCCGTGTCTGCCGCCTTACAAGTCGTAATGCACTGAACACAGCATTCGGGAAGATTGACTGCCGCACGGGAAGTCCTTGGTTTTCATCTGATTGCCGAGGTGTATAAGCAGTTTTACGGATTGTTTGGTAAACCCTTTGCCTAGAGTCTCCAGAGTAGTCACTTTTGATCCTTTTCGGACTCCTTAAAAGAAAAGGTGCCAGTGAGCGTCTTGTCACTTCGTGCTCATTAAATATTCGAAGGAGACTAGAGTCACCTTTTTGTCCTTTTCTCGACTCTTAAAACATGAAAAGGTCAAGTTGTGTCTTTGCGTCTTAAAATTTATTCGGCCACGATACACATTTACCCGGTTAGATTTTGTTTGCGTTAGTTTGAGTAGGGTTTAGTCTCGTTAGATTCCCTAGGATTTTGTGAAGTTTCATCCTGACGGAATTACCAATTTCGTCTTCCGAGATACTGGTTGTGAGTGCAACTCTTTCTGTTGTTCCGAGTATACAACCGATTAGTTCTCGTGCTCCAGGCAACGAGACTTACGAGTTTCATTGGAACCCTGTTTGGGAACCTTCTGAGGACGGTATCCCTTTTTGGGAATACACTTCTCCTCGTGTTCCAGCCCCACCAGTTTCTTCCGACATGGAAGACGTATCCCCTACCTCGACTGACGAATCCGTTGCGACGAGCGGTGAAATTCCCACCGCAACGGAACCTACACTTGTTAGTAGCACTCCTACTACTGGGAACCTACCTCCAGGCTATAAAGCATTAAGAGATGTTATGCCCTCTGGAACTCCTTTCACGGGTTCTATTTGGTCACAACTCGCTTTTCCCACCACGGAGCCTTTTACTCCACAAAGTCGCAGTACGTCTGTCACCTCAACCACAACCGCTCCAATGGTATGTGTGGCTTCTTCGACTCCTATTTTTAGTCGTCCTTCGGCTTATTTATTCGGAGTCTTCGATCCTACATCAAACGTCCCACCAGAGGGACCATACGATCGATATTTTCCGTCTCAACCGATTGTTGAGATTTCAGTTCCATTGTCAATTGATTGGGGTTCCACCTCTTTTCATGGTGGCCAAGTATCGTCTGCGCAATCCCCAAGACCACCTCATCAACAACATCAAAGGCAATCCTTCCAGGGAAACCCTTTTGCCACTGGTGGTCCGTTTTTCCCCTCTTTTGTTCAACCTTCTGGTAACCCAGGTCAATCTTTTGTTCAACAAGCCCAACCTGGTGTCCAGCAAGGTTATCCTATTGGAAAAATTGGTCAATCATATGTTAACCCAAACCAATCCAATGTCCAGTATGGTCCAATATCTGGACAAGCTGCTCAACCACATGGTCAGCCTACCATCCAGTATAGTCAACCTTCTGGGCAAGTTGGTCAACCTCAAATCCAATCAGGCCAACCAACTGCCCAGCCCACTCAGCCATCTGGTCCTTTAGGACAACCTTCACCTGTGCAACAACAACTCCACTCCCAGCAGGTACAACCTTCTGGGCAAGGAGGCCAACCTCAATATCAACAAGGTCATCCTTCTAGCCAGATAGCCCAACCTTCAGGACATCCTTCTGGCACTGCTCAATCCGGTTTTTTGCCCCAGGCTGGACCCCAGACCCCATACAGTCTTCAAATGCAAGTTGGAGTTCAATCCCAACCAGTCTATCAAACTCCACCTATTTCTCAAACTCAGTTTGGAGTCCAGCCACCGTATGGTTACCAACAACCTCAAGGGCAACCTTTGTTTGCCCCATATCAAAATTACCAACAACCGCAGGCGAATCCTTATCAAAATTATCCGCAACCATATGGTGCTCCTGCAGGACCATTTGGTAATCCATGGAACACTAGGGGGCAAAACCCAAATCCCTACGGAAAAAACGCTATGGGGCCAAATCCGTCCAGACCAAGCCCTTGGGGGAAACTGCCAGTTGGTTGGAACCCTGGTGTTCCATCCCACCAGCAGCCCCAGATGTCCTTCAATCCTCAATTACCTTTCTTAGCGACTTTAGAATTACCGGATGTGTCCAAATTGACCAATGATCCTATTCTCCATAATCCATATTGGCCTCCGGTTCCAACGAAAATTCCCGGTGACTGTCCAAAATTCGATGGTAAAGCTAATGAAGATCCACAAGCTCATTTCATGACTTATCACCTCTGGTGTTCATCCAATTCATGGCTTGATGATTCAATTCGGCTTCGCCTCTTTCAAAGGACTCTCACTGGCTCAGCAGCTAAGTGGTATATTGAGCTCAATCGCGGATCCTTTCAGGATTTCAACTCGTTGGCTATGGCATTTATTACTCATTTTCAGTTGCCCATTCGATATGAAACGGGTACACACCTCCTCACATCCTTAAGATAGACAACGGATACGCATATCTCTGATCATATCCATGAATGGAGACGGCGCAGACATATGATCAAATTTTGGATTCCCGACCAACTTCTTACCGATTGGTTTACGACTTCGTTCGTTCCTCCAATTGCTCGGGACATTGCCATGGGGGCATGTGTCACTGAAGAGAAAGTTATCGCGCGCGCTCAGTACCTTGACTTGGTGTATTCTCAGTCAGGTACATTGTATGATTATATGTATGACGCCCCGAGACCAGGAACATCCAAAGCCCCACCAACGCCAATTGTTGACGGTATTATTGGTTCTGTTAATTCGTCCTCAAAGAAAAATCCCGCGAACCCTGGGAAGAAAAAATCAAGTGCTTCGAATGAGCCCACTTCTCAGGTAACACCCGCTTCGAATATTACTTCCGAGGTCAATGTCGTCCAGTCCACCACGGCAGACAAAGCCTCGAAAGCAAAGAAGAAAGGGAAAGCGAAGAATAAACCAGATCAACCTAAACAGGACTCCCCTAAACCTCCGCCCGAGGAAGGTGCCAAACGCAAACCCAAGTATCCTTGTCTTATCTGTGATGAGGATCACTATACCAAAGACTGCCCTAGGCGGTCCGAAGTTAGTCGTTTGTTGAAAGGCGCTCTCGGGACTCCTGCGGTGCTCAAAGAACCCTTTCCCTCACAACAAACTCAAAAAACTCAAATGGTGGCTGACCCCTCTCAGCCTCCCTCTTCCTTCGGTTCTCAAGTGTTTATCGCTAGAACGATACCTTTCAATATCAGTACTCGAACGAAAGATTATCTGCCATCTGCCGGGAAAGAGCCTGAGATCCCCTCTAGTGCTCCTCCGTTCAGTTCAGGTCCGCTCCACATCGAGAGACCTAGTACTGAGACGCCTCTTCGACCCCCTCCAAAAGAAGTACTATGGAAATCTTCTTACAACCCAAACGCTCGTGCTGCACAGCACTACAATATCATTGAGGACTTAGCTCAGACTCCGTCGGCTATGTCCGCTTTAGAAGTTCTCCAGAGCTGCCCTTCTCAGAGGAAGTCCATTCTATCCGCTATCGGCGACATAGACCGGCCGACTCGGATTTAATTACTTTTGACTTAGAACGCCATACACACAGACTGCCTCCCCAAATCACATTCCTTATACAGGTTATTATTGATTCCAAAACGATTCATCAAACAGTCATTGATGAAGGTGCTTCTACTTGCATCATGTTTGTTGCCTGTTGGAAAGCTATTGGATCTCCGACGCTGATCCAGTCTCCCACGACCTTGGAAGCCTTTGATGGAAGAGCATCCCGTCCTTATGGTATACTCCAACGTTTGCCCATCTCTTTGGAAGGGAAGACGGTCGAAATGGAAGTTGAAGTTGTTGATGCTACTCTTATCTACAACCTCCTTCTCGGACGTAGCTGGATATACGCGATGAAAGCTGTAGGTTCATCTTTGTTTCGTATCATTCGTTTCCCTCATCAAGGGAAGATTATTACCGTAGACCAGCTATCATTCTTCGCTTCCTCTTCGGAAGGCAACATTCCTTTTGTGGAGCATACCTAAAATTTATCTGAGAGTCTGGGAGCCGGACTTTTCAAAGATCCCGCCCTTATGGGTGTTTTTCCACTCCCCCCTCCTAACGTCACTTCTGTCAATATGATTACTACTTGTTCTGATCCATGGATCATCCCTCCCACAGACCAAGTAGATTCGTGGGGCGACCAGATGCCGTTGAGTCCTGCCGAGCTCAACTATGTCGAAATCATTGCTGCATCGGCTCCCTCTTCTGAACTTGCTCCTTCGAGCAAGGTTCTCCACTCGTTAGCTCCATCCTCAGGGCTTCTAGATGAGACTTCTTCGGACCCTTTAAAAGAAACATTCCCTTCCGACGAAGCCATTATTGAGACTATGTCTCTCGAGGAACCTCCTTGGCATGATTTTCACCATCGTTCCTCGTTTCTACCGGCCCAGCAGGATATGCTTACTTGTTTCGAGCGGTTTGCTCCTTGTCTCCCATCTCAAATCCTTCAAACACCTATCCAAGTTTATCAAGTGTCCTCTGAAGGAAATATGGCGAACATTACGCAAACCCAACTGTTGTTGGGAAAAGTATCTATTCAGAATGCCCCTATCCCACTCTAAGGTGTGACAGTGCCTTAGCAACAAACAAGGAAAACTGCTTGAGTAGTCTTCTTTATGAAATGTAAATGAAGAGGAAGGATGTAACTAACCTGTGTCTTTCGCTAGTTTGTTGATCCAATCGCTCCTCTCTTCAATAGCTCCCTGCTCCCTTACTGGCCCAGCTTCGCCAAATTCCTGCAAGATCACAGAAGAGAGAAACTACACGAAGATATAGATTTACATTCATAAAAAGCTTAGGATCAGATTAAGCTAAACATGCAAATATAACAAAACATCACTGATATACAAGCATGTAGAAGAAACTCAACTAGGTTTATTGATATGATAAGAAAGTCCAAGAGGAGATACAACCAAGTGAGTCCCGATCCAGCATCTACCTCCCAGCAAAGGAATCCCTTCCTCACCTCCAACAAAGCATAAATCACCCAATGTACTAATCTCAATCTCAAACCAACAGCAATTCTCTGCAAAGTACAAAATTCCAGCCTCTGGATCTCTGGGATGAGGGATCCATATATAGATGTAAGCAGAGAGGATGAGTCAGCTTATGTTTTGACTTGTGGCTTCTCTCTGTCAGTTCTAGCTTCCACTTGGAGACTGAGAGCCTCTTACTCATCACTGGTCGAATTCAGTGAGGCAAGTGTCATTGGAGAAGATTCTGGAAGCTTCCATTGTCTCTCCACCTCGTTGAATGACTCTGCCACTTGTCATTTCCCGCTCAACGCACCTGGGTAGTTCATTCAAGTGCGTTGCAACGCACCTAGACAGTGTACTGGGGTGCTTTGCAACGCAGGCAGCTAGTGGAGCACTTGAATTGATCCTGATTTGACTGTTTCTGAGTAGTTTTTGGTGGAGAACTTCTGGGAGAAGTTCTCATTGGTTGACCTTGTTCCTTTAGGGGCAGGATCAACACTTTTAGGGACTTTGGATCCCTTGGATTATGGACATTTCATGCTCAAAGCTGTAAGGCACAAAAATGTCTATAACAGTTGCCCCCTAAAGTATGAGGCCGTTTATCGGGTGAAATGCTTTATTAGGAGGATCCGAAGTTCTTTCAATGCTGGGAGGAGACCTGTAATAAGATACAATACAATACATTATTTTTCATATTGTTTTCATGATCTAGCTGAGGCGGGCATTCCCATGCTCAGCTTTATAAATTCATTTTTATGTACATAGGACAGACAATCGTCTGATGGTAGACTGATGATTCTGATGAAATCATCATCCTTTTGGTAGGATGATTATCTGTTCTGCAATGCTGTACATGTCAATGTCTTTATTTTTTCCTGAATATATATCGCAGCCCGGATGGATGAAACTAGATCCGGGGTCTTCAATCTCGTCCAATCTTCACTCTAAGTACAAGTCGATCCATGTGAGAAATGTTTTGAAGTCGAACATGGAAAGACATCGCTTGATTACCAGTCAATGATGTAAACTGTTAACAAGCGCGAGAGGAATCATCGATAATGATAATGACCCTCAAGGTACTACAGTACAATTCACGTGGTGTGAATAAAGGACTTGGCATCGAAAACCACGCAAAATCTTTCGGTCGAAGGTCATTGATGTATACCTATCGCCGGAAGTGAGAAACTTTCCATTGAGGCATGCAAGCTTCAAAGTACTGAATGGGGTGTTCCTAGATCAACTCCTTGGATAATGAGCTGATGTCGACAAGAAGCGATCCGTCAAAGGAGGGCCTTGATGAATCCCACATCAATGACACGGAACGGAGCAAATGATTTTGATGGAGGTGAAAATGATCTGATGATATATGGTTCAGGGTGGCGGTCATGAAAGAATGAAGTATAATGTATGGTAGTGGATGGGACACAGGTGACTTCTCTGGATGACTTCTCTTGAACATGTCGGCGACACTTATGTGATGGATTGGTAGCATTTACCCCAAAGATGGATGGTATGGCGAGACCATGGTGATGTGACCGGTGAATGAAACAACCCAACCCGACTCAGGCACGGAGTGGAAGTGTCATGTCCAAGAGTGACTTGCTACCAATAAAGGTTCTTTGAGTTTCTTCCCAATTTTTCCCCAGTCATTGTTGACCAGTACCTCTTTATTTTTTTCAAGCTTGAGGAGGATAACATATGCTTGTTCTATAATTTGCCCTTTGGGAAAACCCATCGCTATGTTTTAACGAGCCTAGCGATAGTGAAACTCGTTCTCGTCTAAAGACAAGTTTGTCGCTATTAATCTTTTTAATGAGTCTAACGACAAAGATAACTCGGTCCTTTTCATTTTTAGAGATTCTGAAAAGGTACGTAAAGTTAACTCCGAAATTCCTTTTTCGTCATCTAATCCCTTAAGTCTAAAAAAGTATAAAACAATACAGAAGGGATGAATTTTCGATAGTTTTAACAAGCCGAACAAAACAAGTGCTCGATCTTTTTGTGCAATAATCCCTCAGGTCCAAAAAGATTAAAATCTAGAGGAGGGATAGCTCTTCCGGTCGCTTTTACGAGCTGGAAGGCCAAAACTCGGCAATCTTTTCATATTTTACGAGTCAGATGAAAAGAGCTTAAAGAAGACTCGTCTTTTGAGGAACGAGTGATAAAACGGGTAGCAGATGATTCCAGATAAGGGTTGGAATTTTCCAATCACGGCAGTGTCACAAGGATGGCTAGTGAAATCACTCTTCGCAGCTGTTCCTCAAAATGGATAAACAATCAAATGGAGGTGAATGATCGGCCAATGGAAAAGTGGAGGTGACGGTGCAAACACGACCAAGGCTTTAATGGCTGATAATTTTACATTCACGGTGGTTATTTACCGGAGGATAGTTCATTTTTTAACGAGCTTAAACGCGGGTTGAAACACTTGCTCGATCTTATGTTTATTTTTTAACGAGCATGAACTATGTGCTAAAACTGCTCGATAATCCAGTCATATGATAAGAATGTCTCATATAAGATGCCATTTTTTATGGAGCTTGCGCCTTACAAAGCTATTCCCCGCATCCTTTCTTTATGCAAGTTCGGAAACGACTAATCCTACGAGTTTAAAGGGTTAGAGGTTCTAAAAATTTAAAAAATAAATAGCCGCCCCTTGCTTGCACTCCAAAAGGTTTGCATGCCCCCAGGTATAAAGTATGATTTCAAGGTTACCCCTCAATTTGCAGATAAAACATTTGTTCTACCAGGAAAGGCCTACCTCTTTCAAGTTACCAAAGATTGTCTCATTTGCGCAACAAACAAAACACTTCTTCGGCGATGTCTACCGAGATAAACAAAGGTGAATGACGACGCCCGCCGATTCACATAACTTTGACAAAAGAATCTTATTCTAGAACAACCCCTCTTCCAATCACGGACGGGGTACGGACTAGTCATATTCTCCCGCGGAAACCTACCCTATACCCAAAGTTTTCCTACCGAAGCAGACCATGACGCATGCCCCCTGGGTTCCAGTCATATCCTTCTGAATCACTCGTGCTCATCGAGAGGACGGACCGTGGGTTGAGACATTTCTTGCGTGAAGAGACCATTTAGGGATGGTATATGACTATTTGTGATGCATGATCCGGGAAATGAAAGCTGGTCTACGAGCTTGACCACTCTTCCTTCGTGCGGAAAACACATTACTCTAAAGAGTGAGGAGACGATGGCTCCCATGAAATAAATATAGTCTCGTCCAAGGAGTAGGTTATAATCCAAGGGTCCTTGAATGACCATCACGTTCATTTGAACGGTCTTCCCTTTCAATGTTATGGGCACATTGGGGAGGATCCCTAAAGGTCGACTGGTTCCTTTATCGAAGCCTGTCAGATTTCTCATTTCAGGCAAAAGCGATGGTGAACCAAGCGCTTTCCAAGCAGTAGATGAAAGGATACTCACAGATGCCCCCTCATCAATGATGGTGCCAGCCATGACCATTCTGTATATTTGAACGATAATTCTGAATGGTATGCTTGCTGGTAAACGGGGTCTGCCTAGTTGATTCCAGTCGAAGGAGACAACTAGGTTGCTTGGAGGTGGGACCGAGTAGACGGCCGGGTACGGCTCTGACGAACTTCCTTCCTGCGATAAAGGAATGGGTAGGTTGCCCCCGTGTTCGTCGGAGTCTGTGTTGATGAAGATAATTTGGACGATGTCATCCTTGTTCTCTTCAGTGACTGTGTCATTCGAAGATAAATCCTCTGAAGGCAAGACCGGGTCAACTGCCGCCTCGACCTTTTGACTTTCGTCGGGTATGGATTCAGCTGGTTCATCTTCAATGACCGGCGCTTCAGCTGACCACTTGAGCGGGCTAGCTAGACTCTCAACTAACGAAGGACTCGGCAAGAGTTTTTTATATCCAGGAGGAAGTCGTAACGGTGAAACCGGACGATCATCCAAAACTCTTTTAGCTTCGTCTAAGAAGGGACAACGGTGGATGGCGTGATTGCCTTCGCACAGTTTACAGGGAGATCTAGCTCTCTCTTTTTGTCCTGGGACTTCACTTTCGCTAGTTGACGGTGTGCTTTCAACATGGCTATCAGAGGTTGACGCCACCGGATTGTGCAAACGGGGAGACCAGTCCCTTAGTATCTGAGGGATGCAGGGACAATCTCTGTGAAAGTGGTCTCCCTTGCAAATGACACATGGCGATTTAGGCCTGTTCAGTGCAGTGTGTGGATTTTCGTTAGACGACACTCGTTTGCCCCCAGTCGCTTTTGGCTCCTTCTTCTTCTTCTCTTTCTTCTTCTTTTCCTTCTTCTCCTTAGGAACTTGACTTTTGGCTTTGCCAGCCCCATCAAGCGAAGAGGAAGGAGGAGAGGAAGAATTAGAGGAAGTAGAAGGTTGGTGGGTAACTCTGGACTGGTCTAACTGCTGATTCGATTGTTCAGGAATAGTGGTGTTCTGAATGACATTGGTTGAGAAGAGCCAGACCGGCAAGCCAATTGTCAGTCCTGGAAGCGACAATGTGGCCATATGGGGCGCACCAACATCTCCCCAAGAGGAGAAGGGACTAGGATCTCCACTAAGGGGAATTCCTTGGTTGGTAGGCTCCATTTTCTCAACCTAAAGATCAACGCGGGAAAAAGGGTATGAATATTCCGTTTAAAATAAATTTTAACGACGCTTGGACACAACTTGCTTTTTCAATTTTAAAGAGTCGAGAAAAAGCAAAAGATGACTCTAGTCTCCTTCGATTTTTAATGAGCCTAAAGTGACAAGTGCTCAGATGGACCTTTTCCGTTAAGGAGTCTGAAAAGGAACGAAAGGGACTGCTCTGGAGTTCTAGGTAGAGGGTGTGCCAAACCAATCGCAAAACCGCAGAATACTTTTTAGGGTACGGGCGGTCAATCTTCCCGAATGCTATGTTCAGTGCATTGCGATCAGTAGGGCGACCGACACGGCTTCCTATGGATTAAGGTTTTATGCCTATAGGGGTCTCCCAATATATACTCGACGGTACGTGGGAGCATAATCCATACTGGCACTTATCGTCTCTCAGGAGGAATCACCCAACCATCAGTGAGGCCGAAAGTCACCAGGTTTTACGACGTCAGAACACGTCTCTAGCCTAGACCTCTATGTTGTGCGTTAAGTTACAAAGCGTTGTTAAGTTCATTCAATTTATTTTAGGTTGATCTTTCTTAGAAGTTTGCCTTTTTGGATCACCACGAGATGTAGATGAAATTCCTAAATGCAATCTAAAGATGATAAGCAAGCATTTATCTCTTTTCAACAATGAAAATCCTAGCTACAAGGGGAAAAGAAAGACACAGTCTTTTCTCAAAGAGCAAAGAGCACACTGTAAATGCACTTTTCCTAAATCAAACCATACAAACTATCAATATGCAAATGCACATGTGCATGTATTTGTTTTCACTTTCTTAATATTGATGCCTAAAAATAAAGTTGATGTACAAATTTGAATTTGCTTTCAAGTGAAAAACACAAACAAGCTTCTTTTTCGAAATCAAAAAAGGTAGAGAAGGTTACAACACTTTATGATTTTGAAGTAAACACTCATTTCGACACTTAGAAAGAGACAAATTCAAACCAAAAGACAAAAGTAAAAGCGCAATCAACTGTCAACAGCAAACAAATTTACTCCTAAGATCAAAACAACACTTACGACAGGTCTAGATCTAAGGGTGACAGTATGACTAGTTTACTTTTGTAATGGGAAACTGCAAATGATGTAACAAATACACAAAAAAAAATACAGTTTCTTTTATACAACTGAGGCGGAATTAAGGCAAAGAAAAGGGGTTTTCAGATAGGTACACACACTGATAGAGAAAGGGGTTGAGGATCTGCGGGGAGAATCGGCGAGGGTTCTGGAGCGGAGGTTACGAACGGCAATGGCGCTTTCACGCAGCGGCAAACACTCTGGAGAGCTCAGAAAGCTGGAAGCGGTGCATCCTGCGTGGGTCCTCAATGGCGCGCAGAGAACAGGGCCCCTATGCTATCTGCAGAAGCCAGGGCGCTCAAGGAAATCAGAGGCGCGATCCAGCCCAGATCTGGGGAATACAGGACTCCCACAGGCGGCGAAGACAGTTGGAAAGCTCCTGAGCGGCATAAAGGGTTTGGAGGAGCAGAGGAAAAGTATTCAGATCGAGCACTTGACAAACAGCCCAAAGTCCGTAGCTGCTCGCGAGAAAATGCATGATAAGGGAGCGGCCTGGAGCAATAATGGAGCCCTCCGCCGACACTATCAAAGGTATGAAGAAAACCCCAAGATCACGGCTTATCAAAACGTGGATCCGTTTTATTATGATGCAGATCTAGAAAGCAAAATGTCGTGGAACCCCGAAGGGGCATTAAATCCACCGATCCGCGGTATGGCGAACAGACAGCGTCCCAGACTTATAGATTCAGACCCTCTCGTGGTAGATCGACCCTCTAACAGGTCAGATCGGGAAGCTACCACACCAATTAAGCTGTATCAAGGCGAGCAAAAGGAGCTGAGCAGAACTACAGGGTTAGATCTGCAAAAAGCAACTCCTGGAAACCTGGTAAGAGATCACAGATTTCAAGTTTTTATAAAAAACCTAGAAGGAAAATCGAAATTAATTTGGGTAAAAGGCACAGATACAGTTGAGAAAATGCAGGAAATTATTATGCAACAGCTGGGTTACCCCATCAGAATCCAAAGCTTGATACATGGGGGCAAAGTGTTACAAGAAACAAAATACCTCTGGGAATACAGAATAATACCTCTGTCAACAATCATCCTCAATCTGAGGCTAAGAGGAGGAGCAACTAACAACAACAAGAATTCAGACAGGGCGGGAGGAAGTGGCACTGGTTCAATTGGGAAAAAACCAGGCAACATTTCCTTCAAAAACGCCTTACAGGGGAAAAACACAGAAGGAACAGCACCGAACCAAACAGGTATGGACGCAAGGCCATACATAGTGGAACAGCTGGAACACACTCCAGAATACAACATAAATACACCAGAAACAGACGAGCAATGCACCATATATGAAAGTCAGGCAATAATATGCAGATTTAACTGCTATTGGCCCAAACCAGCGGATCTTTTCATTTGGATCTATACGAACTGGACCACGGAATGCGAAGTACACCTATGCTCCAAGGGGTTTTTTATTGTGAAATTTTTATCAGCAGCAGACAGAGATATAGTAATGCAGGAAGGGCCTTGGTTTTGGGGATCCACTGGACTCTTCATTACACCATGGTTCCCAGGATTTGACGCAAACACAATGGTTGTCTCGAAAATGCCAGTTTGGGTGAGGCTACACAACCTCCCAATACATCTCTGGAACCAGCAAGTACTCACTGGAATTGGAAACACAATTGGGCGCTACATTAAAATGGACACCCAGCGAGTGGAGGAAAGAATATATACTTTTGCACGAATATGTGTGGAAGTAGACCTTAGCAAAGGCCTACCAGACCAAATCCAGCTGAAGCATAGACAGAGCAGCTGGACACAAGTATTAGATTATGAAAACACTGCATTCAGATGTCGAACATGTAGGCAAACAGGACACTTACAAAGCACGTGCCCAGCAGTCAAAAAAGACAGCCGCAGAAAAAAGAAAACGGAAAAACAAGCAAAAGGTTGGTACATTCCACCACCTCCCCCGGATGATGAGGAGGAAGAAGAGATGGAATATGACAACCCAAATGAGAACAATCAGATGAATAAAGAATCAGTTGTAGAAGACACAGGTCCACAGGACAATATAGAGACAGTATTGGCAAGAAGAGCAGAAATGGACATGGGCAGAAATAAACGCATACACACATCAGACACATCAGATTCTGATAACCCACAACCTGTGGCTGAAAATGCATTAGCACTCATAACTCCCACAGAGTCACAGGGGAATTGGAGAAAGGTTGAGAAGAAAAAAGGGAGAAAAGCCTGACTTTTCCCCAACTATACAAATATTTTGCATATACCAGTTTATTCATGAAATCCATACACCCTGCGTGGTGTGCAAGGATCTATGCATCATTAGAGCAGCATTTTTGATAATCTGTTAATCAGCATATGCCAAGAGGCATCTACAACATGTAATTTTTCAATCATTAATGAAAGATTATGATTTTTCCAGTGGAAAAAAGGTACACACACTGATAACAGGCTGCAAAAATCAGAGATAAAACTGAACAAAATGAAGCAAAGAACCACAGCTGCACAGGGAAAAGGTTGATCAGCGCACCTGTTGCACAGAGAAACTGAACTGCAGCGCAGGTAGTCCTCTCGGGACCTGCGTTGAAATGCAGAACCTCTTCACAGAGCCTGCGCTGAAGCAAAAACAAGAATTTTCTCTGGGTTCTGGGTCACGGTTTGCAGTTTAATCTATGGTTTTTGGCCGGATAAAAGCTATCAGTAAGGTACAATTAGAGGGATGATTTAAAGGAGGACTAAGAGTTATCACAAAGGGCAGTTAGAGCATTTGTGGGTCAGCTGTTCAGATCATAAACAGGCCCAGTGAATGGACTAGAGTAGCAGATCTCTACTTTGCATTTGTAAATGGCAAATGCAGTTCGATTCGCCACTCCTAATTTTATGAGAAGAACAACAATAGAAACACAAATAAACTAACTAGATACGATCCCCAGTGGAGTCGCCATTCTGTTGTTGGGAAAAGTATCTATTCAGAATGCCCCTATCCCACTCTAAGGTGTGACAGTGCCTTAGCAACAAACAAGGAAAACTGCTTGAGTATTCTTCTTTATGAAATGTAAATGAAGAGGAAGGATGTAACTAACCTGTGTCTTTCGCTAGTTTGTTGATCCAATCGCTCCTCTCTTCAATAGCTCCCAGCTCCCTGCTCCCTTACAGGCCCAGCTTCGCCAAATTCCTGCAAGATCACAGAAGAGAGAAACTACACGAAGATATAGATTTACATTCATAAAAAGCTTAGGATCAGATTAAGCTAAACATGCAAATATAACAAAACATCACTGATATACAAGCATGTAGAAGAAACTCAAATAGTTTTATTGATATGATAAGAAAGTCCAAGAGGAGATACAACCAAGTGAATCTCGATCCAGCATCTACCTCCCAGCAAAGGAATCCCTTCCTCACCTCCAACAAAGCATAAATCACCCAATGTACTAATCTCAATCTCAAACCAACATCAATTCTCTGCAAAGTACAAAATTCCAGCCTCTGGATCTCTGGGATGAGGGATCCATATATAGATGTAAGCAGAGAGGATGAGTCAGCTTATGTTTTGACTTGTGGCTTCTCTCTATCAGTTCTAGCTTCCACTTGGAGACTAAGAGCCTCTTACTCATCATTGGTCGAATTCAGTGAGGCAAGTGTCATTGGAGAAGATTCTGGAAGCTTCCATTGTCTCTCCACCTCGTTGAATGACTCTGCCACTTGTCATTTCCCGCTCAACGCACCTGGGTAGTTCATTCAAGTGCGTTGCAACACACCTAGACAGTGTACTGGGGTGCTTTGCAACGCAGGCAGCTAGTGGAGCACTTGAATTGATCCTGATTTGACTGTTTCTGAGTAGTTTTTGGTGGAGAACTTCTGGGAGAAGCTGTCATTGGTTGACCTTGTTCCTTTAGGGGCAGGAACAACACTTTTAGGGAATTTGGATCCCTTAGATTATGGACATTTCATGCTCAAAGCTGTAAGGCACAAAAATGTCTATAACACCAACCCATCGACATCTCTGTCAAGCCAGGGATTGTCGAGCATCTTCACATTGGAGTCACTTGTACTCCGGAGGAGATTCAACTTTATTCCAACCTTTTTCGCGAATTTCGTGACGTCTTTGCATGGTCCTATGAAGAAATGCCCGACATTGATCCCAACATAGTGGTGCATGAGATAATCACGTACCCAGGTGCTAAGCATGTTCGTCAACGTTTACGCCCCGTACACCCTCGAAAGGCTGCAGCTATTAAGGCCGAAGTAGAGAAGCTTCTTAAAGCTGGTTTTATTTATCCTATCCCGCTCACAGATTGGGTTTCCAATATCGTACGTATGACTAAAAAACAAGGTACAATCCGTGTTTGTGTCGATTATTGTGATATAAATCGAGCCTGTCCTAAAGATAATTTTCCCACACCATTCATTGATCAAATTATTGATGAGTGTGCCGGAAGTGAAATGTATTCTTTTATGGACGGTTTTTCTGGCTATAACCAGATCAATATCGCTCCCGCTGATCAACACAAAACCGCCTTTATCTGTCCATGGGGCACTTTTGCCTATAAGAAGCTCCCTTTCGGTCTCAAAAATGCCGGTGCTACCTTTCAACGTGCAATGTCCTATGCTTTTCATGACATTCGACACATTGTACAGCCATACCTGGATGATCTTCTAGCTCATTCAGCAAATTTTCTACGATGTTTCGTTCCAAACTATGCCGAGGTGGCCAAAGGTTTCACACGATTACTAAAGCGAGATGTCCCTTTTCATTGGGATACCATGGCTCAGGAATCTTTTGAGCGTCTCAAGGGTCTCCTTGTTTCTGCTCCATTGCTTCGTCCTCCGAACTATCATCGTGACTACACTTTGTATTTGGCCGCCTCCGACACCACTATCGGCATGGTTCTCGTTCAATCTAACGATGATGGCACTGAACATGTTATATATTATCTGAGTCGCAATCTTTTAGATACGGAAACTCGATATACCTATGTCGAGAAGTTGGCTCTGGCCGTCGTTTGTGTTGTCCAACGTTTCTGTCATTATATTCTGCTGCGCACCACTACCGTGATTTCTGATTGCAACCCCATGACGTATATTTTGTCACGCCAGTTGCTGGGGGGCAAGTACTCAAAGTGGATTGTCATCCTCCAAGAGTTCGACTTGGAATTTACCACTGCCAAGTCTAAGAAATCCCTTGTCTTTGCTGAGTTACTTTGCTCTTTGCCATCTTCTTCCCCACCCTCTCACGTAGAGGATCAAATTCTGGATGAGACTTTATTTCTCATTAGCACCCTCGATCCCTGGTATGGTGATATCATTATATATCTGCAAACGTCCTCCTTTCACCCTGGCGTGTCCAAAGACGCTAGGCGAAGGATTCGTCATCAGTCTCAACCATACCGTATCATTGGTGACACACTCTATCGCCTCGGCGCCGACTCTGTTCTCCGCCGATGTTTAACTCTCGAGGAAGCTGAGCGGGTCTTGAATGACTGCCACTCTGGTGCCTGTGGTGGTCACATGTCCAGATATGCCACTGCCCAAAAAATCCTCCGTGCTAGCTACTTTTGGCCCTCTATCTTTAAGGATTGCATTCTTGCCATCCGCTCTTGTCATGAGTGCTAGATATACCAGCGGAAGATGCGAGCGCCTCCTGCTCCATTGCACCCTGTTGTCACCGTGGGCCCTTTTACCAAATGGGGCATTGATTATATGACCTGTAACCCTCGCTCGGTCGGGGGGCATGGGTTTATTATCGTTGCCGTCGATTACTTTACTAAATGGGCCGAGGCGATGCCTACATTAAATGAAGACGATCACACAGCGACGCAATTTTTATTCAATCATGTTATTTCGCAATTTGGTGTCCCTCAAGCCATCGTCACTGATCACGGGAAGCATTTCCGTAATCATATGATGTCGGAATTAACAACCCAGCTAGGCTTGCAGCACGATAGTTCAACTCCATACTACCCTCAGTCCAATGGCCAACTTGAAGCTGTCAATAATATTTTGGTCACCATGCTTCAGCGTACCATTGGCATGCGTAAGTCTAACTGGCATTTGATGTTGTTCCCTGCCTTGTGGGCCTACCGAACCTCCGTGAAGGACGCCACTGGTTTCACTCCATTTCAACTAGTTTATGGACTAGAGGCTACCCTTCCAATCGAATGTGAGATCCCTTCATTAAAATTGGTTGTCGAGCTACTTCCCAACACTACTCCGTTAGAAGAATGCCTTCTTTATCTGGAACGGCTAGATGAGACCCGTCGCCTGGCCTCTTTGGCCATCGAAACGCAAAAGAAGCGAGTCAAGACTCACTTTGATCAGACTGTACATCCACGTTCTTTTGTTGAGGGAGATTTAGTCCTGCTCTACGATCAGGCAAAGGATAAATTAGGAGCAGGAAAGCTCGAGTCTATGGCTAGGCCCTTACATTGTCAAGAAATTTTTGCAAAAAGGGGCCTACGAGCTAATTGATTATGAAGGGAACCCTCTTGGGAAGCCCCGAAACGGGTTGTATTTGAAAAAGTACTATGCATGATGCTTGTACATTTTATTTTGTACATACATGTACTCTAGCAAGTGTGTTGTGTGTATGTGTGTCATTTTTAAAGGCGTAACTGCCACTTATTGTGTCTTTCGCTTCTTGTGCAGATGTCTGATGCACCTTATGTTGGTTTCGCTGATGGTGCCTGCCGCAATACTCGCAACTTGTCCTCTGCGGCGTGGGTGATCTATGATCCTCATGGTGAGCTGATAGATTTTCAAGGTGTGTGTTTGGGTCGTACCACTAACAATGTCGCCGAATATTGTGTTGTAATCGAGCTACTTGCTGAAGCAATTAATCTCGGCATTCGTGCATTGGTAGTGAACCTGAACTCTCAACTTGTCGTCCACCAGCTCAACGGGCAATATTCCGTCAGAGACCATCGCATTCTAAGGTTGTATTTACGTGTGAGATTGTTAGAAAGGAACTTTGATTTTATCACATATCAACATATTCCACGACAATTAAACACATTGTCAGATGCATTGGCTAATCATGTATTAGATAGAAATTTGCGTAATTTGTAACCAAAACATTATACAAGCAAGCACATGAAAGCACAATAATAAACCATAGGCATATGTATATATATACGTGTGTATCATAATGTTTGCGCCACGTGCATTACATAATCCAAAAAATAATACATGTCCGAATCTCGTATGGCCGCAGACAACATGTCTCTCAAAAATATGAAAAAATGAAACCTAGGCGTCTAATCACGGTGATGTTCATGATAGCATGTCACCGCTCGCACCAAACGTCTCAGCAGACGATGGACGCGAGTTGGTACTCCCACTGTGTGCCTCTGGTACGTGAAGGGCACATCCGCCAATCTGGCATAGTCTGGAATCCCTCGAGTGAGTGCCTCAAGGTTTTGTACTAGCTCGTCACCCACACCACCCTCTGCCTGAGGGTCGGCTGCGGGTTGTACCCTCCATGCTATGTGAGACAGCTCAGCTGGTCGCTCTACACCAACATCTGCATACATATATATAGCTATTGTCAGAGACATGCATGTATTACAAAAAAAAAAAAAAATTATACATAAAAAACATCAAAAACACAAAGAGTTCTTACCAAGCTCCTCATCCCAGTCTTCTCCCGTAGGCAATGGGAGATCTGGGTCTCCAGTAAAATCAGTGCCCGCATAGGGCCAGTCCTCTATAACGATCATCTGGTGACGAAGCCATATGAAGAACTCGGGCCTCCAGGCCATCTGCTGGCCCCCTCCTCCTCTGGGCATGAATGCTGCCCATCGAGCCAACCTCGATTCCCATGGCACTGGATCTGCCACTATACCTCCCTGAATCCGAAAAATCGGCAGTCGCTCCAAGAAGAAGGATACCACGATGGATCCATACCTGAACTGTTTGTTGCCTCGCTTACACTTTGTAAGCTGCCTCTTGATGTTTGTAGTCACTGTTGTGGCCCAATCAAACAGCGTAGGGTTGAGACACTCGGTTGCCAGCAGTAGATGATTCTTGCTGGCCTCGTGGGGCGCCTGTACCCCAGCCGTCCGTGTGATAGTGAATAGTATCACTCGTAGTACTAGGTCTGGAACTGTGACAATATCTACTTTGGCACTGTTTGATCCAAACTGTGCCCCAGGACAAACCCGTTCCATCACCTCCCCCATCTTTTCCCTGGAAGGCCTACTTCCGGTCAAGATGGGTCGTGCACCTCTCCGCGACAATCCAGTGATAAAGTAGACATCGGAAACATCCAACTCCAATGTCTGATCTTTCAAGTGGAATACCTAATCCTCTATGTCCCAAGCATCCACGATAAATCATAGTAACTCGGGTTGTGCACGCAAATAGGAGGTGAGAAAAAACTTCTTTAAGCTACAGTCCCTCAAAGCATCCATGCAGGCTTCATCCTCTAGTGCCATAGCATCTATGGCATCATGCTCTCTTTCTCTCCATTCTACAACCATTTTGACGAATCCCTGCAACCATAAAGTCGAAAATATCATCATTAGATCACTGGTGAAACCAAAATTAAAGGAAAATTGCAAAATCAACGGTTAAATCCATGGGAAAATTAGGTCGCGCGGTTGGTGCGACTATTTTCAAAACAATCGCGCCAATGTCGCGCCCCCTTTGGGAAAATAATCCCATTGGCGCGATCCCAAGCGGGAAACCCGCGCCAATGGCGCAACCCTAAATTTTGCAAATCCCCTTGCAGAGGATCCGTCTGTGGATGAAAAGCTGAAAAAATGGAATGAAAATGAAGCTAAGGACAAGACCTCTTACCTGCTCTGGACGGCGTCTCAATTGCTTTCCTGGATTGATCACAATCAGCGGTTGAAGTTTGCACCCAAAACCCTACAATGGTAAACTCACAAGGTGAAAAGTAAAAAGTAAATTTGTTTTTTTACCATTTCACTATTTTATAGCATTTTTTCGACCTAAATTGCATTAAAAATATTGTTTTTTGGGTTAAAATAATGTCTTTTAAGTATATTTTTGAATATATTTATATCAAAATGGGTTTTACGCTGTTTTTGGTATGACAACAGGTGTTGGTGCAACTCCAGCGACGAAACGAGCTCCTTTTTCTACTTTTTCCAAGCTCGATAAAACATGTAAAAAGGTCACTTTGAGGTCCGCTTTTAGCTCTTTTCTGACCGTTTAAAGACGAAAAGATTGCCGAGTTACTCCTCTTGACTCGTTAAACGTTAATAAGGGGCAGTTGTTTTAAGTTCTTTTTGTCGACCGTTAAAACATAAAAAGATTACCAAGTTTTTGTCGTTTCAGACTCATTAATGGTTACGAAACGATGTGGTTTTGATCGCTTTTTTACTTTTTCAGGTCGGAATCACTATTTATGAAAAGTACTTGTCGATCGTAATGGTCGGGCGGTTCTTTCGAGCATTGTTTTATACTTTTTCGGGCTCGCGAGACACAACTTTACGAAAAAGGACACCCCTGGAGTTTTCTTTTCTGCTGTCTTTTCAAACTCTTTAAACATGAAAAGACGTCGAGTTCTTCCTTTGTCAGACTCGTTAAAACCTGATGACATCGGATTTTGTCGAAATGACACACCACAAGCATATGTTATCCCCATCAAGCTTGTTTAAAATAATTGGGGTACTCGCCAGAAATGGCGGGGGAAAAAAGGAACCATAATTATTGTCGTGTCGGCAGTATGTCGCTCTTGAACATGGCACTTGTCTGCTTTCGTGTCCGGGTGGGGATATCTCATCTCATTTTTCACTTGCCTCCGTGGATTTGGGTAATCCTGTTTTACCTCTCATCTGCTCATTGCCTCATCACCATGACCTCTGATCCATTGATGTCATATACTGCCAATTTCACTGTCGTGTCGCCGATATGTTCAAGAGAAGTTGACCTCTGCAAAGAAACAACCTCCCTCTGATAGCTCATATAATCCTGATTCACAACATTATCTCTCTGTCTCGTGTCGATGATGTGGGAAACATTATGGCCCACCTTCGATCAAGGTCACTTCCTGTCGACTTCAGCTCATCATCCAGGAAGCTGATCTAGAGACTCCCTTTCGGTGCCTTGGAGCCTGCATGCCTCAATGGCAGGTTCTTCGTGTTCAACGTGAGGTTTTCATCATTGGCCTCCGATCGAATGATTCTACGGGTGTTCGACGCCATATCACTAATTCGCATGCCATAGATTGTACCTATAGTACCTTGAGGGCCATTGTCATTATCGGTGGTACCTCTCGCATCTGTTAACAGTTTTCAATATTGACTGGTAATCACACGATGTTCATGCATGTTTGACTTCAGCTCATATATTCGCATGCTTGAACTTTTACTTTTGTTCGGTTCGAGATGGAGCGCAAGACCCTGGATTTTGTCTATTGTAATCCAGGCATGATTCTTGTTACATGACTCATTCACTGGATGGCTGCGACCATACCTGAGTCGATTCATTGATCCTAACCAGATGGCTGCGTCCATACTATGGATCTAGATTATTATGTACTCTCTCATGGATGGCTGCGACCATACCACATATTTCATGTACTTGAGCTATCAGTTGTATCTCTCAATGCAGATTCTCAGCGGCAGCTACATGTGTTTTTGTAAAGCATTTCACCCCTCTCTCTCTCTCGGGCCTCATGCTTTAGGGGGCATCTGTTACACAGTAATTTGTCACCATTGGTCATCGTCCCTGTTACCCCTTTCCCGTAATTTGGAGGACTCATTCCGGGACCTGTGAGTAGTGACATAACTTAAAAACACTTGCATTATGTTCCCCTGAGTATGGACTTCATGTGCCCTGAAGACACCTCCTGCAAAATATCCCTGAAAAGTGCCCTTTTTCCATTAGCGCGGGTCCACAATGTATTACCCGCACCAATCAATGAGGTCCTCAAAAGAGGGTGCGACCATTGGCGCTCTGTCTTAGAATAACACCCGCGCCAACCAAGTTTGGAAAAGATTTTTAATAAACGTGCGCCCAGATGTTTTTTCCCTTCAAGTCATGAAGTCTTTTGAGGATAAAGCTCATCTTCTAGATGTCGAGAGTCATCATCTATCCTTGACATCTATCCACAGTGGCTTTTTGGAGACAATGCCAATCCATAATGGGTGTCCTGATGCATTGTATCTTCCTCCCCTTCTCCATCTATAAAAGTTTGTCCTCATGCATTTGACAAGCTAGTTTTGGAGTGATGCTAGTTGTGATAACGCTTGTCTTGAGTGATAGTAAGAGTCTTGGAGCATAGGGAGGTTATGCTGCCGGAAGTATGAGAGAGAGAAGGTCTATTGCAAGACATGTATAGCTGCTCGCCCAGCTAGAGGAGAGATTCAACGTCAGAACTTTGGTTATATCTTTCTCTGTTGATTATTCATTAATGAACGACTATCATTATGGTTCCGATCTTATTGTTCGCCATGATAATGTTTGATCTATATCCTTTCTGACTGATATATAGTTGTATTTAGTGGATTTTATGCTTGTATTCACTTCGTTCTTTGCATGTGCAGGTATCCATTCGCGGAGATCGTGAGGATCGTGACTTGCCGGAGCAAGGGAACTGGAGTATCAACTCTTCTACGACACTAGCGTTGGACTCCAGGTTGGTTCTCATAATCCACTTTCAGTTTGCAACTAGGAACTTGCATGGTGGCGTGAATTGATTGTTGCTAGACCCATTTTGGGCTAGTGGGATCGCCTCTGTCCGCAGAGGGGATTTACCTCTCCAACAATCCATCATGTTTCCTGGAAAATACCCACCTTTTATTGTTACGGGCATCATTGCGCACGTTATCATCTGCAACGCGCTACCCTGGTCGATTCGCGTAGTAATGTGCTGTCCAAGCCAAGGCATCAGATTGATCAACTCGCGACGATAGGCCTCAAACCTGTCATCGTGATCATGCACATCCTATCTTATCACCCTGGTCTTTTTATCAAGAAAATATTCCTTTATCTCGTCCTCCATCTTCCTGACTTCCGCGTCTACTAGAGCGCTTTTCTTCCTTAATCGTACCCTTTCTTCTTCAAGTTCTTAGAGCCTAGAATTTCCCTGTTGGATTTCTTCTTTCAAGGTTCTGCGAACTGTCGTATCTACCGGTGCTATCATGCACGGTCTAGGCTTCTCATGTACTACAGGTCTTACAGCGTTTACTTTACACTCCAACCTTGGTGGTGCCTACGCAGTCAGGTTCTTGCACGCTGTCCGATAAGCCCATAGAACCGCTGGTACGTGTAGGTCCTAGTCAGTCTGCTTTGCATTGTGGACCTTGTTCAGCACTTCACGTACTTTGTTAACGGCTTCTGCATGGATATCCTTCTGTGCACTTGGTCTTTCCATACTTCGTGGTCCCAACCGGGGGGGTCTTTTGCGTCATTTCCCTATCCACACCTGCTTACTGATCGTGTCTCCTACCACAAGGACTGTGTGCATTTGTACAGGTTTTGCACCATATGCCTATATCCTCCAGGATAGGTGGGTGCACGGTCCATTTCGTCCGACAATCTTGTTTTTTAATCGCATTAGAGGCTTCCCAAACTACATGCGCATCATCCTTCCGCATTCGTGACAGTCCTAAAAACTTCTTTGGTGCGTACCCCACCATCTTGTGGGTGTAGCGCGCAGTACCCATTTCAGAGCTTTGAAGCATTGTTGTTCTAACACTTCTATTTCAAATATATTCAGGAAGTCATCCACCTTGCTTAACCCGTCATATGTAGGTCGATCTCTTACCTCTGTTGCTACGTAGCAAAATTACCTCGTCATCATGTTACAATTGAGTGTGGTTACCTCGTGTAACCAATTTTGCCATCGTTGTATCTCCTCGTCAGAATATGATGTGCAGGAGCTTTCGCGCTCCCATGAGATTCGACCATCCGCGGTTGGATTTACCCAGTCTTGCTCCCACGCGGTTATCTTGTAGATGCAGCCCAGATCACCATCGTTTTCATAGTTGCGGACTGGCTCCATGTAGCGCGATACTTCTGCAGGGTCTAAAGGTACCACTACTCGCAGAGACTTTTTCTCAAATATCATCTTGCGCTTCTTTAAAGTTATCACTCCATTCATGTCAATGGCCCAATCTATTCCCAATAGTGCAAGGTAGGGATTTTTGTCATCAACAATCTTTATTACTTTGAAATCTGCTAGCGCGCTAGCTCCTTCGATATCTATTGTGATTCCATGCAATCTCCCCATAGGTAGGATCTTTTACTGGTTTGTCATTCACAGTTGGATAGGAGACCATTGCAACGCAGGCCTGCCCATGTGCTCCCATGTCTACTTCGGCAAGATGTTCACATCCGATCCTAGATCGAGAATCACTTCGTCCAACTCATATTCCCCAATCTGCACGGTCAATCTCATCTCCCTTCCTATTCGCATCGTGTGCTTCCTGAGCTTCCGAACTATGTGCGGTTCTCCTGGCGCGGTCCCAGCACATCTAGTTATGAGTTCTTGCAGCCCCTTTACAGCCTTTTTGTAGCGTAATAGCTTCATGCATGTCTCCAAGAACGTAGTGAGCATCGATGGGTCCATTTCAAGCTCCAGTATATCTTTACTTCCTAAAGTGGAGGCATCAGCGAAGCTCCTCTTAGCTTCCATGAAGGTCTCCTTAGCGCGCTCCAAATAAAATTTAGGTTCCCTTATTGGGGCCTTACGAACCCAGGTACTTTCTTCAGGCTACTTGCCTTTGTCATCCCCTATAGTAATTCCACTCTGAAGCATGATATTTACATTAGGGTCTTCCTCATGCAGTTCAAACCTCATCATTTGTAGGTTCTGAGTCGGGGGAGGTTGGAATGTTCCTTTATCACGCAACCTCACTATTAGTGTGGGACAATCCTCCATCTCATGATCAAACAACGTACAATACAAGCATGATGGTCGCGTTGGATTTGTACAATTGTGGGCATAATGCCCTGGCCCTCCGCAATTGTAACATATCAGTTGTTCGCGACCTCTTCCTGGTCCCCCTCCACCTCGGCCTCGTCCACACCCCTGAAATCCAGTGCGCGTCATTCTTGTGTTTCAAACGAGGGGTCATGTTTTGGCCAAAAATTTGTAGGTAGGATTTCAATCCATCATAAGCTCATAACTTCTACAGGTGCGCTCATCATGTCCCACTGACCTGCAGAAATTATAGAACAACTTCTGTGAATTCTGCGTATACTTCTGTAATAGATGGCAGTTATCTGTAGCATGCTTTCCTCCTATCTGACAAATCGTGCACCATAGTGCAGGCACTGCTCTTGGTCCTGCTTGTGCCTACAGTCTTAGTGGCATTGGCCCTCCTCTCACAAGGTAGTTTTTGAACACCGAGCAGTGGTCCTTGTCATGTCCCTGGCCCTTCCATTTTACACACCATACCTCATCACACATCTCTGGGCGAGTTGTCCTGTCTTGTTTCAAACTCTGCATCTCAAGTCACAAGTTTTTCAATTGCGCGTGAATTTGTTGAACTCCCAGGTTGGGATCTTATATCGGGGTCTCGTGCAATCTCATCACAACCTCCAAGGCCTCGGCCTGAGTGCTTAGCCTCTGTTGCAACAGCGTGTTCCATAGATGCGGTGTTAATGATGCTACAAACCATTCGCGATGTTGCCCATCTGTTAATGTCATGTTTGCTTCGCAAATTGTGCACTTCAGTCTTTGATCCAATTCCCATGGGGTTTTGCCTATTAGCATTGTGATTTCCTTGAACCCAATGATTGACTTTGCCTCTGACCTTGGCTTGCTAAATTCTTTGTTTAGCGTAGCTTAGATATCTGTGATCCCCGCATTTGGATTGTCATCGGAATGCTTAATGTACCAAGTCAGCGCGTGATACTGCACAGTGCTGACCAGTGTTGCCTTCTTTATATTGTCATTCGTGACTCTCTGTGCTTCCCGTATAGCTTTTATCACGAACCATAACTGGTTCGGATCTTAATTCCCTACTCCCTTAAACACTGGTAGCTTTATCGCACTTGCCATACTGCTTCGCGGTAGTGGCGGAGGTGGTATGGGCGAAGACGAGGGTGAAAATGATGAAACTGGTGGTGGTGTGGGTGGGGGTGGTATGCGCAGGATTCTCTGTCTTATCAGATTGATCACACTTCTTGGCGAGACCTTCGTGAGCTCTTCTTCACCCCCTCGTGGAGGTGAAATCAAGGGGCTAGTTTCTAGTTCTATGCTACCTTCGTTTCTGTAGATCCTCCCACTTCGGTAGCCCCAAACATCAATTTATTCACATAACCCGTTTTTCACATAGTAGCATTTTAATCCAAGTGTTCAAATATTTAACTTACTTACCTCGCGGTCCCTTGAGGAAGCGTCGTTCTGCCTCGCTATAACTGGCTGAAGTATCTACCGTGAATTCGGTGATGAATCCTCCTATGACTCGATCGATCCAGTGATCAATAGTGTGTGTGATCTTATCTTCTGATGCTTCCAATCTGCGCACCAATTCTGGAGTCCACACAATAGGTTTGTCAAGTTTACACCTTCCTTGGCTATCTGTTAGCTTCACGATCCACTCATACAACTCAGTGGTGAAGGATGCAAAGAAAATTTTGTGGACCTCTGTTTATAAGTAGCAGCCTAACCACTCTTCCTTTGATAGTCACAGAATCTTGTTTTCCTACGCCGCAAACTCGTGAATCTTCCTGTCCAACCAATCTTCAATTCCTTTCTTTGTCGGATTCTAGTTATACAACATCAGACATCTCTATGCAGATCTCGATCCCGGAAATGGAACCATTTGTTGGCTTGTTGGGGCCTGACCCAGGTTCAGAGTTAATTATCCAAACAAATCCCTGTACTACTGGCCATGTCGGCAACAATTCATTGAACGCGGACTAAGGTCTCACCCGAAGTAGTATGGGAGGCTGGTAGAACTAGGTTTCCGCACCCTTGATATGTCTTAGAGGTTCTACTGGTCCCATTGTTTTCCCTTGCGCGTGGGTCACTTAGTGCACTTCCCTGTTCCTCACGGCCTGCTACACTTCCTCCGCACAGCGCTAACCAGGGGTTGCGGAGCTTCCACGCTGCTAGAGCCGTGCTCTGCGCTATTACCCGAGATCTTACTTATCTTCCTATACTAGTTGATTACCTTTGTGTACTTGGATGTCTTATGTTATAATTAGTTATACAAAACATTCATATGAGTTCACGTAACAATTAAATAGCATCCTTGCAAATTATAACCAAGCATATATATTAAAAGAGGAAAAGATGCACAGAAATATGGTAAACTTCTCTTTATTGTTTCTTTCGATGGTTACAGACTCGACCTGCCCTATGCACTCAGCTGCAGGGGTCCATGCACTCAACTGCGGACTACTAGGCCTCTGCACACTCAGCTACAGAGCCTTCCCCTACTATACGACCCAAAGACACACTTTACATTGTTTCTCAATCACTTAGACCTCTTATGCTCCTATCCCCTTATCCATTCCTTTCTTTTCTTCTACACTTAGAGCCTCACTCTATTTATGCAATCCCACGGTCCATGGACCATGGGTAGGTCTATTAAGCTGACATTACATTAGAAAACGAGGGTGGACAACCTTGTGACTCTATCATAATTTCGCGCTCCGCGCCCACAATTAGCAGAGCTTTTACAAAAGAATTGGTCAAAACCTGGGCTTTAAGCCCCAAAACATATCTTGGGGGATTCCATGCCCAACAGGAGACTAGATGAATAGGTTCATTCAAAAATACCTCTGCCTTTCTTGCACAATTCTCTTCTTTAGTTGGTCGAAGATAAAGTTGGATATGTCCATAACCCTATCATCAAGTGGAGGAACAATTCCCATTTTACTAAATGGGAGATGGTTGTGAGTGAGAGGAGGATCTGAATGGCTACTTGGCTAATCTACAATTCGTTCAATTTCCTCATCCTCTTCCCATTATGCTTCTATATCATGGGCCATTTATTCTTCCTCCATTTCCTATGCATGCTCCTCTTCCTGTTGTTTCTTCAACTCTTCTTCAAGCATCTGATTCTATTGTTCTTCTTCTTATGCTCTTTTTCATTTCTTCTTCTTCTTTCCTTTTCTTTAGTAAGTCATATTTCTTCTTCTTTTCTTGCTCTTCATTCTATTTATGCTCCTCCTCTCTCTTACGTTCTTATTCTTACTGATTTTATTCCTTTAACCTTTTCTTCTCCTCTTCCCTTTGCCTCCTTTGTTGTTTTGCCTCTATTTCACCCTTGCACAATGGATCGTCCTTGAACTTTTTGCTACTTTTTGCTACTGGATCATGCTTTGGCCTCTTCTTTGATATTGCAATGTCATCTTTGGCAGTCACTAATTGTTGAATCTCTCCCATTTTTTCATCTAGTACCTATGGAACATGGGAGGGCCATGCATCATCTCCTGACCTATTTTTCCTCAATGCATTGTACCAGTTCTTGATTTTCTCATCTTCTGGAATGATCATTAGTACATACAACCAGGTGTATCATATCTCGGTTCAATGTTTCCTGCAGACATTTCTATAGTCATATCTATGAAATCCCATTACTCCAAAATGAATACATCTAATTTCTTCAATTTTGGCATCAACTGCCTTAAGACTCTTAATCTCATATAACATAATCCATAAAGGAAAAGATGGCCAAGGAGCTTTCATCTTCCTTTGGAGCTATGCAGAAAAATCATTATTCAATTGATAGGCTACCTCCTACAATACCACCTTATTGGTCACATGCCTCAGCATAAGGTAGGGGTAGTATGGCACCCAAAAACTTTGATATATGTTCCCTTTGGGGAAGTGAACCAATCAACAATCTCTTAAAGTGCCTCCTTCACTTGATCTTTCATGCAGGCAGATTTTGTTTCAAATATCATCTTATAGACAAGTACAAAGAAATGCTTAGCCAGTTTTGTATACACTCCTCGGAAGCTTACCTCTGACAACAATCTACAATGGAAATAAGCATGAAACTTTTCTTAAGGGGTCTAGTTCCATTTCATACCTGTGAACTCATAACATGCACAAATTCCATCCAAAAAATAATAGACATATATAAATTTGGTGATTGTTTGGCTTGTAAAGTTGCCTTGGCCTGTTGTATGTTACGTTGCAATTTATGAGAGAGAATATCAACCCAATTGAAGACTTTTCCTCTAGAAACAAGCAGGTTGAGCAAGTAAATCCAATTCTCTTCAAAGTATTCAACATTCTTTTGTCCATGAAATCTGTAGCACATTTCCATAAGATACCGGTAAACCTTTCTTAATGATTTAGTCATGTACACTGCACTTGGTTTCTAGCGGAATTTTTCAGGTTCTTTTCACCATTACTTGATGATATCCTTGATATTCAAGTTTACCCAAGATGCATAAAACTGTGTGCTCAGATGTTGCTTGGGTGTTACCATCTTGTAATAGGAATGCACGTCATGTGGATGGTAGGTGGTAATATCATTGTTTCTTTCACTGCTAAGAACCAAATTCTTTCTATCCATATGTAACAAGATCCACTCAATAGCTTCCACATAAGGTAATACGGGGAATCCACATGCCACTCTACGTATCTCGTACCTCTTGATGTTAATATATACTTCCTTGTCTTCTAAGTTCTCCAAGAATTTCTTTTGCATGAAAGCATATTTTTTGTCCTTCCATGAGATCTTGATAGATTTGTCAATGAAGGACTTTGTGCCTAATAACATGGGAACAATTGGATTAGTATATTCCACTACCTCCTTTGTGTTACTCTCTGAAGTTTCCTTTGATATAACTTGTCAAGTGTTAAGAGGAATTTTCTCTACAGAGGATGAAAGACAAATATATTTTGTATCCTCAGCACCTGCAAGTGGAAATTCACTCATGGTGAACAAAGATCAGTTTTTGGAAATCCCCTAGCTATCACATAAAAATTATGCAAAATACAGTGATCAAGGAAAGATCTAGGCAAATTGGGAGATCAAGATTATCAAGAGTGAGACAGTGTGGCTTTACTAGCCATTGGAAGTGCACATTGTGACAAGGTAAGGAGGAGGGTGCATTTTGGGATCATAATGGGTGGACAAGGCTTGACTGAGGCTTAGAATTGTGCCATGTTCTCTGTGAGAGAGAGAGGAGAGACATCTTGGGTGAAGGTCACAATTACAGTGAGTAAGGAGGGATCACACTACTGCTTAGAAGTGTGCAATGTGCCAAGGAGGCTCATGATGGGTGTAGGTCGTAGTTGCAATGGGTAGAGATGCCTCACTATGGCTTAGGAATGTGATATGTGCTTTGGAAGAGAGTCATTTCTATTGGGCACATTTTGAAATCACAAAGGGTGTTTATTTTCCATAAGTGTGGTCTTCTCAAAGACAAGCTCAAAAATTGTTAAGGTCAACACCAAGTCAAGAACACAATAACAATGAAACATAAAGGTTTCAAGTGTTTATAACTATTGTCGCAATCATGACAAGAAAGTGAAAGGTCATGGAATGTGAAGAGTCAATAGAAACTCCACTTATGACAGCAAGATGACACTTGTAGAAGAAAAATTAGATGAAATGACACTTCATATGCAAAAAGAAAATCAAAACATAACTTAGAAAACAAAAGTGACACTAAAAATGGCAAAAGCAAACAAAAGCGACACTTTGCAAAACTTACCAAGAATCAGCGCACTTGAGACCAATAATGAAGAAGAAATCCTTGTTGTAAGAAAAAGTGTTCAACCCAAAATAAATAGTGATTGTGAAAATGAAGAATGAATTGAGCTGCTTATAAACAAAATCTACATGCAAAACAATACATGCATGCTCGCCACTTGTCACTTGATGAATGAGTTAGTTAAGTGGAAAGGGTCCCTATTTTCTAAGATTGTTCCCAACATGCAAGTAAGGAATGGTGCATGTGTGAGAAACAAGAGGGTGCACTAGCTAGAAACAAGAAGTGCACAATAAATGAGAGCAAGGAGGGCACACTTTTTGTTGACAAGGTACGTGCACTCTTTGTGGATAAGAAGTGTGCTCAAATATGAGAAGGAAGTGCACTCCAGTGAGAGATAGAAGTGCGCTCAAGATCAAGGTGGAACATTTTCCTCCGGATGCATGTGTGATTGTTAACTTTAGAAAGTGTGCTTTCTCTAGGAGAAAAAAATGTGCTTTTCTTGCTTTTTTGATATGCATGTTAAGTGAATAAAGTTAACATTAAGTCAAATAAAATCTAGTGCTTTTCCTATATTAATAAATATGACACAAGAACTTCCAAAGATGAGAAGATGGCACTTAGGAAAGTTTAACCTAGGAAAAAGCGACACTTGGAAAGGATGGTCGACACTTATAAAACATGAACAAAGGACAAGACAACACAAGATAGCTTGAAATGAAAACTTGTGAAACATAAGTAGGCTCCAAAATTGAATGAAGAAAAAAAATTGGAGGGTTGTTGTCACAGCAACAACACCACCATAATCTTTCCTTTGTTGATTGTGCTTTGGTAATGTGAAGGTATGCTTCCCTAGAAGTCACATTACCATATACAAAGGCACCGTTCCATATAAGATCGTCTTATGAAAATGAAATATTGACCCCTACCTGTTCCACACCCAATAAAATATTGTTTCCATAACAATGTCTAGACACCTATTAGACCCAAATCCACCGCATTCAACCATCTATTCCCACTAGTCCTTGGAAGAGCCTTTTGAATTTGATTCAAAAAAATAACTCATTTTTTATGTAAGAGATTTGTAAGTTTTGCAGGAATAAAATAAGATCCATGGGACCCTAAAAATGCATCTATACCATTTTTTAGCGAAGCATCATCTCCAATTCTCCAGAAAACATTATCTGCAAGCCAATGCCTTCTCTTAAAAAACAATTTCCAAATAAAATACATCTATGCAGTGTGTTTCTAATTATCCTTTAGCCAGTGGAGCATCTGAGCCTCCTTTATATACTTATATCTGATGACATATTTCCACAATCCCTCTCTAAATAGGGCTCTCCATAAATATTTCATTACTAGTGCCTTTCCAAATAGCTCCATAATCTTGAGTTCCAAATGACCTTCCTATTTGGGTCTAGTGATAATCTTTAAGCTTTCCAGGTGAAATTTTTTCTTGGCACCTTTCCCTAACCAAATAAAATTAGCAATAAAAGAGTTTATTTGTTTTATGATAGACCTCTATACTGTAGTAATATGCATCCAATAAACACGCATAATTTGTAGGACTGAGTTAACAAGGATAAGCCTACTGTTGATAGTGAAACATCATGGTGTCCAATTATTCAATTTTTTTGTAAATTTATCTACCAATCATCTCTAGTCCTATAAGAAATACTTATAGGTTTAAGAAAAAAAAGAAGTAAGTGAAGCCTTCAGATAAATCCATAACTTGTATGTCATAAAGATTAGAGAGCTCTCTTAAGACTTTTGTGTCCACATTTAATTGAATAAAAATGGATTTGTCTTTACTAATAAGAAGATCAAAATCCTTGTTGAAAGAATGAGTAATGTTAAAGTATATGTGCCATTCATACATAGCACCCCTTCCCATTAGCAACACATCATCAAAAAAGAGAAAATGTGTCAAGGCAATGTTTTTTGATGCCTGAATGGTTTGATCATGTATCTTCTCCATCTGGATAAGTCGGCTCAAACCCCTTATAACAATAATAAAGAGCCAAGAAGGCACAGAGCATACATGTCTTAGACCCTAAGAGGCTTTGAATAAAAAGGTCGGTATGCCCTTTACTAAGACAACAAATTGTATTATGGTTACACAAGCCATGATCCATTGGAAAAACTTCATGTGTGAGTGAAATTTCTATAAAACCTAACAGAGGAAAACCCAATCCACCAAATCATATGCCTTAAAGAGGTCTAATTTAAGAATGAGGGCACTTTGATTTATAGTCTTCAATGTATTAAGATATTCCAGTACAACAACGATAGCATCATGTATCTATTTGGTCCTTAGGAAACCAAATTGCTCTCTAGAAATTGAAACATAAAGATTTTGTCTCAATCTGCAAGCGATGATTTTAGAGATCAATTTATAGACCAAATTACACAATGAAATTGGTCTGAAATCACTGAATGAGCATGGTTTGGATGATTTTGGAATAAGAGAAATAAATGTGGAGTTGAGTGCTCCTGAAATAATCTTGGAACACTATGATTCCTTAACCAAATTTAAAAAGTCCTGACCCATAACAATAAAGAAGTGTAAAAAAAAATTCTACAGTCCAACCACCTAGGCCTGAACTCTTGTCCTTGGAAAAATATTTAAGGACATGTTCCACCTCCCCCAAAGTAACAAGTCATCCAATATATTCAACTTCTTTAATGGAGAAAAAATGGGGATAATACTCCAGAATCCTCAATTGATGTTCTATGCCAATATATTTCCTTGTAGAATATATACCCTTGAAGTACTTGTCCACCTCCAATTGTAGTTGATGCGAAGTAGTAATTGGGTTCCCTCCTTCATCCTATAGCTCCCATATGGTGTTACTTCTTCTTCTCTGATTTGAAAAATTATGAAATAATTTTGTATTATTGTCCCAAAACTTTATCCATATCGCTCTGCTTTTCAATCGCCAATTCTCCTCTTGTATTCTTACGAATTGTCTCTTTTGTTTTTCCAGATCAATGAGAGTATTTTATTTCTTATTCTTTGAAGAAATCTAAATATAATGGATTACATAAGGCCTCCATTTTTTCATCAATCTCCTGTAAATCCTTATACATCTTCTTCTTTTTTCAGCTCCCCCATCTCTTAACAACAACCCTTAAAATTTCAAGTTTAGAAGTAACACAATCCATGTAAGTGTTGTGGTCTTCTTTACTAAAGGCCAACCAACACTATTTAACTAAAGAAATAAACTCAGGTTCCACAAGCCAAGCATGATTAAATTTGAAGGGCACATGCTTAAGGCATATACCATCTTTCCACCTCATGAAAATAGGGAAGTGGTTAGATATCCATGTGATGTGGACCCATGATATTATTGTCTCTAAACCACCCAAAAGATCTTCCTTGACCAAGAACCTATCCAAATTTTCGTGATCCCTTCTGAACCATACCTCTTGTTACTCCATGTAGGTTGTGATGGAACAATTGTAACATCTACCATTTTTTTGGTTAAAAGGAGAAGAAATAATTAGCAAGTGCGTCAATACAACATGAATCCCCCCAAATTTCATCTGCAGACAAAGATAGATTCAAATCTCTAGCAAAAATAAGAGAATTTACCCTAAGGATACCACAATTATTGATAAAATCCCAAAAGTTATTCCTCACTCCACAAGGACCATAGAAATTTACAATGTGAATGGGAGTAGAACAACCTCTAACATGTCCCAAGATCAGAGTACCAATATCTAATTTATAGGAGGAAAAATTTGCTACATATGGGTCCCATAGAGTAGCTAATTGCTTGGAGTGGCCCTGTGCATCCACCACACTAAGGTAGTAGCTAGGGAAAATACTAAGTAAATAAGGCCACATTCGGTTAACCTTAACAAATGTTACTTGTAATAATACCATCGATGGTTTATGGGACTATGTCAGATGTCGAATGGGGGACTTCTCAAAGGCTCCCCAAAACCCCTAATATTCATAGACATGAGAATCATTATGAAACAGTAATGGAAGGAATTTATCTAAGGGCCCTAGGTTCTTCATCCATATCCTCCAATGGGAGCGCAGTCAAGTCCTGTATGCTCTCAGGCTCCATGGAAGCCTGGTCTTTCACAAAAGCCTTTCCCCTACATGCCAATCTATTGGTTTTTTGAATGGTAACATTCATGGTCGAGACCGAGAGAGTCGGGGAGGGAGAAAATGAAATGTTATAGACAAGAAGAGGGTTTAAAGTGGATATATAATCTGATGGGGAGGATAGTGAAGGAGTATCCTAAATGCAGTTAGTAATGTTGGAATCTATGGGATGCAATGACAAAAAAGACCCAAATTTAATAGGGGTTGGTAAGGAATTTGAAGCATCAATATAATGGGGAATGTAACAACAAACTTCGAAGAGGCTACATTAATAGCATAACCCCTTGAGTTGAAAAGGTTTTGAGCTACCCCATTCAAATACTAAGAAATCCTGGAACCATGTATGATGGGAGGACAAGAATTTGGGGGGGAAATGGATTGGAATAACACATAACATCCTATACCCTTATTTCTAATAGGAGGGTTGATGCATACAAATGAAATATCGTTACCAAGAATAGAGGAAGGAAGTGTGTTGTTCTTTTCCCCAATGACATCATTATCCAACAGTACAAGGGAGAAAGAAAAGGATGGAGATAATAAACCAGTGACATTCAAACCATCCTGATTTGGAAGGGATGCATCCACTAGGTGTAACTCCATAGTTAATTGTATAATCGACTTCGATGAAGCCTCCTTCTTGTGACATTTAAGTCATTGATTCAGACAATGTTTAATCAAATGGCCTAATTGTGCACATCCCAAACATTGGAATGGGACTTGCCAATAATAATCCACTGGAGATCAAAATTTTCCGTCCACTTTATGTCCAATCATGCTTTTCAACCTCCCAAAAATTTGACCCCCACTAGGATCCATGCCACATGCTTATTGGCCTTTGAAAGGCTATACTCCTCAAGATAAATTAAGTGACCTATCGCATTTCGGATTAGGACCAGGGCCTTCCTATTCCACAATTCAATCAATAGTCTAGGAAGTTTAACCCAAACCGCCTTCCAACCTAGCATAACTCTGAGAGGGTTGAAATCAATAGTCCATTTCTTCAAACTAAGAACTCCTCTACCTCCTATCCAAGTCTTATAAATGATCTTATCAATTTCTTTCGGGCCCAAGAAGTGGATACAAAACCAATTGTTGAGAAGTAGACTCACCTTAGGATAATAATGTAGCAGAGGTTTCCAGTGTTGCAGAACCCATTGTTCCATCTTATTTATGTTAACAGATTGAAATTCCCATCGACCAACGATGTCTCTCTTACTGAGGCTAGAAACCCTACCAAATATTGCATCCTTTCTAATGCTCAATTCCTCGATGTGTTTTAAGGTTTTAACTACTTTGTTCTTCCTAAATTTTGGTTATTGAATGCCTACAACAGGTTCCAATGAAGGCACAAGCACACTAGATTGGCATTGTGACAACTTTTAGAAAGGGTCATTGTTAAATATTTGTAGGGTCACATTACCATATTTGTGAGAATAGTAAATGATTTTTTCCTCCAAGGTCTGCTTCAATAACTCTGAAAACTCCCATGAGTCGTGGCTACCCATTTTGGATCCCAGGTCCAATTGTCCTCACCAAGGAAACGATCTAACCATAACAAGTAAAAGTGTCTGCCAATTGTCTAAGATTTGTTGTGCTTGAATTCCAATAATAATATCCTAGTAGCCACATAAATCCTAGCAAATATATAGGCCTACCACAAAAATACCTTGTAAATCCTACACATACCTACATGGACATACCTAATACCCGCCACCAACCAAATAAAGAAGTGGGATTAAATGCCACCACCTTCCCCACAATCCTCCATCTAACAAAGTAAATACTATTTGTCCTTAACCAATATGGAGAATGAATGCAATAGAGGAAAAAATGAAACATAAATGTGATCAACCCCCACCAATGTCTAGGAAAAATTAGAAGTATTTTGAAAAAAACAAACAGGAAGTTCATGCGCATGTATCGTCTACTAAGAAAGCCCTCCAAAAGGTGAATCAGCGAATAAACCGATGCCAAGACTTCAAAATACTACCAAACACATCCACAAATGAGTCACCAAACTAATGGCATGAATCAATCAAGAAATAAATCATAGTAAAACCAGTTGGGGCTATGAACTCATTATGATATGCAAACGCATTCTCCACTTTAACTAAAAAAAAGCTCCACTCAAGTTTAAAGTGGTCAGATTCATGAGAAAGCGACTAACACTAGAAACCGAGTTGTAAGACCATTAATAGAGATAAATAACTTCAAAGTACTCTGGACCTCCTAACCAGCATAATTAGTTGAGAGATGAAGTATGTAATGTCCTAATAACTTCTACCTAGGTGGGAGTAAGCTCCAATAGACAAATAAATCCCACGAAACTTGAATGTGTTCCCAAGTAAGTTGAACAAGGGTTGAATTTCGCCCATGGAAAGGGTGGCTTCTTGAGGGCTACCTAATGCCTGTAGTCGCTACAAGTTTGCATCTATTTGTGTCTAAATATCAACCCATAAATGTAATAATTGCTCTGATTTATCTTCTATATGCAGTGCATGCAACACTCCATTAATAATCCTTCCAACTATAGAAACATTATGATCAATCCTTTGTTTTCAAAGCTCTTCAGCGGCATGGTAGAAAATAGAACCAGTCAGTGGGTGGAAGTCAAAGAAAAGAGGGCAAAAGGGCAAGTAGGTTTTGCGTTGAAACATTCTACACTAGATCATGTTATCACGTTGAGACACATTATTGAAAAGGTTTGGGAGGGCAAAGAATAATTATTTTGCTGCTTTGTTGACTTCAAAAAGGCATTTGACACAGTCCCTAGAGATAAGTTATGGAGTTCAATGGAATAACTTGGAATTCATTTGCATTATAGAGTTGTTGTCCATAGGCTTTATGAAGAGGTGAAATTCAAAATTATAACTTCAATATGCATTTCAAAAAGCTTTAGAAGTGACATTGGAGTAAAGCAAGGATTCCCTTTATCCCCTACTCGTTTTGGTTTATATATTGATAAATTGGAAGAGTGGTTAAATATGAAAGGTGGGGATGGTGTTCGGTTGGGGGAGTTTGTGATAAAGCTTCTTTTTTATGTTGATGACTTTGTATTGATTTCTAAATCAGCCCAGGGATTGCATATGCACCTATATGCCCTTGAGCATTTTTTCAAAGCAATGGTAATGCAAGTCAATACCAACAAGACCAAAATAATGATATTCTCAAATAAAAAGAATCGGAGTCAGCATACGTTCTTCTTTGAAGGCAACATTATTGAAGAAGTAAATGAATACAAGTACCTCGAGATTGATTTCAACAACAATCTTAATTGGGAGCACTGCAGAAAGGAGAATTTTAGGAGGGTGGAAAGCATTATATGCTCTTCAAAATAGATGTAGAAAGTCAGAGTTATGGGATTAGAAAATAATTAAAGTGCTTTTTGGGCTCCTAGTTTGTCCAGTGATATTATATGGGTGTGAATTGTGGGCTAGCAACATCCCTATCTCAAAATGGAAGGAAGTTGAGAAAATCCAAAAACGCTTGATCATGAGCAAGTTTAAAATAAAAGTTTGGTATCTTATGAAATAATGCTAAGTGAAACAGGAGCAACTTCCTTCAAAGCAATTGCTATGGTGCGTCGCATAAGGTATCTACAAAGATTGAGCAAATGAGAGAAGGTAGATGGCCTAAAGTTATCTTCAATGAAGAAATGAGTGAAAGAGAGAAATCATCGATGAGACAAAACAACAAATGGATGCAAAAATGGACCTCAATGCATGTCTCACAAATAGCAAGGATTTAAAGAGTTTTGTTAGGGAGAAGCTTCGTAAGCGTATATGGGGAAAAGAGTTGGGTAGAAAGAAGTACTATGTTCAAGAATTCAACCCCACTTGTGATCTCCAACAAAAAGAGTACATTGGAGCTAGAATTCCATAGAGAGAAAAGATTCTTATTGCTCAATTAAGAACTAACTCACATCAACTATGATGTGAAACAGGTTGGTGGCAAAGACATAAAGAATCTTTAGATTAATGGGTGTGTACTTTTTGCACTTTTGGGGCAATGGAATTGGAAAAACATTTCATTTTGGAAAGTGATTCTTTCATAGGCATCAGAGACAATATGTTAACATCGATTCCTTGGCATTTTCTTCCAGTGAGGGGATTGTTAGAAGGTTGGGTCAACTCATCATTAATTTCAATAATAAGAGGATTGAATTGCAAAAGGAAAAAAACAGGGAAGCTAGTGGTCCCATAGACTATATCTAGTCTCATGGACGTTAAAATTTCATTTCATTACTAAATTTTTTCTATCTTCCATCTGCACAGCAGCGCATTGTGCACTGCATTATCAAATTGAACCACTTGCAACTCTTACAACTCCTTGTTGCTCCATATCAATACTTTTGGTTTGAGGATTTCAATGTTTGAGAGTATCAGTATTGAGTAAGGATCACTAGAGCTACTTGCAACTATTATTATTATTAATGGTAGAAAGCAAGATGGCATGGGATTTTTGCGGAAAAGATATTGGTTTTTGTGGAATAGGAATTGGGTATAATTAGGAATTGCATTTTTTTTAATTGTGAATTGGGTGAGAAGGATTTGCACCACTATTTCAAATTTCTAAGAAGGGTAATTAACAGAGCAAGGAAATTGCAGGGATGTTAAGTCTTTAGAGAAAGCTCATGGGGATTTCAATAAGCCGAGGAGGTGCCGCTGTTAAAGATGAAATGAGGCAAGAACATAGTATTCTTACGTTTTGTTTCAATAGTTTAGAAACATGAAAAACATGGACCACCTTCGTAGTGCAATTTGTGGATGTGTCGGTTGGTTTCAAAGGTTATCATTGGTACAAACTCACCTCAAAAAGCAATCAAGTTCTTTTTCGAAATTTGAACATGTCTTGTAAATTGGTTTTAACCGTGAAATGTGAGGGATATGTTGGATTTCAAATTCCAAACTTGCAATTGGATTTCTGCCAGCAAGACAGGCATTCATTAGATATTTTAGCTCTCTATTAGAGACGACTCAACTAGAAAATTGTTTGAGCAGTAGGAACACAAACACACAAGTACATATTTGTTGGTATAAATAAAACCCAAAGCTCAAATATGTGGGCTTATGCCCTTTGTTTGATCAACCGTCGAAATAGAGGAATGCAAACAGGGACTAGAGTTTTTCGAGGAATGGATTTTAGACATTGTCTATTTTTCAGTGACCAACAAACATAGGACCACAGTCCAACGTTAATAATTTATTCCACTTCAACAAGTAGTGTCAGAGTTGGAATCAGTTTGAAATCGTGAAATCAGGCTCAACATCAGACCAAGCAAACAAATTTGGAATAGAGCAGTAGATAGGGCAAGCAAAACATAACAGAATGGGATTAGGTGAAATGAGCAGCAGGGCAAGCAGACAAAGCAGAACATAGGGGGATAGACAGGGCAAACAGAACATAACGAGACTAGGTGAAATGAGCAGTAAGAAAAGCAGACAAAACATAACAGAGGGGATTTAGAAAGACAAGTTGGGTTAAACTATGAGGTAGGTGCTTCCATTTCTCTACTATATTATTTAAAATGGAAAGAAAATCCATAGTAAATGTTTAAATGGATAAAAAAAACTTCAAGTTTTGTGGAAACATATCATTTGGTCAAGTTCAAATTGCTTCAATAAATAAAACATGAAAGTATATTTGGGTAAAATGAAAAACAATATCAAGGCGTAAGAAATCAAATCCACAGTAAATGTTAGCAATTATAAGAGAACAAATAATTTGGTCAAGTCAAAATTGCTTCAATAGATAAAATAGGAAAGTGGATTTGGGTATATGCAAGGCTTTCCCGCTTTAAATGTGAACAAAGAAGAAGAAAATAGTTCCAAAGAAAGAAAATACATAAGAGCAACAAAAATAAAGAAGAGTCAACCATCTACAGCCCCACAACTACATCTCTTACTTGGTCATTAGATCTCTATGTCTAAGAACTGATGGATGTTAGGACAAGGCCATAAATTTTGGAACCCAAAGAACTTGAAAGGGGCAAAAAAAAATCAGAGATCACACTTGCAATTAGATGTTTAATGGAAAGTTATAGAATTTTAGAAGAATAGGGGGCAACGTTACAAGAGGCTCTAGATATGAGAAAACAAAAATGGAAAAACATTAAGATAACATGGAAAACCACGAAAGAAGCAATAACAACAAATAGGGATTGATAATTTGCAAAGCAACTCACTTAGATATGAAAATATATTAGCAAACAATCCTTTTGGGAATGAAGGCAAAAAAGTACAAGAGGGAAGACATTCCAAAAGAAATAAAAGCTAGAGCTCAAGACACTAATGGTTACATAAGGATGGAGGAAAAAACAAATGTAAGTGCTAATAAAACACATAAAATAGAACACAAAGAAAGAAATGATAGGGAAACAAAATTTATTATTAGGGGATTAAGAGACTAAGGGAAGAATGAAAGCACTCTTAATTTGACAAAAGACCTTTTGAAAGAGAGATTACATTGGAAAGGGAAAATCTTCCAAGCAAAAAGGGCAGAAAAGATATGTGAAGAGTGATCTTGGCCCATAAAAGTCATCATGGAAAACTTGTAAGAAAAACACCATCTCTTAAGCAAAACGAAACTCTTGAAGGGTTCACACCTTTTTCTAGATGAAGATTTAGCCAACAAATAACAAGAGGAGAGAAGGAAAGAAGTGGATAAAATTAGAGCAACAAGAAACAAAGGGAAAAGAGCATGGTTATACAATGGTAAATTTGTTATTGCGCTTTTTGGGACCCATGGGAGAGCAGGGAAACAAGCTCTAAGTAAAGAAAAAAACATTTAATTCTATACTAGGGAGGAAAACAACAAGATCAACATGGATGAAAAGGGGTGAAGACTCAAGTTTGAGACTTGTGTGCCAAACCACATAGCAACCAAATCCTACCCAAGTCTACCTAAGTCTACTTTGTTGGAACTATAAAGGTTACCCTTGGAGGAGGGGACCTAGGTTAGGGCCTACTGTAGAAGGAAAAGACATAATTTATCTTATGGAAACTCATGAACACGATGGTTGAAAAACTATTATGTTTGATGGTTATTTGAAGTTAGTAGTTCAACAAAAAATGGCAAAGGGTATGATGGAATACTAGTTTCAGAGAAAGAAAAAGAAGGTCGTCACATTTAGTTAGTGAAAGAAGATACAAACAAATAATGTTTATGGATCAAAATATCAAAGAATGGGATTCACATAAAAGTTGCAGCGTGTTATTCCCCTTACCCCCCCCCCACCCAAAGTCACAAAAACTTACAAAAATAAGGGGATAAACAATAATGATCCATATGCAACAGTAAAGAAATATATTGTTGCATATTCTCAATAGGGAGAAGTTCTTTAGTGGGGGATTTTAATGCTAGAACAACAAATCAACAAGCTATTATCTTTTGTTGCAAAGAGGATCACAACCCTATTTGAGTCACTGAAGAAGAAAATCCCCAATGGTTGAGATTTTCACAATGTTGAAAAATGGTAACTAGCTTTGGTCTTCATATGTGTTTATGTATCATGACTTGATGTAAGCAATGTACTTGTCAAAGAAAAGGAAAAGGAAAAATATATTTTGTTAAAGAAAAAACATTTATTGAAGAATGTCTTTCTTGCCCATTAATTAGTTTATTAGTTTTTGGCACCCATTGTGTGCCCTAGGGTTTTGACAAGATCAAGGTAAAGGTCATGATGTAAAGTCCCTTAGAGGGCTCTTGGATCAATTTAAAATAAATTACTTTTAAATGTAAAAAGGTCAAGAAACCATCAAGTGATGGTCATCTAGCGTACCAAGTTGGCCCCATAGGAAGGCATTTGCACCATATCTTGAAGTCTGAAGAAATAAAAAAGCAAGGAGAAAGAGAAGGGCAACAAGGAAGTAAAGAAGAACATTTTGGTTTATCTTTGACATATTTTCTTTGTGCTAGCAAGATCACATGTGTGGAAAGGGATATTCTCTTATGTTCATATTTTCAGCCTAGGGAAGAGAAGCATTCCAAGTTGCATAAAGGAGTATTGATTGGGTGGTTGGCCCTCGCTTGGTGAGTTGTCTTGGTCAAGGTATGGAAGTCTTCCTTGAGAATTCTATAAGAAAGTGAAGTTTTGGGTTTTCCACTATGGAGGGTTTTTGTCATGGCAAAGAGCCTAATTTTCTGGTGTTCTTGTCTGCATTGTGTATTCTTTATTGGAATTGTCTTCATGATAATAAAAACATAATGATAATGATGATGATCTAAACTAATATCACAAGAAATGTCGATGTAATTCGAGAAAAACAAGTAAAATAATCCTAATTAAAATTTCCATCATTTTCTCAACATGGTATGAGAGCAAGGTTCACCTATGTAAGAAGGGAAAATTGAAGATCACAAAGAAGCTACAAAAATAACAAAGAAGTGTCTCCTCTAAAAGCGAAGTCATAACGAAAATTATGGGCTCAATTCTTTCGAATACATAGTCACCAAGTCCATAACAGAGATGGAAAAGAAGTGTAAGTGGTATCATAAATAATAGTTTGAGGATCTGAGGTGTCTTCCATCAAAATCTTTGAATACTGAATCCTTTGCAAAGAAGAACAAAGTTATGGGCTACTTAATTAGCCCTCTCCGAGTGTTTAAGTCCTCTGAACTGTGTTAATCATGTATGATATTTTGAAGGTCACTACACCTCTGTTTTAAGGGGTCGAAGGCCTATTTCAAGTACTACTAGTGGACCGAGATCATTAACAAAAAGAGAAATCTCTTGAGCGTTGAAGACAAGTATTTTTCTCATCATCTCAAGGAATCAAAGTCACAATAGCAACCATAGATCTGAGATTCTGGGCATCTTCGAGATAAGTATAATTGTTTTGAAATAAAAGAGTTGAGATCTCCTCGCAAAAGGTTAATACTTAAATAAATAAAGGAGACTATAAAAGGAATACGTAGTTCGAATTCAAGATCTAATCTTCCTTTGGGCGTACATACTCAATTCAGTGAAGTCTTGATACATAGACCTTATAACCCTCTAAACATACATATAGTTACGCTCAGTCAAGGTTACGAGCTTGCTAAAAATCTGAAGCACAACATAGATCCCATCTTCTAGACATGTCCTTGTGACATGGCTACTCTACCCTTTTTATTTTAACAAATTCAATACTTTGGTGAACGATTCCTTCTGGCACAAAGAGTACAATCACCAATCACATAAATTTTTTCTTTAAGAATCAAACAATCAAAAGGAATTGACCTTCAAGTGGCATTGTAGAAGGATCTAATTTCTGAAGAAGTCCATTCATTGTTTGAAGTCTCTTTGAAGAAAGTGGTTCGTCAAAAGGACAATTTTTTAGCATATTTGAAAATCCTATTTAAATTAGCAATCCAAAGATTGGAAAATTTCGAGAAGGTTTTGTGTGGAAGAAAAAAAATTGAGTATACATTTTTAAGGTACTCATCACACCTATGTCCATGTGGAGAGTCATGTTTGAAAGGGACAAGTTCGAAGAAGTAAGGAAGTAGATCTTAAACAACCCATTCATCAAGCAAATGTTGATCTTGTACCATCACTAGAGGTTTCTTGGCATAAGAAACATTGATATTCCTGTAGCTATCACTCTTGTGTCAAGACATGTGAAACTGTAGTTAAATTTTGAGAGAGAAACCAATCCAAAGATAGTGAACAGGGTCTCTGTGGTAAACATATAGTAGAAGGAAGGCTCTTGATGAGCACATGAACTCAGTGAAGAATATCTTGTGTAAATGTACACCCTAAGGCAGATGAACGAAGATGGCATCTGTAATTGCAAGTCACCACGGTAAAATTAAGTAACCATGAGGTATGTATGGCATATTTTATTAAGGATCCATCATAATATGTTTTAGGGTTGAAGATATGGCTCTAGGGTTTGTAGTTATTTCAATATCTTGGACTGTAAACTCTAAATGGTTTATGAGAAACCCTAGTAATTAGAAGCCCTAATCTTAAGATATTTTTTCCCTATGCTATGATTTCTAGGGTTATTTAGTATTATAGGGAAAAGAATGAACCCTATTATGACATGAAGAGGAATAGAATCTGATCTAGGGTTTGAATTTAAGAAACTGTAGGATGGCTTCATGATTGCATAGAAATCTAGAAATATAACTTGAAATCATATATTGGTATCGTATACTTTGCTTGGGCTAGTTGTTAATAAATGATGCAGGTATAGGAAGTAAAGGAAGGAGAATGGGTTGATTCTCCATTATAAGCATGATGGAAAGTGAGAACTTTTGATCCTTGGGTACTATGGCAAATTATTTGTACAACTATGAATGCCTGATAAACTTAAAGTCAACATACGCTTGAAACAATAACTCATTGAAAGGATAAATAAAGTATAAGTCTACATGGATGTCGCAGTCATCATAGAAAGGAAGCAGGTCTTGGTAACCTCATTAAGAAACATAAGTGGTTAATATAAAGAAAGTCATCTAACATCATCATCATTAGAAAGTGTTAGGATTTTCTGACACGTAGGAAATAAATAAGTATAACTTGGTATAGTTAGGTAAAGTGTGTTTATCTAGTATGTACATTTTGTAACTTACAATCTGACGGTCACGATATGTTCTAAATATGAATTGATCCAACGGTTCATTCTCTCCTTGGTATTACAGACACTTGATTTGTGGCTTAACACCCTATTGGTCCATGATCTTTATTTAAAAAGCATGGAGGGTCATGTATTAGGTGACAGTTCATGAGAGAAGCTTATGTAAATTTTCTTTCTTCTACATTAATAAATTTCCTGAAGTGGCCACGTTGGGTCAGGCTATGGACTACTTCCTTCTTTGAGGATTTTGACCACATCATGAATATTGGTGTATCGATCTGTGATTTGTTTGTGAGCGATGTCCTTTGGTGTTCTATCTAAGGAACTTACCCTGTAAATTTCTACATGGTATCAGACTCGGGGGCTTTACTAGGGGAGCAATACCATACCACGTAGGTTCATATTGGGGGATATATATTGAGGAAAAAATGACATAATATATTGGAGGATATATAGGGGGTAAAGGGTTTTTATATTGGAAGGTATAAAAAATGAATCTCAATGTTAATTTTAGGCCCCTATACTACTAGTGTAACCCCTTATTGTTATTAGTACAAGCCCATTATTATATTTTTGTACCCATGTAGTCCCCATATTGTTACTATTGTGCCCCATAGAAGCCCACTATTGTTATTATTGTGTCCTTACATTATTATTGTTATGTCGGCTCTGATTATATTATGACCACTTAAACTCCTATATATAGAAAGGAGGTCTTTTCATTTGTATCATCTAAGAATTATTCATTTGTGTAATGTAAAGGAGGTTTCCCCCTCGAAAAGGCTTATTTCTAAGGTGTTGATCTATCATTTCTATCTTTTTATGAGCTAGTTTCATAACATTTGGTATCAGAGCTTTGGATTCTAGGGTTTCGCTGCTCCAAACAAGTCATCATGGCATTTGCGCTATAACTTTTTTTCTGCGACATATAAAATGCTAAAAAAAAAACCCATTTGGGTCGAAATCTTTCTGAACCACGGATCCGAATTTCAGAACTTTTCGCATTATATTTGTGGAGATATGATCTGAGGAAGTTGGCCTTTTTGCAGACTCCCGAATTACATTCCAAACAGGTGACCTGGGGAAAATCCTCATAACTTTGGTTTTGAGAATCATATTAAAATTTCGTAAGAAGTTACAGAAATAGGATGAAAATTAGTTTCTTTTATATTTTTTTTAGATTCGAAGGTCAAAACAGTGACACATGGCACTTCATACAAGTTTTCTCTTCTAAAAAGGTATACAATCAGGTCATCTTGGGAGATTGTGCATAACTCTTCCTTGGAGAATCTAAATTCGATCAGACTGGTGGCATTGGAAAGAGGACGTAGAGGGATACTTCCGGTCGCAATTGCATAACTTAAAGATCAGAAAGTATAAAGTTACAGTCGTTTCAAGATCGAGCTCCTAAAATAAATAAAAAGAGAGATGAGAAAGTTTGATGGCAAGGATCTAGTAAATTGGATGCTACAGATGGAGAAATATTTTGATCTACATGGTGTACCACTATTACAAAAGGTATGTATTTCATCTTCATATTTAGAAAAAGAACAATTTTTATGGTATAAAGGGCTTTGTTATCGTAAAAAACTTGTTACGTGGTCAAATTTCACAGAGGAAATTATAGCACATTATGATAATACAAAGAGAAACACCTTATTTAGAGCAACACCACAACAATTGGAAGAAAAAAGAGAAAAATGGTTTTTTTTACAAAGTGGAAAGCAAACTTATGGCAACAAGGAATTCTACCCCTCACAACTATAAAGATGGAAGTGTTGTTTCTCCTAGCCTTCTACAACCTACAAGGGTTACACCACAACAATTGGAAGAAAAAAGAGAAAAAGGGATTTGTTACAATTGTGATAGCAAATGCACTAAAGGTCATAAGTGTGCTGAGAAGAAATTATTTTACATAGAGTATGAAGAGGAGGAAGAAAAGGATCAAGAAACATAAAAAAAAAAAAGAGGATATACGCCAAGACCCAACCCCAGAGAAATAAGAAATGAATTTGGCCATATCTTGTAAAGCATTGGCAACAATTACCACTCCTCAAACTCTTAAGATAGAAGGACATATCAAGAAGAAAAAATTTCAAGAAGTGAAACATCACATCAAGAAAGAAGAAATGAATCCAACCATATTTTGTAATGCATTGGCCGGAATTACCACTTCTCAAACTATCCAGATAGAAGGACATATCAAGAAAAAAAATGTCCAAGAAGTGAAAGATCACATCGAGCATCAAGAAATGAATCTGACCATAGCTTGTAAAGAATTGGAAGAAATTACCACTCCTCAAACTCTCAATATAGAAGGACATATCAAGAAGAAAAAGGTTCAAGCAGTGAAAGATCACATCGAGCATCAACAACAAGTTCTCCAACTTTTAAAGGATAACGCCACTTTGGTGCAAAATCAAATGAAACAACAAGTAGATCAACATCGTATTGAAAAATGTTTTGATGTAGGTGATTAGGTATTTTTACTGCTACATCTAAAGCAAGCTATTTATGAGAAGGAAATGTTGGCAATACTACATGCACTTAAGGAATGGCAGCCTTGTTGAATGGGAAGACACTTCAAGGTAAAAATGGATCATGATAGTCTTAAATACTTTTTAAAACAATTATTATCTTTAGAAGAACGGAAAAAATGGGTCACAAATATGTTGGGTTGTGACTTTGACATCATCTATAGAAAAGGGAAGAAAAATTTTGTTGCAGATGCACTCTCAAGAAAGGATGAGGATGTGAAAGCATTGTTTTGTGCTATTTCTATTATCCAACCAAATTGGATAATCGAAGCAAGGGATGAATGGAAGAAGGACGAAGAAGTATGGAAACTCATTAAAAAGTTGCAGAAGATCCCAATTCAAACAATATTGCCAGAACTTGAAGAGGAAGGAAAAATCATATTGGAACCTAGAGCATTCACAGAAACAAGAACCCGACAGCTACAAAATCGATCAATTTCAAAGTATCTCATCAAGTGGAAGAACTTACCCGCTAAAGATTCCACATGGGAGGACAAGAATTTTATATAGAAGCATCAAGAACTACTCAAGCATTGAGGACAACACTTTTTGAAGGAGAGGGGCATGTTAGGACCCTATACTACTAGTGTAACCCCTTATTGTTATTAGTACAACCCCTTTATTATATTGTTGTACACATGTAGTCCCCATATTGTTACTATTGCGCCCCATAGAAGCCCACTATTGTTATTATTGTGCCCTTACATTATTATTGTTATGTCGGCTCTGATTATATTATGACCACTTAGACTCTTATATATAGAAAGGAGGTCTTTTCATTTGTATCATCTAAGAATTGTTCATTTGTGTAATGTAAGGGAGGTTTCCCCCTCGAGGAGGCTTATTTCTAAGGCGTTGATCTATCATTTCTATCTTTTTGTGAGTTGGTTTCATAATAGTATTAGACTCTGGGGCTTCACTAGGGGAGCAATACCATACCACATGGGTTCATATTGGGGTATATATATTAAGGAAAAAATGACATAATATATTGGGGGATATATAGGGGGTAAAGGGTTTTTATACTGGAAGGTATAAAAAATGAATCTCAACGTTAATGAAAAAATATAAAGGGGTCTAAAAAATATTAATGAAAAAATGGATACCTACAATATGCAGTGAAAATAGGGGTTTTTTAAATTAGGAAGGTGTATTGTGTTTGTATTGCTAAGGGTTAAATAATGTGAATTTTAGAGATATTTTCAAATATGTAGTCAAATTAAGGGTATTTTTTAATATGGTATGATGCATGTGATATGCCAGAGGTTCATTGAGTGAAAACCTCGGGGTATCATAGCTATTTGAGGGTTGCATCTGTTGGTGATCCAAATCTGAAGCCAATACAACTGCATCTAACTGTCGTTTCCTAGATCTATTGTTTCTTACTAGTTTCGGGCCAAGAGGATTGCTCTATTGTGTTAGGAGCATCTGTTCCAGTGATGAACCCATTTAATTTCATGCGAAAAGATTTCTGATAGCCCTAGCTACATCATTTTTAAGATCTGAAGGTATATAATCTTTATTTGCAGTTATAGTTATTTATCTCTCTGTTTATTTCGATTTATAGTTCTCTATAAAAAAATTATTACCGGATCTATACCTTTCATTTCTGCATATGCTCTTTGCCCCGCAACTCTGTGCGATCTGGGCAAACTAGAAACAGAAATAAATGATTTTTCTCATGCGTATGCTCTTTTCCGTTGCGCCTTATTGTGATCTTGGAAAATCAAAAACATTAAGGAAAATATTTAATTTCCAACCAAATATAACTTTAAGGTGTAAGGCTTGGATTAATTTTGTTTGTTTGTTTGGTTTGTGTGGTTGTTGTTTTTTTTTGTAGGCAAAAAGGGGTTTTTCAAGTAAGCACGCACTCCAAAGCTTCAGTGAGCAAAAAAAACCTTCCTTCTTTCCAAAAATTACAAAGCTTTTAAATTAGCTCACTTGGTCTAAAGTTACTTTATAAGAATAGAGGTCTTGGATTCAAGTCTTTCTTTTTGTTGAGTTACTTTTTCAAAAAGTACATGTAACTTATGTTTTAAAGTTACTTTATGTAAAATTATTCTCACCCATTATAAAAAGTGAGTCACTTATCTTTTATTTAAGTTACAATTTAATGGATAGTTCATAAAGTACCATTGTAAAAGTGACTTTCACTTATTTATAAAAGTGGGTAAAGTAATCATTTTTTAAAGTGAGCTAATTAGATTAAGTTTGGAAAGGAGTGGATTTTTTTTTAAATATAATGTTATCATCAACTTCCAAAGATTCACGTGGTTCGCTGGCATCTTCAACAATTTTTCTTCAAAAAGCCATAAATTCTTCATCTTGAAGTCATTTTCACAACCGTTTTTTTAAATCGCCCTAATTTTTCAAGATATTTCCATTGGAACACTTAGTTTCATCATATACAACTTAAATTTATTTTAAAATGGAAAGTCCATGCCTAGTTATTCTTGACAGCACCAACTACTTCCAATGGTTATCCTACGTGGTGGATTTACTTAGAAGTAAAGGTCTTTATAGAATAGCCTCAAGCCAAGAGTCTAAACCTCAATATGAAGATAAGCAAGCCAAATGGGAAAATAAGCAATATCTAAGGTCTATTTCTCCATACCTTAGATTTCATATCGCAGAAATTGATACCCTCGATGAAGCAATAAAAAAACTTAATAAATTTTTTCGAATTAAAAATGAAATTATAGCCCATCAACTCAAAAATGAGTTGCTTACATTGGACCCCAATAATTTTTCCTCCATTGAATATCTTTTGTCCAAGTTCAAGACCCTTAGACTTCTCTTGGAAGGTGTTAAGGTTAAGAAAGAAGATGTAGCCTTATCTATTCCATTATTACCAAGTTAGGACCAACCTACTTTGCATTTGTTTCCACCTTCCATTCTACTAGAGAAGCCTTTATTTCTGAAGGGAAAGACTACAATTCCCCCTCTTTTGATGCCTTTTGTGATTCTTTAATAAGATAACACAAAAAACTCTTACATCTTGGTCTTCTTAATACTGGAAACTCTTCTAAGAAAGCCTTAGCAGCCGAGCAACAACCAAGTTCAAAGAATCCTAAGAAGCAGCATCTTAAAAAGAATGGTCCTAAACCAAATAAGGGTCCTAAGCCATTTCAGCCTCAAAATGAAAAATCAACTCAAAAAAATGATAAGGCAACTAAAAACAAAGGGAAGAAGAATGATATACATTTCAACTTTTGTAATTGTGAAGGCCACTTAGAATCCAAATGCTTTAAGAAGATGTAAACCTTTGAAGCAACAATGAAGAAGCATAACATTCATTTGGAGTACTCTTCAACTTCAACTGCATCTTATAACACTTTTTGCATGTGGTTGTCAACCATCTTGATCTGGTTATGCACTAAATGTATCTTCTTCTTCTCATTCTCATGAGTGGCTCATTGATTATGGAGCTTCTTATCACATGGCCAAAAACAATGCCATGTTTTCCTCTTTAAATGATTGTAACACCAAAAATATATATGTTGGTGATGATAGATCTCTTAGTGTTGTAGTGACTGGAACTATTCATCTAGAGAATGGTCAATTTAATGATGTATTATGTGATGCTACCTTATCGTACAACCTTCTATCTGCATATCAGATAACTCATTCATGTGAAGGTAAAATTGTTGAATTTTCACCTCAAGATGTTGTAATTAAGGACCTAAGAAATCCTAGACAGATTTTAGTTACTGAATTTGCTGATGATCCTATAAGGTTGTATAAGTTTAACAAATTTGTGTCATCAACTATTTCCTCGGTATTTGTTTCTCATAATGATTAAGTGAGCAAACTTTGGCATGAACGATTTGGTCACTTAAACTATTGCTCCCTTCAAAATCTATGTAAAGAAAATATGGTGACAGGTCCTCCTATGGTATCTTGCAGAGATGGTGTTTTTTTAAGATGTGTACTCAGAAAACATCATCAGGATAGTTTTGAAAAACGTGCCTCTTGGCATGCCTCAGCCCCTTTACAGTTTGTGCATAGTGATTTTGTGGTCCACTTCCAGTTGTTTCATTGTCTAGCTACAAGTATTTCTTAACTTGTATTGATGATTTCTCTAGACGCTCTTGGGTATACTTCTTAAAACTCATGAGTGAAGTCTTTAACATGTTCTTGGCCTTTAAGGCCTTTGTTGAGAAACAATATGGACATAAAATTCTTAAGCTAAGATCTAATAATGGTGGAGAATATGTTAACAACAAACTCATCAACTTTTGCACTGACCATGGAATTCAATTGCAACATATTGTTCCATATACTCCACAATAAAATGGTGTAGCTGAAAGGAAGAATCACACCTTAAAGAAAATGGCTAATTGTATGCTTCAATCTAAAGGACTTAGTCTTAATTTTTGAGAAGTTGCAATTAATTGTGCAAATTACATAGTAAATCGCACTCCTACTAAGGTTTTAAAGAATATCACTCTAGAAGAAGCATGGATCTCAATTAAACCATATATAAGTCACTTACGTGTTTTTGGAAGTGAAGCATGGGCTCATATTCCATATGAGAAACATAAAGCCTTAGAACCTAAGAGTGAAAAATGTATTTTTGTTGAATATTATGAAGATGTCAAAAGATATAGACTTCTTCAACCTAAACTCAATAATGTTATCATTAGAAGAGATATAAATTTTGTTGAAAATATATTGGACTACAAGCCTAGTTCGACAGATGTGCCACCTCTCTCTATCCCTTCTACTTCTAAAAATATTTCTTCTTCAGATGATGACAGCGAGGATGACAATCCTCCCCCACCTTCTCGGGATCCTCCTTCAGCTCCTTAGTTTCCAAGATGGTTTTTCACTACTCGGGATGCAGCAGGTGCTCTTGCAAGTGATTCTATAGATCAGATTCATACATGTTCTTAGTTCAATAGAGCCTCTTCTTTACTGGCTCAAGCTTCAGCGAATTATGATCCTTACACCTTTGCAGAAGCTTCAGGCCATCTATATTGGGACACAACCACGAATGGAGAATATCTTTCATTATTGGCAAATGATACATGGGACCTTGTTCCTCTTCCAAAGGGACAAAAACTTGTTAGATGCGAACGGGTTTATAGAACCAATTTTGGACCAGATGAAAAAGTTGATAAACATAAAGCTCGTCTTGTTTCTAAGGGTTTTTCATAAGTTTAAGGCATTGACTATACTGAAACCTTCTCCCCTATTGCCAAAATGAACTCTATCTACCTTGTTCTTTGCCTTGCTGGCTCTTTCAAATGGGAAGTCCATTAGATGGATGTTAAATCTGCCTTCTTGCATGAAGAAATCTATATGAAAAAACCTCCTGGATTTATACAAATAGACTCCAGCCTTGTATGTCAGCTTAACAAATCGCTTTATGGTCTCAAGGAAGCCCCTCGGGCTTGGTATGCCAAATTGGATAGATTTCTTTTAGATACTAGATTTTCTAGGCGTCATTCTGACAATAATGTCTACACCAAGAAAGTGCGTAAATATCTGATCATTCTTATTCTTTACGTTGATGATCTTCTCCTTACTAGTAGTGATCCCAACCTTATAAACCATGTGAAGTCCAACCTTAAAAATCAGTTTGAAATGACAGACTTAGGAAACTTGCATTATTTTCTTGGTCTTCAAGGCTTGTAATCCAAAGAAGGCATTTCCCTTTCCTAGTCCAAGTATGCTTGTGATCTTCTACACCACCTTCACATGGAAGACTGTAAGCCAACCCCTTCTCCGTTTCAGTATGGAGCCAAAATTTCAGTCACTTTTACTTCCCCTGAATTTGATGCTACCTTATACCGTCAGCTTGTTGGAAAACTTGTATATCTGACCCATACCCATCCTAACATTTCCTTTGTTGTTGGCATTGTTGCTTGGTTTATGAAAAACCCACATGAAAGTCATTGGAAAGCAACTAAAAGAATACTTTGTTATGTTCGAGGTACAGTTCAGTTTGGGATTCATTATAGTATAGAAGCATCTCCTCTATTGGTTGGCTTCACTGATTCTAATTGGGCTGTTGACCCTGATGATTAGAAGTCTACTGCAGGTTATGTCTTCACTCTTGGTTCTGGACCTATTACATGGGCTTGTAAGAAACAAAGTTCCATTTCTCTTTCTTCAGCAGAAGCAGAGTATCGTGGCACCATTGAAGCTAGTAAGGAATCCCTGTGGCTTCATCAAATCTTGTCAGAATTTGGTTTTCAGCAACAACATCCGACTACACTTTGGTATGATAATAAAAGTGCTATTAAACTATGCAAAGATCCAGTCCAACATTAGCGCAATAAACACATTGAACTACACATGCACTTCACCAAAAATCTCATTCATGACCATGTTCTTGAAGTGCAATATTGTTCAACCGATGATCAAGTTGCAGACATCTTTACAAAGGTTCTCACAGATGCGAAGTTTACTAAGCTTCAATTTATGGTTGGAGTTTAGAAAGTTGTCACTAATGGGGGATAGGCTCTAATGCCTCCTTCCTTCTCCTATTGCGTCATCTTTGTACATTCATCAATCCTATTCCAAGTTGTTCTTAAGGGGGGATGTTAGGATATTCCAACACATAGGAAATAATTAAGTATAACTTGGTCTAGTGTATAGTTAGGTAAAGTGCGTTTATTTAGTATGTAATTTTTGTAACTTACAATCTGATGGTCACAATATGTTCTAGACACAAAGTTATCCGATGGTTCATTCTCTCCTTGGTATCACTTACACTTGATCTGTGGCTTAACACCCCATTGGTCCATGATCTCTATTTAAAGAGCATATAGGGTCATTTATTAGGTGATCGTTCATGAGAGAAGCTTATGTAAATTTTATTTCTTCTACATTCATAAATTGCCTGAAGTGGTCACGTTGGCTTAGGCAATGGAATGTTTCCCTCTTTGAGGGCTTTAACCACATCAAGAATACTGGTGTACCGATCTATGATCTGTTTGTGAACAGTGTCCTTTGGTGTTCTATCTAAGGAACTTACCCTATAAATTCCTACAGGAAGGAGCATTTGTAGGATGAGGAAAACCAATATCCTCTATTGGAATATTCACTAGAAGGTCCACTTCTCTTAGAAAAAGTAAGTTTATCGTTAAGAATTCCACCTTGTATGGGATTCATCGTTTAAAAGGATGATGGTATAAGGGTGCAGCATGCCAATATGGTTGAAGCACTCTCAATTAAGGAAAGGTAGTTTCTGAAGGAAGTCTAGATGACCAAAAAGGGAAAAGTGGTATGTATGCATGTATTTGATAAAATAAGGCATGCCATCATATAGTTACATATTGCATGGGTAAATACTCTACCTCATGAGCATGATCAAAGAAAAGGGGATCTCTTCCTTGGAAATGTGCATGAAGGCATGGTTCACATGTTGACAAGATGAAATCAACATAATATGTCCTCATATGGAATATGAGGTAGTTGATGAAGGAACTATGGATGGGAGTTCTTAGGGAGAAATATGTGAAGAAATAAATAATAGATCGTGAAAGTTGTAATTATGGTCACGTAAAATAAGGAATCAACATCTGATGAATAGAAGAATCTGGTATGACATCTCCATGGGAAAGGTATGAAGGCCTTGATAAATTGTGAAAAAGACCCTTGAAGTCTTAGAGATATGTTTATAAATTTGCAGGAAGTTGATGTTGCAGGCAAGTAGATGTCATGATGAAAGGGCATCACAAAAGGTAATTTTGATTTGATGTTCATTTCTTATTTTCTGAACAACATTTGGATGGGTTAATACAGGGCTATCAAAAAAGGAGTTGTAGATTTCACATACAACTAACACTTATGTGGTGGGATAGAAGATCCTAATAGCAACCTGACGTGAAAGAGGTATTTGTAGGAAGAAAATCCAGATGTGGACTAGATGACCACTTTCCGACAGAGAGAAGGAGGACATGACTGATATGGCTCGTGAAGGAAAGTGATGGATGGTAGATTCCCTACAAAGAAAATATGAAGGCTCCATAATAATGAAAAATAAATTCATGACATCGAAAGGAGGAGCTCCACAAGCAGCTAAAGGTCCCATGATCTCCACCAAAAGTAGAAATTTTCTACTGGAAGCAAGTCCTTGGTTAAGAGGGAGCTTGGGTACATTCCTTTTTATATGAATGGGTATATCATCTTGTTGTAAAATGTAACTAGGTTCAGTATTCATATGAAATGTAATTATGATACCTGTAAATGATGAAATAAAAGAATAAAATTATTTTTGTAATTCCTTGCTTCATGGGTTTCATGAGAAAAAGTTTTTATTTCTAGATGGCTCCCATTGAGAGCTTTAGGATTTGTCAAAGAGTCAATTTCATCTATGAAGATATGTCAAGAGTATTCTAGTTTATAGGAATGTCAAAATAGCCCCCCCAAAAGACAAGCATCGTTCTCTTGATGTCGACCTACAAGATTACTAAAATAACACAAGTCGGTTCACAAATTAAAGGGACACATCTCTTCATATATCATGTCGGCTTATTATGGAGACAAACTACTATATATACCCTGCTAGATGTTCGCATAAGAACAAGTTTAGGAATTCAGATCCTCTGCAATTTCAGTGGGTACAGTGAAAAAAATTCGGGCATCCTTGAAGATTTCAGTGATCATTACAGTCATGACAGTTCAGATTCTTCTAACGTAATTTTGGATGGTTATCACAATCAAGAACTCGTATATCTCTGAGAATTTTCAGAGGTCAATTATAGTGCTAAAATTGGATAAGGGTGAAGAAGAAGGTTCAGTGAAGGAGATCGATCTAGTGTATATAAGTATAGAGATAAGCCCAAGATTCTCTAAATTTCAGATCACAGAAAGGAGACTAGTTCAGATCATAAATAGGAGACACTAGTTCAGATGGAACTCAGAAAATGATGAAGGGACAATGAAGACTTTTTTAAGTACTGATCACAGTTTAGTGGAGTCAATTCGGTGCTAAAATGAAACTAAATTTCGGTGATTTGAAGATTGAGTTTCGGTTCTATCTCAAGAAGGACTTGATGCCATCACAAGAAGCAAGGTCTCGGTTATATGACAACAAGACGGTCTCACAAAAGGATATCACGATATGACGATAGTGACAATATCTCAATGGTGACAATATCTTGATGATAAGAAGGTCAAAGAGGAAGAAGAGTCAAGAAGAAGAAGGTTGACTATCAAAAAGAACATTTGTCTTAGTCTTGGAGTGGCAAATAGGTCAAGGGTCATGGTCTTGGTATTCGTCAATTGGAATTTCTAGAAGAAGAATTTGTGTGGGTTTTCCTCTCAAAGAGTGAGAGCTTTTGACCCTGGATTATAGCCTACATGATGTTCCTCTTGTGTATTTATGTCCATGCATTGGTTATTTTTAATGAAGAAGAACACTAATAATCTCACATGAAGAAGTTCCTAATCTAAAGAAGTAAAAATCATTCACAAACATTCACTAATGAAAGAGAAATCAACTAATTCTAATGCCAAAAATTTCTCAACATGGTATTGGAGCTAAGGTGCTGAAGTCAAAGGAAGGGCATATAGTCAAAGAGACATTCAAGGAAAGGCATCAAAAGCAAGTTTAAGGCTATCAAAGCAAAAGAACAAGATCTACATTGAAGAATCAAACCCTAGATCAAAGAAGCAGTTTGTAACAACAAGAGATTTTGTTTCTATAGTTATCATCAAAAGGCCATAAATACCCTCATCAATTTGTATACAAGACAAGATAGCTCCAAGGACTTTAAATATGAAGATCACATCATCTTGGAGAAAGTCGAAACCCTAGAAGCATTTCTGATCTACACTATAAGAAAAGTCAAAGTATATTGAAGGCAAGAAGGCATTGTCATCATTTTCAAGGTTATAAAGCAAGCAAGGATTCTCTCCTTGTCCTGGAAGAAGTTCATCTAAAGAAGAAGCAAATCATTCTCATCAAAAGGAGAAACCTTCTCTACTAAAAACATGCTTTTTCATTTGGAAGAAGATCATCCAAGAGGGAGCTCTAATACATCTTCTTCAACCATCATCAAAGTGATTAAGGTGAAGATTTAATCTTCACTTTTCAAGTAAGTATATTTCATTCTTTAATCAAATTGGTAAAATGACTTCGTGTTTGCAAGGAGATCTATAAATTGGATGGGTCATCAAAATTCCTTACAAGAATGATCAGGTGCTAAAAAAATAGCTCAAAATTCAAAGTTGTCATATTGGTGTGGAACCTAGACGACCATGTAGTTCTTGTCATCCTGAATCCGACACAACTTGTTTCGCGCAAAACAGACTCTGTATGACTCCATAAATGAGTTTTTTTCACTTTCCCAAATAGGTGAATTTAAAAAAAAATGGACAGCAGAGTCAACTTTCCGTACTACTGATGTGGATTTGAATGGGTAGGGAATGTGGACGTTGAATTGGTCATCAAGCTCCTTGGCAAATTATATTGTGCCAAGTGGCACATTTTTACTAGTCAAATTTTTGTGGTTTTGATTGGTTGAAGGAGTGGCCAACCACAGGCTGACACATGGCCCAACTGGAGTTCGCCACATGGCAGCCCAGGAGGCCACCAAAAGTTATGCTATATTCAGGGCGAAGGTAGCGGGGGTCGAACCCTCGACCTCCCAATAGTAATACACAGTCGTTATCGTTGCACCACAGCAATAGTTCTTAAAATACATAGAGCGCAGTTTATCTTTAAAGATTTGTTGCTGCATAGTTTAGGGAAAATCACAGACATAACCGTCCATGTGAACACCGTTATCTAAGTCGCCAACATTTATGCGACCACCAAATTAAAGGGGCTAGCACCACGGGCTAGCCCCTGGGCGCATGGCCCTCCATATGCCTTAATCTCCGAATTTTTAGGCCTTGGCAACCAATTTATCTGCCTGTATTTCGGCGGATTTAGTGGCTAGCTAGAGGGAATCCGGGTGAAAATGAGCGTTTGGTGTCGTATTTTGGGCAATTTGTGGAGCAAATAGTGGAGAAACTAGGAGAGGTCATAACTTCTTCAGTTTTAGACTAGATTGGGGGTAAAAAGAGCCTATATGGCAATGTTTTGGACATGTTGGACTCATTGGAGCGGGTTTCAGAAGCATTTGAGCATTGTAAACACATATTTTTTCAAATTTTAGCATAATAGAGAGGCCCAAGCCATTGGAAGCTAGACCAAGGAGACGTAGCCTAGGAGGGGTGAACTCCTTCATCATGTTCCTGTTGTGATGTGTTGTTGGTGATGTTCTGTACATTTATATGTTGTTGTTCAGTTTCTTATTTATGTTAAATTTCTCATAAAATTAACATAAAAAATCATTTTCACTTGCAATAAACTCATGAATCCTTAAGCACATGAATAACATTATGTTTATAATCTGAGGAGTATCTTAGCACAACAAAACTAATATTCCTAATCAGATCAAGTTTGGTATCAGAGCTCTTAGTTTTATTTGTGCAAGAAGGATTTAACTGTTTGCAAGTTTATTTCATGCTTACAAGGTTAGAACTCAAAAGAGGAGAATGGAAACTGGTTGAAAGCCCTAAAGTTGTGTCAAGGGGAAGTAGGGCAAGGTTGCCACAATCTCCAACACTAGTTCTTACTCAAGTTGCAGTTGAGGCACCGGCGAGCATGTCTCATGAAGGAGAGCCTACAATAGCAGAGGATGAGAAGGTCTTCAGGAATTCTTTCTTTGATATGACAGAGATGGTGAAGGTCCTCTATGAAGAGAGGAATACCAGGCTGCAGGGTGAAAGCTCGAAACCTCCCAAAGGTTCATTAGGAGGAGGAGGTAATGAAAATGGAGGTAAACCTCCACCCTCTCCACCACCTTCTTCATCTTCTTCTTCAAAGGCATCTTCACCCTCTTCCACTAACACAACCCTTACTCATACTCATCAACATACCTCAAAAGGAACTCGTAAATCACCTTTATTAAAACTTGATGTTAAATTTGAACTGCCCAATGGTGAAGTGAATGGAGAGAAGCTTGATAATTGGATTCATCAATTGGAGATCTATTGCATAATTTAAAACCTTCAAGAGGATGACATAAAGATTCATTTGGCTTCCTTGAGAATGGAGGGTGCAGCATTAGTATGGTGGGAATCAAAGACACAAGAGGAGATAAAAAACCACGGTAAGATCTCAATTTCTTGGTCTGATTTCATTGCTGCAATTAAAAGACAATTCTACCCTCTAGCTTATATGCAGAAAACGATCATGAATTGACATAACTTTAGACAACTTTAAGGTCAAAATGTGCAAGATTACACCCAAGAATTCAGAAAAAGGTCTCTAATGTTAGGTGTAGATTTGCAATCACAAGACACGTTGTTGAAGTACATAGGGGGTTTACCTTATTACCTTAGGCATACTATCTTAATGTTTAATCCCAATAGTCTAGAAGATGTGTGTGTGCAAGCCAATCATCTTGAGGCAAGAGGGAAAACCCCTCTAGAAGAGGGTAGTAAAAAGTCATTTAAGGGTAAAGAGAAAGAAGAGGGCTTCAAAGGAAGGAAAAAAGCATCCATTAAAAAGGAAGGAGAGAAAATAATATGTAAACATTGTTCCAAAGAGGGTCACGATGAAGCTAATTATAGGAAGAATCATCCTTAGATGAGGCCTAAGAAATTCAACAACAAAGGAAAAGAAATGACAATTGTCATCATTCAAGAGGATTTGGGATCTGATTCGAGTAATGAAACTAAAATTACAGCCATGGGTACAAAAAGAATCCATTGCTAGCACTAGTATATCAAATTGTCACACTAGCACTCCAAATGAAGAAACAAGGATTGAATTATTTCATGTGAGGGTAATCTCAAAAACAAAAAAAATCGACACACTTTTTGATAGTGGATTGCAAGCTAGCTTGATATCTAATGATTTAGTCAAGAAACTTAACCTTGAAATCATTTTACATCCTAAGCCATATCCATTGGGTTGGATATTCAAGGACACAAATTTACAGGTTACAATAAAATGTATTCTTTGGTTTGCAATCACAACAAACTTCATTGAAGAAGTTGAATTAAATGTTGTGCTGCTTGATATATCAGGAATTGTTTTGGGTAGTCCTTACCTCTATGATAGAAAAGAAATCTTCTATCATCATGAAAACAAGTACCAATTGTTCAAAGATGGTGTGGAGTATATTGTGAGAGCTCATTGCAAGGAACTAAATCTTTCATTAGTTAATGCAGGGAAAATGAAAAGATTAGTGAATTCAAGTAAAAATTTAGTGCTTCTTATGATCAAACCCAATGTTGATGTTAATTATAAAGTGTTCAATGGTTGTAATTCAAAATTGAAAATTTATTTGGTTGATGTTGTTAACCATGATAATGAAGTGTTTCAGAAAGTGAAGGGATTACCTCCCAAGAGGAGAATCCAACATGAAATATCATTGCAGCAAAAGTATCTTCTTTCTAACATTGACATGCATCGGATGTCAAAAAGGGAAAGTGAAGAAATAACAAAGCGAATCCAAGGGTTGTTGAACAAAAGGATCATTCGACCATCTCCGTCACCATGTGGTGCACCTATATTTTTGGTGTCCAAGAAGAATGGAAACCATTTCATTGAATGGGATTCAAGATGTGGATATCATCAAAGTAGAGTTGTTGAAGGAGACATATGGAAGATGACATTAAAAACCAAGAACGGTTTGTTTGAATGGCTTTTTATGCTTTTTGGTCTTTGCCATGCTCCTACTAATTTAATGCATGTGTTGAAAGATGCATTGAAGCCATTTATAGACATGATAGTCTACTTGGATGACATTTTCATTTTCAAAAAAAAATATTATGAACATGCCATGTGTAAGAAAAAAATACTTGATGCCATATGTCAAGAACATTTGTTAGTGAAGATGTCAAAGTATATGTTGGATAAAACTTCTTTGATGTACTTGGGCCATAATATTGGAGAAGGTGAGTTGAAGTTAGACCTCTCCAAGATTGATGCCATTATGGAGTGGTCAATGCTCAATATAGTCATTTGGATAAGAGGTTTTTTGGGAGAAGCCCAATGTTGGAGGAATGATTTTGTTAATTTTTCTTCTATTGTAGCTCATTTTCATTCTTTGGAAGTTTTGAAAAAGGTCTTCCAGTGGGGAGGCAAACAACAAGAGGCATTTTATGCTTTGAAACAAAAGATCAGTTCAGCCTTTATACTTGTTCTTCAAAACTTGAAAAAGTCAGTTGAGTTTCATATTGATGCTAGTGAATACGCCATTGGTGCAGTCCTCATGCAACATGGTAAGCCTATCTGTTTTCATTCGGAAACTTTCAGTGGTGTAGTGTTTAAGTTGCAGCAACAAAGGCACTTTCATTGGATGGGTTTTATTCTACTATTCCACTTGGTCAAAAGGAATACGAAAGGTATAAGTGACAATTTTGTTGATGTACTTTCTAAGCCTATAGTTTTTATAACTACTTTCCTCAAGAATCATTTTGTTTTGCATGAAAGTTATGTTCAGTAAATACATACTTTCAAGATGTACATTCAAGATTGAGTCAAAGGAATCAAGTAGAGGAATTTGTTTACCAATTGCATCATAATTTGTTTTATCATCTTGGTAAGAAATATGTTGTTATTGATGGTAACATGGACAAAGCCAAGGACTCCAATGAATGACTCCAAATGGTACATCAAACAGTACAAGATTAGCTTGAAAAGCACAAAGGGAAGTATAAACCAAGGCACGATAAGCATCATGTAGATCACAAGTTCCAAGTCAGTGATGAATGGATAAAGATTGGAAAGGTGAGGGAACTGTACCCTCACCTACTAGACAACTGAAAGTGATCTTTTGGGGTCCAAAAGGCTTCCAGTGGGGAGGAATGATCAGGTGCTCAAAAAATAGCTCAAAATTCAAAGTTGTTGTATTGGTGTGGAACCTCAACTACCGCGTAGTACTCGTCATCTTGAATCTGGGACAACTCATTTCGCACGAAACGGACTTCGTATGACTCCAGAAATGAGTTCTATTCACTTTCCCAAACATGCAATTTTTCAAAAAAATGGACAACCCAGTCAACAGTTTTTACTGCTGACATGGCACTGACTTGGTAGGGTATGTGGACATTGACTTGTTCAATGGGCTCCTCAGTGAATAATGTGCCAAGTGGCACATTTTTACTGGTCGAATTTTTGTGGTTTTGATTGGTTGAAGGAGTGGCCAACCACGGGATAACACATGGCCCAACTGGAGGCCGCCACATGGCAGCCTGGGAGGCCACCAAAAGTTCTTCTATAGTTCAGGCAAAGGCAGTGGGGGTCGAACCCATGACCTCCCAATGCTAATAAATAGTCTTTATCGTTGCACCACGACAATAGTTATTAACATGCATAGACCACGGTTTATATTTAAAGATTTGTTATCACACAGATCGAGGAAAACTGTGGACATAACCGCCCATGTGAACACCACTATCTAAGCCGCTAACATTTATGCGACTTCCAGAGGAAAGGGGCAAGCGCCGGAGGCTAGCCCCTAGGTGCATGACCCTCCATATGCCTTAATCTATGAATTTTTAGGCCTTGTCGGCCAATTTATCCACTCGACAAATACACCCAAATTTCAGGGGATTTGGTGGCCAGTTAGCAGGAATTGGAGCAAGTTTCGGAAGAATTTGAGCGTTGTAAACACATCTTTTTACACATTTGAGCATAATAGAGAGGCCCAAGCCATTGGAAGCTGGACGAAGGAGACGTAGCCCAGGAGTGGTGAATTCCTCATCATGTTCCTATTGTAATGTGTTGTTGGTGATGTTCTGTACATTTATATGTTGTTGTTCAGTTTCTTATTTATGTTAAATTTCTCATAAAATTAACATAAAAAACTCATTTTCACTTGCAATAAACTTGTGAATCCTTAAGCACATGAATAACATTTTGGTTATAATCTGAGGAGGATCTTAGCACAACAAAACTAATATTCCTAATCATATCAATGAACAAGGAGGATAGACATAGTCCTCTAAGAAGTTGAAGTCATTGAACATATCAAAAGGTCTCCTCCAAATTCATGGAAAGGGATACTTATGAAATATCCCCTCATATATAAATATTGGAGACATCAAAGAGATGCATATGATAAACTCACTCTTTGAAGATAGAAGATGAAAAATTGAAGGCAAAAGTGTTGAAGGTTAAGGACTCAAACATTTGTGGGAAGGAAAGGAAGTTTGGAAAATTCTAAAAGAAGAGCATAGCTGAGATTCAATGTTATGGATGCAAACACTATGAAAATTACATGAAATATTATCCTTAGCTTAAGAAGGACAATAGAGAAGAAGTCCATTTCATCGAAGAAATGGAGGAAGTTGAAAGAAGAAAGTTCAAGGAAGTAGAAGCATTAGAAGCAAGAGCTCATGACATAACCATAGGGAAACATGAAGGACCACTGTAACAAAATCTGTGGTAGTCAACTTTGGAGGATATAGCTCTTGGAGACCACATTGGAAGATCAAAGGAAGAAGTCATCCAGGACAAGTCTCATCATACATCAGTTTAAAAGGGACACATATGTTGAATAAGGATATGAGAAATGGAATTCTCATTGGAAGGGTTCATCGATCGAGAAAGGAAGCAAGTGTTTCATCAAGAACTCCAACTTGTGGAGTTCATGGGATGATGGTATGATGACATGAGAGATGAATCAAATCAAGGGTTAGAGACATTTTCAATCAAGGAAGTTGCTAAAAGAAGCCTAGATGACCTAAAGGTAAAATGAGGTATGTATGCTTTCATTTAATATTATAAAGTCATGTCGTATGGTTGCAGGTAACAAGGATCAGTGCTATTTTAAGAAGCATGATCAAAGGAAAGGAATCTCCTCCTATGAAAGAATTTTGGAAGGCATGAGTCACACTAGGTGAAATCAACATAATATGTCCTCATATGAAGTATGAGGTGGTTGACTACAATTGAGGAACTCTAATTGGATGTCTCTGGGAATGAAGTGTGTGAAAAGGTAGAAAGAGATTTTGATAATATGCAACAAGGTAGAAGGAATTCAACATCTGAAGTCCAAGAAGATTTGACTAGAAGATCTCCCGGAAGGATGTGAAGACTTTGATGGAAGTCGGAAAAAGATAGATACCCTTGACATTGAACATATGTGGGAAATATGTCAATCTGCATGCAGGATGTTGATACTTGCAGGAAGATGTCATGGTAAAAGATCATCACAAAGGTATTTCTAAATTGAAGTGTACATTGATTATTTTTTAAGTAACATCTGGTTGGGCTTATGTAGAAATGTAAAAGGGAAAATATGTGAATGACTTCCAAGCAGGCCATATGGAAGAATGTAATTCTCTTCTAGAAATATGGAATGATAGCATAATAACATGAAGCACAGCCAGATGGAAAATCTGATGGATCACTTTATAATGAGTTAAGGACATGACTAACTCATGGCCAAAAGTGATGAATGATTTGTGCCCTATATTTATAGAAGTTTCCAAAAAGGTTGAAGACTCCTTAAAAGAAATACATGACATTGAAGAAAGGAGTTCTTCATACATCTGATTGTTGTTATAGGTCCCTAGTTAAGAGGGAGCCTGAGAAGAAGTTTCTTACTTGGAAGAAACTCAAAAATTCCTAAGCCGAAAGCTTAGGTACATTCCTCTATGATAGGAATGAGTACATTACTTTAATGGAATAGGACCTCCTGGTATAAGAAGGAGCGATAGACATGTTGTTTTGTACTTCACCTGGGAAGATAGAATGGAGGATTGTGTAATTATTTGGCACTCGATGCTCTTTGGGGATGAGATAGGTAATCCCATGAAATATTGGTTGTGGAGGATTGATATTGTTTTGGGGACTAGGGAGTCCAAGAAAAGAATAGTTCTTATGGAGTATATCTTGAGAGAACCTAGGTGGGGTATGTTCTGAGAGAGACCATGATGAGTATGTCTATAAATCATTGGTCTTGCCAAAAAATTTCTCTGGCCTTGTGGAGATATAGAGTTTTTGGTCAAGGCCCTGCTATATAAATGCTGGTTGGTTTGATGCTATACAAATGAGTTACAAATCCGAATTCTTCTTATGAGAAATTATTCAGATTCAGAATGACCAAGTACCATTATGAATACCTCCCTAGTTAAGAGGGAGTGTTGTAAAAAGTAACTAGATTTAGTCTTCATAATGACATGTAATTATGATCCTTGTAAATGATGAAATAAAAGAATAAAATTATTTTTGTAATTCCTTGTTTCATGGCTTTCATGAGCAAGAGTTTTTATTTCTAGATGGCTCCCATTGAGAGATTTAAGATTTGGCAAAGAATCAATGTCATGTATGAAGATATGTCAATAGTATTCTAGTTTATAGGAATGTCAAAATATCCCTCCAAAAGACAAGCATGGTCCTCTTGATGTCAGCCTGCAAGATGAATTAAATAACACAAGTCGGCTCACAAATTAAAGGGACACATCTCTTCATAGATCATGTAGACTTATTATGGAGACAAACTACTATATATATCCTGCTAGATCTTCGCATAAGAACAAGTTTAGGAATTCAGATCCTCTGCAATTTCGGTGGGTACAGTGAACAAAACTCGAGCATCCCTGAAGATTTCGGTGATCATTATAGTCATGACCGTTCAGATTCTTCTAAGGTAATTTTGGATGGTTAGCATAGTCAAGAACTCAAATATCTCTGAGATTTTTCTGAGGTCAATTACAATGCTAAATTTGGATAAGGATGCGGAAGAAGGTTCGAAGAAGGAGGTGGGTCTAGTGTATAGAAGTATAGAGATAAGCCCAAGATTCCTCTGAAGTTCAGATCACAGAAAGGATACCAGTTCAGATCACAGATAGGAGACACTAGTTCGAATTGAACTCAGAAAATGATGAAGGGATATCGAAGACTTGTTTAAGTACTGATCACAATTCGGTGGAGTCAATTCGGTGCTAAAAGGAAACAACATTTCGGTGATCTGAAGACTGAGTTTTGGTGCTATCTCAAGAAGGACTTGATGTCATCATAAGAAGCAAGGTCTCAGTTATATGACAGCAAGAAGGTCTCACAAAATGAGATCATGATATGAAGACAGTGACAATATCTCAATGGTGACAATGTCTTGATGATAAGAAGGTCAAAGAGAAAGAAGAGTTAAGAAGAAGAAGGTTGACTATTAAAATAACATGTGTCTTAATCTTGGAGTGGAAAATATTTCAAGGGTCATGGTCTTGCTATTCGTCAATTGGAGTTTCTAGAAGAAGAATTTGTGCGAGCTTTCCTCTCAAAGAGTGAGAGGTTTTGGCCCTGGCTTATAACCTACATGATGTGTCTCTTGTGTATTTATGTTCATGCATTGGTTATTGTTTGATGAAGAAGAACACTAATAATATAACATGAAGAAGATCCTAATCTAAAGAAGTAAAAATCATTCACAAACAATCACTAATGAAAGACAAATCAGCTAATTCTAATGCCCTATATTTCTCAACGCTTCCCTAGTTAATAGGGAGAGATAGGAACATCATTTTTGTCTTCATATAGTGAAGAAAGAATGGAGGATTCGGTAAGCATCTGTAATCCGATACTCTTTGAGGATGAAGTAGGGAATCCAAGGTAAGAGTAATCGTAGAGGACTAATATTCTTTGAGGAATGGGAATCCAAGACAAGAATAGTTCTGGAAGGACATACCTTGTGAACACCCAGGTGGGGTATGTGCCTTGAGAGACAATGATGATGGTGTCTATCAGTCATTAGTCTCGCCAACATTGTTCTATGATGTTTTGGAGAGATAGATTTGTTATTCAAGGCCTTGCTATGCGATAATGTTGGTTGGTATGATGCTAAACAAATGGGTTACCATTCTGACTTTTCTTATGAGAACTTCTCAAGGTTGAACTATCCATTGCACATGTTGTTGTCAATTATGAAGAACTCCCCAGTTAAGAGGGAGTGTTGAAAAATGGTAACTAGCTTCGGTCTTCATAATTTTTTATGTATCATGACTTGATGTAATCAATGTACATGTCAAAGAAAAGGAAAAGATAAATTATATTTTGTTAAAGAAAAATTATTTGTTGAAGAATGGGTTTCTTTCCCATTAATTAGTTTATTATTTTTGGCACCCATTGTGTGCCCTAGGGTTTTGACAAGGTCAAGGTCAAGGTCATGATGTAAATTCCCTTAGAAGGCTCTTGGATTAATGTAAAATAAATTATTTTTAAATGTAAAAATGAAAATAAAACACCAAGTGATGGGTCGACCAACCCACCAAGTCAGGCCCACAGGAAGGCATTTGCACCACACCAAAAGGTGACCTCCAAAGGCACCAATGAAGTTTTCATATCTTGAAGGTTGAAGAAATAACAGAGCAAGGAGAAAGAGAAGGGAAACAAGGAAGTAAATAAAAGCACTTTGGTTTATCTTTGGCATATCTTCTTTGTGCTAGCATTATCGCATGTGTGGAAAGGGATATTGTCTTCTGTTCAGAATTTAGGCCCAGGGAAGAGAAGCATTCTGAGTTGCAGAAAGGAGTATTGATTGGGTGGTTGGCCCTCACTTGGTGAGTTGTCTTGTTCAAGGTCTGGAAGTCTTCCTTGATAATTCTATAAGAAAGAGAAGTTTTGGGTTTTCCCCTATGGAGGAGTTTTGCCCCAGCGAAGAGCCTTATTTTCTGGTGTTCTTATCTGTATTGTGATCTTCTTTATTAGAATTTTATTTATGATGATAAACGCATAATGATAATAATGATGATCTAAACGAATATCACAAGAAATGTCAATGTAATTTGAGAAAAAAAAGTAAAAGAATCCTAATTAAATTTCCCCTAGTTTTCTCAACACACAAGATAACAATGTTAGCAATCATTTTGGGGAGAGTTGCTTGTTGGACATACCGAGAGGGGGTGAATTAGTATTTCTTATTAATTAATTTACTTTAATCTTCAGAGCATCAAATTAACATTAACATTAAAATCATATGAACAATAAACAACACCATTCAACAACACGAAAACATCAAGACAATGGACAACATAGATTTTTAGGTGGAAACCCTTCCGAGAGAAAAACCACCAAACTATTCTTAATATTTATCTTCAAAAAATTTGCATCACTATTTTCAGCTTCAACTGAATGAGGCTCCAACCCCTTGGTTTATAGGCTCCAACATGAAGGATGATCCAATGCTCTGGTTTACCAACTACAACTAAAAGCATGCTCCAACACCTTAGTTTACAATCTCCAACCTAATGGATGCTCCAACACCCTATTTACCAGCTACAACTAGAAGGACACTCCAATACCTTATGCAAGCTCCAACCTTCCCTAAAACCACCCTTTTGCCCTAATTAGCTAATGGACCACATTTTATAATTTTTAGACTAGATCCACATATGCTCAATAAATATGCAGCAAAACAAACTGGTATCTTTGCATCACTGTCATAAGATCATCAACATTCTCTGCTCAACTATCAGTTCTACTTATGCTCAATATATCAAACCCTTGCTCAAATTACAAGAACCTATCATCAATCATTCATCCATATGACCATAACCCTTGTTTAATAAGAAAATTAGATATATTGCAAACATTGTGAAACCCTAGCATTGTTCATTGCATAACACATCAAGATGAAACCCCAGGCAACATAATATTCACTGTCTATCTAGCAAAGAACCGTTCTTCTGAACACCAAAAACAAATCTTTGCTTGTTTTACACAAGTACCTTAGCTGCTTGCATGGTTAATATGTATGTTAGCCAAGTACCCAGTCCACTCAACACATACTTCAGTCTATGCATAAACCTTAGTAGTACAAAAAATCATGTATGCATGCCTTCTGCCATATGCTAACTCTTCTAACTTAGCTAAACAAAATTATGCTCATCAATACATGAAGGTCACACAAGGCAATGACACTGTCAAATCATATTCTTTCACATAAGGTACTTTTGCTCTAAATACCAACACTTTGTTAAATCTTGGGAGTAATATCAACGTATACTTATGTTGTGGCCAAAACTACCACCCTATTGAAACATGCTTCTGCAGCAAATTTCCAATGGGTCCCCTAGAAGTTTAATTTTTCATCTTTCAGAATGATCTATTTTATCGCATAGATGTCAACTTCTTGTCGAGTCAAATTTTCAAGGCCTAATGGCTAAACCTTTAAATATACCTCTATTGCATGGATCATTCATGACACAGCCTATCCCTTATCCTCTCCCTTCATCGAGATCTTTTGACCCTCACAAACATGCATGGTACATTGGCGCCTACACAAACCATCACCCCTACCCTTATCATAATTGTTTGTTGGTTTAACTCACAAAACCCTTCGTCACATCATTGTCACGTTATAATCCCTTTACAAAGGAAACCCTTCGCAAAATACATAAATCATCCTCCCTTTCACACATCGCTAATCGGCCAAGCCCCAAAGCTATGCAAAAGGGGCACAGAGGTGTTTTGGACCCGAAGGCCATATCTAACCACATATATATATATATATATATATATATATATATATATATCGGGTCCAAAAGTCCTTCACATATCCCAATCGGCCTAAGTCCAAGATCCATGCATATATATGGCGTTCCCCTGGCCTCTGGACCCGACGGCACTACGAACTGCATTATATACATTATCGGGTCTGATTCCCAATCGCTCATCACATATCGGCGAATCCCGGGGTCATGCAGTTAGTGAAGAGACAGAAGTCGGACCTACCAATGATTATAAACCCCAGCATATTAATTTTCAAATCCACCCCAACGTCCATACGTAGGTCTTTCCATATATCCATGTGTTTGCGATGAAGCATTAAAGTTGGATTTTTCCAAAGGGAATGGCAACATTGTGGACCCGAAAGGATTTATGAACATTAACGTATATGTGTTTTTAGGTCCGCCCCCCAATCGCATATCGCATATCAGCAGAGCCCCGGGCCTTATACATATTACGCACAGCGATATAGCAGACCCATTGATCCTATTAAGCATATCATATAATATATCAGGTCCAGAGTCAATTGCTTATCGCTATCAGGAGGCCCAGGGCTTATATATATGGCGCGCTACCATCTACCAGATCCGATGGTTTTATCAACCACGATATATATATATATATATATATATATATATATATATATATATATATATTGGGTTTGGGGCATTTCGCATATCGCAATCGGCCTGGTCCAAAGTTTCATATACAGCGCACCATAACCTCCCAGACCCGCCGATGATTACAAAGCCTAGCATATAAATTTTTAAGCCCGCAATTTGGATTTGACGGTGTGTTTTGTGTCAATTTCCAGGGTAAACCGAGTTTGGCTTGCTAGGCTTAATCTATGCATAAAGCTAAAAACCAGGGACCGATTCTTTCGCATTTGATGAGATAAACGTTCAATAGAGAAAATATTCATGTTTTAAAGCATTTTTATTGTATTTTTATAAGCGTGACTGGTGTCTCTTATTTCTACAGGCCAGGAGTAATGAATGCACAAGCGGATCAGAAAAACCCTTATATGCAGAGATGTTTTGTCGAAAGAGCCGGCCTTTGACATTTTCAGTTGGTTTCCAAGCATTGCTTACATGTTAGAAAAATGAAACCGCTCCAGATCGCATCATGAACAGGACACACAGCCATCCTCTCTAATCAATAACCATTCTACGCCCAGGAAATGAAGTGCCCTAATGACAAGAAACGCCCTTTACGTGTCAGCAGTGACACCGACTATTTTCGCCTGTTTCTTCTGATAGGCATAATGAAGGAAGGAGAGGGAAGGTGAGGAGGCAGGGAAGACAAAGAGCAAGATGATTTTAGTGTAAATATTACCTCTGAAGAGGATAATTAGCTTTTGATTGTCGAGAAAAATAGTGTTGATTTATTGTGAATGAGGAGGACAGTTTTTTTATGCAAGGAGCCATTAGTTTCAGACTCATTGTATTGTTTTGGATCAGAATGTTGTTACTGGTATGAATGTAAATGTGATTTATATTTATGCATATCAATGACTTACAGTTCACTATTGATCTTGTTAAATTGAATGTGATTCAATTTCATGGTTAACTTGTGAATGGTCTATGATTTGAAACTAAATTAAACATCAGTTGCACTTTTAATTCCATAGAAGAATGTAGATTCCTATATGAGTGATTGGATTGCAATTTAGATTTAATACAGTCTTGTCCAGCTGTGAATTCAGTGATTGATTCATTTCGACTTGAATCTATGCATGATGTTTAACCTTCTTTATCACACTCCTGTTGAACATATATATGATGTTTAAACCTCTGTATCATGCTCGTGCAGGAGAGATTAGAGTAGTTAGAAGTAGTATAGATAGGATTTAATACATAGAGGTTAGCTGTCTAATTTTGTTGATTTAATTGAAGTCTTCCTCCTAGAAGCAATCTTTCGACATGTTCAAGCAATTTACGGGGTCCCTTAAAACCCGTCAGAGCTAGCTAATCCAAACGAAAGCGGGTCTAATTGGGGCTTGCGATCAAGTTAGTTCCCCTTGTTGGCATAGTGCTCATTTGCCATGTCAACAACTTGCACCCCTAGCTAAACAATATTTCTGTCCAAAATCTCTACTTGGAATCTATACTGTGAATATAGCATTAACACATCAACTTCTAAAGAAAATGTTGAAATGTAACTAGTATCGGTCTTCAAAATTGTATTTGAGTCATGACTTGATGTAATTATTAATGTACTTGTCAAAAGAAAATCAAACAAAATTTATTTGTAAAAAGAAAAGAGTATTTTATTGAAATGGGTTTCTTTCCCATCATGTTGTGGTCCTAGGTCAATGCACCCATTACATGCTCTAGAGGTCTTTTTTACAAGTGAATAGGTCAATTTCATGATGTACTAGCCTTGGAGGGCTCATGTAACGAAGAAACAAAAATAATAATGTAATATACCATGTCTATAAGTATCCAAATAATGAGTCAGCATGCCCTCTTCAAGTCGGCCTAGAGAAGCTTAATTCGCTCTCATGAAGGCCTATATAAAGGAAGAACCTCACCTGATTTGAAATATACATTGATCAAGAAGTGATCTTTGATCCTAAAAAAGAGAAGTGTGATCCAACGAAACAATGAGAGAAGAAAAGAAAATTGTTGGGAGGCCAACGAATTTGCAGAAGGAAGAAAAACTCAGTCTTTGTTGCTTACATGTGTGATTTTGAAGGAAGAACTAGGGTCTCCTCATTTTGGTTTTTGCAGAGACATCCAGTGGGGTTTGGTTGGCTCATCATTTGGAGGTTTGGTTAAGGTCTTGGAATTCTTCATTGAACAAATTCTATAAGAAGAGATTTTGTGAGTGTTCCTCTCTAGGAGAGGTTTTGGCCCTGGCTTGCAGCCTAATTCTGGTGTTCTTGTTTTTTCAGTATGATCTTCTATTAGCAATTGTCTTGATGATAAAACATAACTAAATAACAATGCCAAATGCTCAAATTTAACTCACAAGAAAATGTCAGGAATTGCAGAGGAATCAAGTAATAAATTCTTTAACTACTTTCCCTAGATTTCTCAACATGGTATCAAAGCTAGGGCTTGAAACAATGGGCAGAAAGAAGACCATTTTGACATAAATTATCCCTCAAGAAGGTCGAGTTCTCTATACCGAATTTGTGAAGTAAAAAAAAAACGTTTTGGGCAATTTTCAAGTTCTAATTACATAAATTAGACTGTAGGTATTTTTCAAGAGTAGCGAATATATCTGAAGAGTACTTTAGCCTTGTTACAATAGGCCAAATGATTAAGGGAATTGTTAGCTCTGCTACAGCTTCAGTGTTTAAAGGTTAAAATCAGATTGGATAATGCTTGTTTTGGTTGCTAAGGTGCTCGCAGCTGTTGGTTTCCTTTTCTCCCTCGTTCTCATTGTAACTCCATAGCCCTGCCTTCTCTGTTTTTCTTTCCCTGAAACCTCTTTGTTCCCTATTTAAACATTGCTATTCTCCTTTGTTTCGTTGTGTAAGCCTGTGTTTTTAAAGCCCCGAGTGCTAAGCTTTGAGTCACCATATGACCCGAGCATATAATTTTGCGCTCTCTTTTAAAACCTTGCTATACCCACGCCTTGATCTCCACCGTCGATCGCCCACGATCTGACGGTCTCCGCTTTGTTTACCATACAGTTAAACCCTGCGTACTTTCCTTAACATCTGATCGTCCATCGCAGATCCGACGGCTGACGCTTCCCCCCAATCAACGGACTTGCACAATTGTTAGCCCGCGGGGAAGAAGTTTCCCGCCGGCCACGTGTCTCGCCTTGACTAGATCGCGCCTTCATGTACGCAAACTGCCCGACACCGTAAAGTGGTGCGGGGAAACCGTCCGCCTGCGAAACCACCGATTCCCCGCTCGTTAATCGTCGTGCATATTCCTCGTTCGATGGCCATCTGATCATCCCTGCCCATGATCCGACGGTCCTCATTCTTCCCGCACATAAGTCTCCCGATCTCCTCCATAGATTGATCTTCGTTGTTGATCTCTGCGATCCAACGGCTGTTATTGATCCCTATAATGCCTCTGTGTTCTCCATCGCCTCCCGCTAGTTTTTAATGCAATTTTCATGTTTGTAGCTATCATGTGCGTGCGAAGGAGAAAGCAACGAATCCAAAAGCTACTTGTACCTTGCAGATTAAAGATCCAACTACCTGCAATTAAAGACAGGATGGTCGAAGGACAAAAAGGACTGCCTCAAGCAGTTAAATCATTTAACAGTTATGGGTCTCTTTCAGTCAGCATTCTGCCTGCTCAAAGAAGGACATCAGACTATCTAAACAGGCTGATGTTTTCCATTAAAATCAGCAGATTGTATCAGAGATCCCTATCTAATTGTAAATGTGGTTGGTGGTCCATTAAGACACTTCCACGCATAGGTTAGCAAAGATTTTTTGTATTCAACCTCCATATATACTCAGAAGACATAATGTAATAGGTTGATGAGTGTTATTTTGTTGTAAGCTTCAACTTCTGGAGACTGTAACTACTATGATACCTGCAGCACAGCTAATACAAGCTTCTTTTGTTGTTAATTGCCCACTTTCCACTTCTTCTTTGTTCTAGGTTGTGCCTGTTATGCATTTATTTATGTGCTGTTGATGTTTAGCATTAGAGGGGCTATCATCCCACCTCTGTGTTAGAATTTAGCATGTATCATTGAATTTGTATGCAGGTTTATGTTGTCTTAATGCCAGAGAGCTGTCATCCTGTCTGTGCATTAGGAAACAGATTTATAGACCTTTTAACTGGTTGCAGCTGGCCATCACAGGGTCCTGTGCATCTGCTGGTGTGGTCAGTCTTCTCTATCATCACATTTTCCTTAAGCTGTGAGTAATTGGTGGTCTAAAGCCTTGTAGTCTGGGGGTGTTCACCCATGTCTGGGGTCAAACATAGTAGAAGTGGTTATCTAGATTGAATATGTAACATTTCTTTCATTCATCCACCATTTTTCCAACATTTTGTTGAGTTTGTAATGTTCCCGAGCATCTATGAGATACAACCTAGGAGAGTTTCTTAGGGTGATAACATTAATTGGCGTCGTTACTGGGGAGAGGAGAATCAAAGCTCAACTTCCCTGGGAGAACGACACAGTTCCAAGCTTTGATGATAGACAAGGCTTGGACACATATTTTGGTTGTAATCATCTATCTAGCGACTCCATTGGAGGAAGACCAAGCTTTAGCGACTTCACATTGCAGTTTTGGTGCAGTTGGTGAGGCATGTTTGGTGAAATACTTAGAAACCATCAGCTGAATCGGTGCCTGATCCTGAGAAGATCTTTAAGCAGAAGAAAATATCGCAGTGAGGAGCACCAGGACCAGGTAAGCCGTAAAAGTTCCATGTATCTCTATTAGTGAATGTCACATTCAGAGATTCATTTAGCTCCTCAGTAATTCATTTCCCTTTTGGATTCCAGTTCAAAGAAAGAAGTTTTCCATGCTATCCATCATATTCCTCTGTTTCTGTCATTCTTTTCATTGATTCATTCCACTCAGTCCACCAGTATCCTTTTGTATACCCTAGCCATGGCAGGTCAGCAAGCTCTCACAAAGATAGAAAGAATAGTTGCTGCTAGGTATGGACCCTTAGTCTTGCCTACACCTTTGAATGCCATGCCTGCAGGAGAATATCAAGAATTTATGCCAAAGTTTACTGGTGCAGAAGGAGTATCAGTAGAAGAGCACCTCGAATAATTTTATTGTTATGCTGATAATCTAGATATCAATGAAGAGGATGTCTGGATGAGGGTTTTTATCCAAAGCCTAGATGAGGAGGCTAGAAAATGGTTTAGAAATTTACCCCCTAGGTCCATTACAGACATTGAGGCCCTAGATGATGTGTTTTTAAAGCACTGGGGGAATAATAAAGATCTGCTCTTTTATCATGATGAATTTGGGAACTTGTAGAGAGAAGATGGTGAGTTGTTGTCTGATTTCAACATCAGATTCAATCATATGTACAGCAGAATGCCAGCTGAAGTAAGACCCACCCCTACTTCTACTATGATTACTTATGCCAATGCCTTTGATTCTCAGTTCTTCATGTTGTTAAGAGAAAGAGGATGTTCTTCTTTGGCTGATATGCAAAATGCAGCCTTTGAAAGAGAAGCAAATATCATTGCTACAGAAGCACTCGAAGGTGATGCTGAAAGGAGAAGACAAGGAGGTGAATCCTCATCATCCTCAGAGCCTGAGAGAGATGAATTAGCTAGGATGATTGAGTTCTTGGCCTCTGAAGTTTCCAAACTAAAGGCCGAGCAGCATCTTGATGAAGGAGGAGCTCATTGTTCCTTTTCTTTTCCAACTCCATATCCAGGTAAAGAAACACAAGAGCATTTGTAGATTTTGCAAAGAAATAAAGTTACAAATGAAGATAAAGGGGTCAAGACCCTTTTACAAAATATAGTCATGAAAGAAGATCTATTTGAAGAAGAGGAGGAGGTCAATGGTTTGGAAGGTGCTCCTTTCCTAACAAGGGCTGCTTATGAGAAAGCAATATCCAAAGGCACTGCTCATCAATTTGTTGTAGTTGCAGAACAACAAGTTGACCAGCAGTGGCAGCGAGCAGTAGATCCCTTCACCCTCCAAGAACCTGTGCCGGAAGCCATCTCATCTTCACATGGCTATGCAGATCTGCCAATTTTCTAGCCTGCTTTTGTCCCTAGTCCAGTGATTAAAAAGGGAGAGGAAAGTTCTCCATCATCTTTTGTTTCTCTGTTTGCTCAAAAGAAAATCCATCACAGTTGCCCCTAGAAAACTGAGGCAGAACAAAATTTAATGCTCAAGGATGAAACTGGTCATCTCGGTCTTAATATTCTGAAACCTGCTCAAATGGCCTCCACACATATTGAAATGGTAGCTTATCATATGACAGAGGAAGAAGATGCACAGTCTTGGAACTCCTCCTTGGATGAGGATTGTTTAAACAAAAATAAAGGAGCAGATGATGTCTATATATCCCCTGCACAAGAAAACAATGGTTCATCATTCATATTAGTTGTGCATACCACACATGACACAAAAATGTGCACAGCATTCGTCGTTATCCAACAGGTGTACAAAGGCTCCCATGAAGAACATCCAAGGAGGGGAACACACAGAAGGGAGATGAAATTTGATCCATATCTGCCTATTAAGTTCAAATGTCCTAAACTCTTTGAGGTAGAGGATTAAATAAATCCTGTCTTGCTGATCTATGATGAACCGGATGACAGGCAACAATTTTGATGGCCCAGCAGATGGGCAATTTTTGAAATTTTAAGTTTTTCAGGCCTTAATGATTGTAAGCAGTTTCTTTTTCAGTTTTTAGAGTAGACTTGGTGTGACTCCATGCCCAATGGATACCAGGGAATGTTTTTAAAGCTGAGTTTTGTATGAAGGCGTTGGTCTGCAGGTTCTTGAGACCTCACAGGGATGATCTCATCCCTAGAAGGAGCCAATGTTAGCTCTGCTACAGCTTCAGTGTCTAAAGGTTAAAATCAAATTGGACAATGCTGGTTTTGGTTGCTAAGGTGCTCACAGCTGTTGGTTTCCTTTTCTCCCTCGTTCTCATTGTAACTCCATAGCCCTGCCTTCTCTGTTTCTCTTTCCCCGAAACCTCTTTATTCCCTATTTAAACATTCTTGTTCTCCTTTGTTTCGCTGTGTAAGCCTGTGTTTTTAAAGCCCTGAGTGCTAAGTTCTGAGTCACCATATGACCTGAGCATAAAACTCTGCGCTCTCTTTTAAAACCCCGCTATACCCCCACCTTGATCTCCACTGTCGATCGCCCACGATCCGACGGACTCTGCTTTGTTTACCATACAGTTAAACCCCGCGTACTTTCCTTAACATCTGACTATCCATCACAGATCTGACAGTTGACGCTTCCCCCCAATCAACAAACTTGCACGACAATTAGCCCGCGAGGAAGCGGTTTCTCGTCGGCCACGTGTCTCACCCTGACTGGATCGCGCCTTCATGTACGTAAACGACCCGACGCCGTAAAGCAGTGCGGGGAAACCGCCCGCCCGCGAAACCGTCGATTCCCCGCTCGTTAACCGTTGCGCATCTTCCTCGTGCGATGGCCATCCAATCGTCCCCGCCCATGATCTGACAGTCCTCGTTCTTCCCGCGTATAAGTCTCCCAATCTCCTCCGTAGATTGATCTCCGTCGTTGATCTCTATGATCCAACAGCTGCTATTGATCCCTATAATGCCTTTGTGTCCTCCATCGCCTCCCGCCAGTTTTCAATGCAATTTTCATGTTTGTAGCTATCCTGTGCGCGCGAAGGAGAAAGCAATGAAGCCAACAGCTACTTGTACCTTGCAGATTAAAGATTCAACTACCTGCAATTAAAGACAGGATGGCCGAAGGACAAAAAGGACTACCTCGAGCAGTTAAATAATTTATCAGTTATGGGTTTCTTTCATTCAGCATTTTGCCTGCTCAGAGAAGGACATCAGACTATCTAAACAGGCCGATTTTGTCCATTAAAATCAGCAGATTGTATCAGAGATCCATATCTAATTGTAAATGTGGTTGGTGGTCCATTAAGACACCTCCATGCATAGATTAGCAAAGATTTTTTGTATTCAACCTCCATATATACTTAGAAGACAGAATGTAATAGGTTGATGAGTGTTATTTTGTTGTAAGCTTCAAATTCTAGAGACTGTAACTATTGTGATACCTGCAGCGTTTGGTCTTCATTTTCAGCTAATACAAGCTTCTTTTGTTGTTAATTGCTCACTTTCCACTTCTTCTTTGTTCCAGGTTGTGCCTGTTATGCATTTATTCATGTGTTGTTGATGTTTAGCATTAGAGGGGCTGCCATCCCACCTCTGTGTTAGAATTTAACATGTATCATTGAATTTGTATGCAGGTTTCTGTTGTTTTAATGACAGAGAGCTATCATCATGTCTATGCATTAGGAAACAGATTTACAGACCTTTTAACTGGTTGCAGTCGGCCATCACAGGGTCCTGTGCATCTGCTGGTGTGGTCAGTATTCTCCATCATCACATTTTCCTTAAGCTGTGAGTAATTGGTGGTTTAAAGCCTTATAGTCTGGGGGTGTTCACCCATGTCTATGGTCAAGCATAGTATAAGTGGTTATCTGGATTGAATATGCGGCATTTCTTTCATTTATCCACCATTTTGCCAACATTTTATTGAGTTTGTAATGTTCCCAAGCATCTCTGACATACAACCTAGGAGATTTTTTTGGGGTGATAACAGGAACAAACCTCTCAGGATTGCACTCATTGACATAAAAAATGAAAATTGAAATGTGGCCTTTCAAGGTCTGCAAAAACCACCGAATTCCAAGAACCCTTATATCTCTGGTATGTACTCTATGAAATTGTGTATCAACGTTTTCCTTTAAAGGGTTATGGAAGGATTAGTCTATCCTTTAAAAAAAATATTAAAGGCCTATTCTATGGCATCTACAAGAACCCTTGAAAGGAACCTAGTTATCTAACCCTAAGTTCTATGCATAAGTAGATAGAGTATAGAAAAATGTCTCTATTCCTGTGCACAAGTATCATTTTTCAAAAGTGTAATATAAAGATCCTCACCATACTCGTAAAGAGGTTCGAGAAGCAAAAGGCTATTTCTGAGCATATTTCTTACCTACAATCCTTTTTCAAAGAGTCGAAGCTCTATTTGTTCACTCGAAGGAAGTCCTAAGCACAATCATTGTTTGAAGAAGCTCCAATCATCTAATGGAAGGAACCGAGTTTTGAACCCTGTACATTTTATTATTCCAAGGGATATTTTGAGCATAATCTCACTATGAGGTCAGATTTACTCTTCAAAATTTTGAGTAAATTAAAAAAAAAAAAAAAAAATCCTCTTGTTCCAAGTGTAATCATTGTTGTAACCCTAGAGACAACCTTTGGCTAAGAGGAGGTCAGTGCCTAGGACATCTATGTAGAATAGGTAAAATCTCTATTTTCCATCCTCTACATGGTTGCCCAGAGATGTCTTATAAATGTGTAATGTATGGGTAGTTCTTGGAGGAAAGATAAACCCTCCCAGATGTCCACGTTGTCTGTGAAAATGAATTTTGAAGTTGCAGTAGAGTGAAGGGATGAAACAATGAAAGATTCAATGTTGAAGGCTACAAGAAAATAATATTTTACACCAAATCTTAGTAGAAACCATGAAATCCTAAAGAAATGCAAACATTAAAATGTGGAGCACAGTTTAAGGTTACTTTTGTTAAATATGCACAGGTATTTTGAGCTACTTAAAGCAAAAGAAAATATGTTTGATTAAAATAACCAACAACTTCTTTACACATTCTCAAAAGAAGAACAATAGATAATGGATTACAGTAAAAGAAATAACACATGTCATACCCAACAGACAATTTGAATCATCCAGAAATTTTATTACTTCAACAAGGAAGACTGATACATTACACAACCAAAATTCTCTCTCTGAAACCAAAATCTCGAACCCCAAATCTATTCCCTTCAATCCTTTAAAAAAAAAAACTCTTACTTTGAAAATAGTTATGAAACTGATAACTGTCAACTACTTCAAACTACCTCTAACTTGTTCATTCTTTATGAGAACTTAAGGACTAAACTATCTTTGAACTTTGAAATTACAAAATACATTTTTTTTTTTTAGAATTAATAATAAGTGAATTATCATCATTCAATGACTTGAGACTCCTATGTAGGCTTGCTTGATGAAGCTTCGGGTTCCACCACTCGAATCTTTGTTGGTGATATTAAATTCTGACATGCCTTCCACATTGCTAAGTCAAAATCTAGACGTTGTACCATTCTAGAAGACATTTCTGACTCATTTTGACTAACAAGGACACTGACGAAATTCCACTAAATTAACAGGAAAAATAGGGTAAAAAATGTTGCATGAATGTGGTTCGAAGAACCAAAGAGAACAAGCTTATTTGTCATTTTAAACTTCTTTTCAAAATTCGCAGAGTAATGAAGCCATTTAAATATGTGTTGAATTAGAAAAGGATGAGATGAAAAAGTTGAAGTCGTTGGAAGCAACAACAATTGTCGTGAAAAAACAGTTAAAATGAAAGGGGATAGGCAAAAATGGGGCTTTATAGGTGGAGAGTGTGAAAAACAGAGTAATGATAGTGAGGAAAAATAAATACGGAGAAGTGGCATGGTGGAGAATCATGGTAGATGACATGGAAAAGGTTAGGTGAGGTAGCATGATGAGAAGTGAGGTGATGATGACAGGGAGTTGTCGATAGGGGGCACACACTTGCCTGAATTCTCGCTCGCTTGAGATAGATGTAACAAAAACCACTAACCACTTTGTTGAAGATTTGAAATTCATTGCGACAACATGGGGGATAACCACCCGGTTCGGACCATAAAGCAACTCCTTTTCCATTTGGTATAGTGGCTCCAACTGGGGATAATGGGACCAATTTCCCAGAGAGGATTGATTTGATAATGTTGTTGGGATGGTATAAGATATAACGAAGAATGATTCAACTAAGTATAATCTATTATAAATAATAAACACATGCATATATCTTAATCTAACATTATCTAACTATGTATATACCCGGGAATAAACTAAGATATGCGATCTACAGAGATGTTGTTTAGTCAATTTAGTGTTCCTAAATTGATGTCATTAATTGTCAACCCGGGGCTCGTAAGCTGATGAAGTGAAGGTGTACTATATGTACTTAAGCAACCTCTTAGAGCTTTTTGTCATTTGGGGTGTTGTTTGTGGTTAATTTATCTTCCTAAGATAGAGTGATGTTTTTATAAACAGATGAGTGATGGTGTGTGTAAGGTGAATTCTAGATGAGTGAAGGTGTGTGATTAGTGGTTTCTAACTACTTGCTGAAAAGGAAAAGCTTGAAAGAAATAAATAACTTGAAATGACTTGAAAGCAAAGAACCACTTTCTAATGGCACTAGACACCATTCATGCTGCTGCAAATAAAAGGTAAGAAAATCACTTTAAAAACCAATGATAATGTTTATCTCTTCCTAACTCCCTGCTTCTAACACATAGTATTGTGTAAAACACGATTAGGAAGTAGCTAAAGATGAGTTAGAAAAGTGACCAAAAATGAGCAAAATCTACTTTAAAGACTAGTTATAATGTTTTGCTCTTTCTAACTCTCTGCTTCTATCATATGGTACTATGTAAAGCACGATTAGAAAGTAGTTAAAGATTAGTCTAAAAACTACTCAAAGCCAGCTGTGAGTTACTAGTATTCTGATCTCTAAAAGATTAACAATTTGTGATAAAGAGACCATTCATATGTTAGCAGACAACTTTGAGAAATTAAACTAAAAATCATCTATGAAAGTAAAGGCAGCAACTTTGAATCTGTCAACTGAAAATACCACCAGTTATAAAGCAAATACATAAACACAAAAACAATCCCGGGTTAAAAACCTGCAAAAGAACAATACTGATCAGCTTAAAATAAAGGCTGGAAATGAAATAACATGAAAGTGAATCAAGCTGTACATGTTTCAAAGAAAAGAAATGCTGAATGGAAAATAAGGAAATGCTGAACATAAAATACTATACAAGGGCTAACATGAATAGGGGCCCTCCATTCATATAACCCAAAGAAGACTCAAGGAATTGAAAACTTCAAAACAGCACTGCTTCTATTACTCCATGTGCAGAAAATTACAGTCAAGAGTGCTAGAACAGCACTATCAAAACAGAGTCTTAGAATGCACTAAAATGATAACAAGTTCATAAAACACAGCAACTAAAAAGTAACCTTAAGCGTATGCAAACGCTAGTTTTTATAGGCATCTAAACGATTGCCTAATGCGTAAGGCTAGAAACTGAAATCTAACTAATCTGTCATGCGTAATAAAGGTGCAGCAACACGTCATGAGCTTCGTGGATGAGCTGGAGGTTCTGGTCGTTATGGGAATTGAATCCAGAGTTGGATTATGTCTTCCACAACCTGCGTAACACGGAGAAGTCACCAGTTGCATTGACGTGACCCAACAGCTTACGTATCACCGTTTAAGCTGCCTTTGTTGACCGTGGCTTGACCCTCATTGACCGGAGGTGTAGATGATGTGGCTGACCGAACTAACAGCACAGGAACCTCGAGCACCTTTATCCCTAAATGCCCATGTGGCTCGTTTTGCAAAATGACACGTGGAACCTTGAGATTAACAAAAAGGCTGCGGAATCTCCAGATGGCTGCGGAATCGCTGAATGGCTGCGGAATTGCCAGACAGCTGCAGAAACTCTGTAAATATGTCAAAATCTAAACAAAACAGTCACACATTAGCAAATTTCACTTAATCATGCTTAAAGTCATCTAATGTAATGATCTGGGTATGTTTACAAGGAAAATGAGGCAAAAGAGAGAGATGAGTGAGGGAAAACTGTAGGTAATGATGGATAATCAAGTGTAAAGTAGAGGCTCTACATACCCCCACTACGAGGGCATTGCATGTCCTCATGCAATCAAAACATTGTTCAGTCCACCCGTTGAGATGCCTCTGCTAAGACATCCAGCCTTCTCTTCTTTCTATGTGTGGCTATATTGACTCTTGGTCTTTTCATCAAACACCTGAATTTTAGATTGATCAAATCTCTGTTTAATTTCCTGCATCTCTTCTTGAGCTTTTTGTTTTCCTTTTGCCACAGGCCCATATGAAGCATGGTGTTATCTTGGACCATCTTGTCCACATTGCTCTGTATCTTTAGTTTTTCATTTTCTTGTTTGATGTGGCGATTTAGTACCTCCAGCTCAAATATTTCTTGCTTCAGTGATTGCACTTGTTGTTCCAAAGGTTGAACAGTGCTCGGACCAGCAGCTGCTTGTTCTAACGTCTCCAGGTAATTATAAACTTTCTGCTGATCTGGGTCAACCTCAGGTGACTTCTTTGGACTGGGTTCATACTGAAATTCGGATCCATGTTCATATTCAGGTTCATGCTCAAAAGGACTTTCCTCACGTGGAGGACTGGTCTCAACATACTCAGCGTGTGGAGGGCTTTTCTCAAAGTCAGGACTTGTAGCAACCTTTTCAGGTGTGCTCAAGTCAATGATGAGTGACTTTTTATTCTCGGTGGCCCCCACTTTTCTTTGTAACCTGCTGCTTCTTCTCACGGTGGTGATGTTCTGTTTTTCTTTTTGTGCCTTTTGCTTTTGTTTTTCCACCTTCTTGGAAAGGGCAGTTTCATGGAGTTTGGCCATTCTTTGTGCTAAGGGCTGAGTATCTTCTTCACTAGAGTTCTCAGGAGTAGCGTAAGTTTCTTGGGCTACAGCTTTGCCTTTATCTTTCTTTTGTTTCTTCCTACTCTCTTTTCTCTTTTGAGCAACTTCTTGGGCAAGTTCTGAAAGGGTTTCTGTGATGACTCTTTGAGCTGTTTGATCAGTGTCCACAGCAGGCTCAGGATCAATTTCATGTCCAGAATGATGTACATCAGTTTCTTCTTCAATCTGTTCTTGGACAGTTTCCTCTTGGACAACAGTTTCAGGGGTAGCCTCTTTTCTTTTTCTTCTACTCTTTCTAGGCACAGAGGTTTCTCCTGCTTTTTCAAAATGGTTTCTCACAAGAAATCTCTCCCAGGTATCTCTTTTTGCTTTCAACTGTTCCTCAACTAGCATCTTAACAAGACCATGATGATACAGATGTGATTCAATGTTTCTTGGGTTCCTTTGGACAATTGAACACATTTTTCTAAGACTTGAGAGTAGAAAATATGGAAGGTTAATATCATCTCCTAAAAAATGCATCATGACTTTGGCATGGTAAACATATAAAACTCCAAACCTTCCCTCACAAGTAAAGAATTTTTGCACTAATAAAAGTAAAGTTGTCCATTCTTCCTTGACATAAGTAACAGGAATCCCTTTTGTAAAAATGCTGGTATCCATACCTGGATTCTTTAAGATTTGCTTCCACTGTTGGTCTTGTACTGATCTGTTTTTAAACCATCTTTCTCCAGTTTGTGGGAGTGAAGTGGCATGTGCTATACTGCTCTCAGTGACTGTAAACTTTAGGTCCCCTATCTCCACTTGATTGTCTTTGTCTCTGAAGGAACGTGCAAAGGCCTTCGTAACCTCTTTGTGGTAACCTCTGAATTTCTGGATGCATTGGAGCCAGTTTGCTTTTTGCAAAGCCTCTTTAACTTGAGGATATCCCTCCAGAAATTTTGAACCCTCTGGTTCTACTCTTAAGAGTTTACCCATTGGCTCTACGGCTCTGTTCTAAGACTTTTGGAAAAAAGGTTACACGGCTTCAACAGTGGCCCTAACACAGTAAATTTGCGGCTCTAATGTAACAGCCGTAACATACGTTCACTGTTAATCAGAATTAGCAGAGAGGAAGAAGTAAAACAGAGTATGGCTAAGGTAGCAGCGTAGTGAACACAGCGGAATAAGGGAACTGTGGAAATGAAACAGCGTGAATGGAATGATACGAGCGTAGGAGGGTTATGAAATGATGGATAGAAACGGTTAGGTCCTTAGGCTTCGGTCATGGGTTTACACTTGGCTGCGGGAATTATGACTTAGAGAGACGTAGTACAGTAGTCTACGTCACTCAGGTACGAAAACCTTAACGGAAGAGCAACCGCAATTGAGTTTCAAAATCGTGATGAACATGACCGATAAGTGTGGGGGATACGTGGATTTTTGGTCGCATGATGGGAAAGACTGGTAATCATTACATTAAATGGCAAGAAACATAACCCCGGAAACTTTGCAAAATGAGATAACCGTAAGTTTAAGATTTAGATCATACCTCAGATCCGCGCTTGGATTGCCTTTGATCATTTTCCACTAACCCTTCATTGTTTTATTGCTGTTGCATGACTCCTTTCCATTTATTGTTGATGACTTCTGAACTGTAAATTTCTTTTCAAACAGACTGTGTTTTTTTTATGCAGGTGCAGAGAGCTGCAGAATGGCTGAATGGCTACAGAATTGCCAGACAGTTGCGGAAACTGCAGTGGTACCCTCCGGCTGCACAAAATAACTTCAGTTGTCTAAAAAAAAAAAACTTTATTGGAGGAATGAAATGTAATGAATGGATGGATGGATGGAAAGAAATGAGGTGAAGTGAGAGTGATTAAATGAATGAGATGGTGAATGAGGTGGATGAAATGGCGAAATGAGATGGAAGAGAGAGAGATTTTTTTTGGAAAACATGAGGTGTCAGGTGACCCTGATTTTCACCTCAGGTTTTCTGCATGAGACTGCCAATCAGAGATTGGTTTTCAGGCTCATACATTTATTCTTTTTTTTTTCTTTTTTTTTTTCTTTTTCTTTTTTTTTTTTTTTTTTTTTCTTTTTTTTTTTTCAAAAACCAAAGATTAGGCTGATGGAGGAGAAGAATCCTTCTCCACCAACCTGATTGCAGAATCTTCTTTAAACAACTTGACAAACTCTTCTTTTGAGAATGGCTTTTGGTAGATTTTCAAGCGATGGCCATTCACAATAAGAGGAGTATGAAATTCATCAATAGTTTTCACTCGAACTGCTCCATTGCTAAAGACTTCATCAATCTCATATGGCCCAAGCCAATGAGTTTGAAACTTTCCTTTGAAGTCTTTGAACTTTGAATCAAACAATAGAGCCCAATCTCCTTTCTGAAACTTTCTTTCTTTGATATGACGATCATACCATTTAGATCTTTGGTGCTGAACTAGATCGGTCCTTAGAATTGCATCTTGTCTTATTTCATCTAGCTCATTTAGCTGGTCCATTTTGTGTCTTTGGGCTTCTGAGAGGCTCATTCCCAATTGGACTGCCATCTTGAAGGTCTCGATTTGGAACTCAATGGGGAGCAGGACTTCCTTCCCATAAACAAGTTCATAGGGAGAATGTCCTGTTGTGCTCTTCCATGTAGTTCTATAGGCCCATAAGGCTTCAGGGAGCCTTTCCGCCCAATCTCTTCTATGAAGATGAACAGTCTTGGTGATAATGCCTTCAAGAACTTTATTGGTAGATTCCACTTGGCCATTTGACTGTGGATGGTATGGAGTAGATGTTCTGTGCTTGATCTTATATTCCTCCATCAGCTTCTCCATCAATTTAGATGTAAATTGGCTGCCCTGATCTGTTACAATTTCCCTTGGGACACCAAAACGAGTGAAAATATCCTCAAAAAGAAATTGAACAACTGAATTTTCAGTGGCAGAAGGCAATGCTTTCGCTTCTACCCACTTAGTAACATAATCAGTACAAACCAGTATATACTTCTTTTGCTTTGATGGTGGATTAATTGGTCCAACGAAATCTAGAGCCCATTTCTCAAAGGGTTCGATGCATACCTAAGGCTGTAGAGGCATTTCATTTGAAGGAGTTGGTTTCCCAACTCTTTGGCAGCTGTCACACCTTCTAACATACTGCTTTGCATCTTTAAAGAGAGAAGGCCAATAATATCCTAGAGAAAGGATTTTATAGGCTGTCCTCTTGTCAGCAAAGTGCCCGCCGCATGGTTCATCATGACATGCCTTAAGGATGTCAAGCATTTCATCTTCCCGAACACACCTTCTGATTATACAATCTGGCCCTGTTTTAAACAATTCATTAGAAATCCAAGAATAATGTGCACTCTCCTGAATGATTTTCCTTTTCTCATTAGGAAATAAGTGTAGAGGAAGCTTCCTGTAACAAGATAATTAGCCATATCTGCATACCAAGGAGTCTTGGTTTTTACTGCAAACAAGTATTCATCTGGAAACTTATCTTCTACTGGAGAATCTTCATTAGTGTTTTGGATTCTAGACAAGAAATCAGCTACTGTGTTTTGTTTTCCAAGTCTATCTAACACAGTAATGTTGAATTCTTGTAAAAGTAAAAGCCATCTTGTAACTCTACCATTAGTGATAGGTTTGTTCATTAAATATCTTATGGCAGAGTGATCAGTATGGACAAAGGTTTCATAGCCGGTTATGTAGTGTCTAAACTTATTGATCGCATGTACCACAGCTAAGAACTCTTTTTCTGTAACAGTATAATTTAACTCAGTGGGAGTCAAATTCTTACTTGTGTAATAAATGGCATAAGGGATCAAATCCTTTTGTCCCAAAACATCTCCTAGAGCTGTATCTGAAGCATCAGTAGAAAAGTGGAAAGGGAGTTTCCAATTTGGCCCCCTTAAGATGGGTGCTTTAGATATTCTAGTCTTTAAAGCTTCAAAGGCAGACTGACACTCAGGATCCCATTTGAACTCACAGTCTTTGGTAAGAAATTTGAAAAGAGGGGATGCTATCTTAGTGAAGTTTTCAATAAATCTTCTGTAATACCCAGTAAACCCAAGAAAACTTCTAACATCCTTCTGGCAATTTGGAATAGGTAACTTAGAGATGACTTCCACTTTGGATCTATCAACCTTAATCCCATCTCCTGAAATATGATGTCCTAAAACAATCCCTTCAGTAAACATCATAAAACACTTTTCATGACTTAAAGAAAGATTTGTTTCCTTACATCTTACCAGTACTTTTTCCAAATTTTCCAAAGCTTCTTCAAATGTATTACCATAAACTGTGAAATCGTCCATGTATACCTCTACACAGTCATGAATCAGATCTGAAAAGATTCCTAGTACAGCCCTTTGAAATGTAGCGGGTGCATTGCACAATCCAAAAGGGAGTACTCGGTAGGCAAAAGTTCCCCAAGGACAAGTAAATGTGGTTTTGTCTTGATCGTCAGGTGCTACCTGAATTTGATTATACCCACTAAAACCATCCAAGAATGAGAAATACTTTTTACCTGCTAAAGTGTCTAGTACCTGATCAATAAAAGGTAGAGGGAAATGATCCTTTAAGGTTGCCTTGTTCAATTCTCGATAATCAATGCAAACTCTCCATTTACCATTCTTTTTGGGCACTATAACCAAGGGAGAAACCCATTGGCTATCTGAAATGGGGTAAATGAAGTTTACCTTGAGCAATTTCTGGAGTTCTTCTTTCACGATTTCCCTAAGGTTTGGATTCATCCTTCTTTGTGGTTGCCTAATATGTCTGTTGTTTTCTTCAATATAGATGTGATGAATACAAGTCTTAGGATCGATTCCTTTCATGTCAGTGTATTCCCATGCAAAGGCAGTGGAATGTTTTTGCAACAGTTTAGTTAATTCTTCTTGTTGTGGTCTTTCCAAGTTTTTGTTAATGTTCAATGTTTTTCCTGGAAGGATTTCAACTGTAGAACTACCAAACTCTTCCATTGAGAAGAGAGACATCTGTCTAGAGGAGAGATATTCAATGTCTGCATCTAACTGAAACTGTGTAGAGTCATATTCTAAAGGTATTTCAAAATTTTCTAATGTATTTAGAATTTGACTATCCTCACTGATTTCAGAGATGGTTAGAACAGGTTGAATAGTATCCTCATCATCAACCCACTCATCTTCTCCTATTTCTGTTATTGCCTTTGCTGGAGGATACAAGTTGAATTTCTTGGTGGAATTACCATCTGATATATACATGTCCCCAGACCTACAACTTATGAAAGCATCAGCTGTGGCCAGCCAAGGTCTTCCTAAAATAAGAGGATGTCCTCCTAGATTATTCTTGGGAGTTAAAATCATAAAATCAACTGGATATTCCCAAGAATCTAGAGAGACTGGAATATCTTCCAATACACCATCAGGTTTAATGATTGATCTATCTACAAGTTGCAGTAAAGTAGGTGTAAAGAGAAGGTTAGGAAGCTTTAACTGATTCATGGTCTGTCTACTCATGATGTTGATAGCGGCTCCTAAGTCAATCAAAGTATTTGGGATTTCAACCCCATTAATATGAGTTTTGAAAATAGGGCTACCAGGATCCACATACTTTTGCATGGTAATCTTACCCATCATTATGTCTGCAATTTTTCCAACTAGATGTATCCTTTTAGTATCTCTGGTTCTTTTCCTGTTTTCTTCAAACTCAACTCCTTTATTGTCTTCGCTAGAATGGGAATTTCCTTAATGGCTTGTAACAAGGGAATCTTGATACAGACATTCTTCAATTCATCTAGGAAATTATAGTCAGGCACCCATATCTGCTTTTCCACTCCTTTGTCAATTTGCAATCTTTCAGGAAAAGGAGGTGTAGCTAAAGGTGTAGGTTGCTCAACTATGGGAGTTGTAGAGGTTGATTCTTTTTCTTTTTCTTTTTGGATATTTTGGTTTTGAAGTGATACTTCAGAACCTTTATTGACTTTGAGAGATTCTTCCTCAGAAATGCTTGGTTGTTGGAACACTTGTAGAAGGTTGATCTAAGATTCTACCTGATCTGAGTTGTACTTCATTGAGAGGAACAACCATATAGGTAGGGAATGGTTGACCTTCCATCATGTAAGCATTTTGAGGGTTCCTATTATTTGGATTTGGTAATGGCTGAGAGGGAAGTTGATTTGATTTCTGCTGGGATTGAACCGATAGTTGAGAATTTTGATTTTGTGGAGGAGGTTGTTGTTGTTGAGGGTATGGCAATGATAGTTGTTGACCTTGATTTGGAAGTTGTGGAGCTTGTTGATTCTGAAATGATGGAGGATATTGATAGAATTGAGCAAATCTCCCATAAGGATTTTGCATGCTTTGCATCCATGCTTGAAAAGCATTTTGAGGTTGAGGCCAAGGTTGTTGCCAAGGATTCCAATTTGGTTGGGATTGAGAATTCATAGAGTTGTTAAACCCTTGATTCTGTTGTCCTTGACAAGGTCTCCTTGCAATAAAACAGAGAGATTCAAGTGTATCTGGATCTTCTTGAAAGACTGCTTTGAGGCCAGGAATTGAAGGACAATCCTTGGTCTCATGAGTTTCTGAGCAAATTACACATGTTTCTACAACGTGTGCATCTAAGGGACATTCCCTTAAAGCATGTTTCTTTCTACACTTCGGGCAAAAGATAGCCAAAGCCTCAGCTTCTGCTTTTTGTTTATTGTGAATCTTAAGGGTATCAAGTTGTTCACTAAGACTCCCTAAGATGTCAGTTTTAAATTCATCAAGCATACTGTCGATTTCAGCCCTACTCACTGATCCTGTTGCAGATTTATTTGCCCTAAGGAGAGAAGGATCTCTAGGCCCTTTTTGAGTTTTTGATTTGCCCCTTGAGAGATGGATACAGAGTTCTGCTATATCATTGAGTGAAAGTTGAGAAATATCCCCTTTCCCCATCATGTTTAAGATGTCTATCCATTCATCCCTAATGGCTTTTAATAAGAGGGCTTTTAAGGTCTCTTCATCCAAGGTACTCATCTTTGCTCTTTTCAAGTTATATTGAAATCTCTCAAGTAAATCTTCTAAGCTCTCATCTTCTTTTTGTATCATTTTAAAAACCTCGTCCTTGTGATTAGTAGGCATACAATAGTCCAAATACCTATCCAAAAATGTCTGTTTCATTTCATCCCAAGTCCTAATGGATTGAGTGAGTAACCCCATGAACCATTTCAAGGCTTGATCCTTTAGTGTTGAAGGGAACAATTTGAGTTTCTGAGAGTCATCCAGGTAGTCATAAGTTCGACATACCACTTCAAACTCAAATAAGAATGTTTCAGGGTCCTCAGTCCTTAACCCATGGAAGTTAGGGAGGACAGATGGTGATATGTTTTTCATGGTGGCTCGAGAATCCTCATTAACAATGGGAAACCCAAATGAATTATTCCCATCTCTATTTCCTCCTCCAAGGGGACCTCTACCTCCATTATTGTTATTGTTGTTTCCTCCTCCTCCTCTACCTCTACCTCTACCCCTACCACCTCCTTCTTCCTCTGCCATGATGATTCTCCTAGGGATTTCAAAATCTTCTGGTTCCTCTACAAAAGGTGAATGAGAAGAGATTTCTCCTTCTTCTTCAGATGATTCCACTTCCTCAATTACAATTGGTCTTTCTGTAGGAGAAAGAGAAGAGTCTCTTCCTGGTTCAAATTCAATAGAAGGTGTGGGAGAGTCAACTCTTGGCTCTTGAATTCCAGGAATTCTAGGACTAGGAGTGCTGGTTGGAGATAAGGGAGGTGTCTCTTGTCTATCCCTTGAAGCAGATGGACTTGTAAAAATTGAACTTCGAGCTCTAGCTAAAAACCTTCCTCTAGAATCTCTAGCTCTATGCATGTCATTTTTTATTATTTTCTTCAAGTCAAGTTAATAGTTCTTTTTCTGATCTTCCAGTTCACTCTAGGTGCAAGAAGAGAGCATACTCAAGAAACCACCAAATCAATAACTTTCTCTTTTCTGATCCTCCAGATCACCTTGCAGTGCAAGAGGAGAGCATACTTTGATAGGTTATCAACTTCTTTCCTTGAAATTTTTTATGTTTTTTTTTTCTAAGAATATGGCTACTTAATTTCACTTCCCCGGCAACGGCGCCAAAATGTTTAGTCAATTTAGTGTTCCTAAATTGATGTCATTAATTGTCAACCCGGGGCTCGTAAGCTGATGAAGTGAAGGTGTACTATATGTACTTAAGCAACCTCTTAGAGCTTTTTGTCGTTTGGGGTGTTGTTTGTGGTTAATTTATCTTCCTAAGATGGAGTGATGTTTTTATAAACAGATGAGTGATGGTGTGTGTAAGGTGAATTCTAGATGAGTGAAGGTGTGTGATTAGTGGTTTCTAACTACTTGCTGAAAAGGAAAAGCTTGAAAGAAATAAATAACTTGAAATGACTTGAAAGCAAAGAACCACTTTCTAATGGCACTAGACACCATTCATGCTGCTGCAAATAAAAGGTAAGAAAATCACTTTAAAAACCAATGATAATGTTTATCTCTTCCTAACTCCATGCTTCTAACACATAGTACTGTGTAAAACACGATTAGGAAGTAGCTAAAGATGAGTTAGAAAAGTGATCAAAAATGAGAAAAATCTACTTTAAAGACTAGTTATAATGTTTTTCTCTTTCTAACTCTCTGCTTCTATCATATGGTACTATGTAAAGCACGATTAGAAAGTAGTTAAAGATTAGTCTAAAAAGTACTCAAAGCCAGCTGTGAGTTACTAGTATTCTGATCTCTAAAAGATAAACAATTTGTGATAAAGAGACCATTCATATGTTAGCAGACAACTTTGAGAAATTAAACTAAAAATCAGCTATGAAAGTAAAGGCAGCAACTTTGAATCTGTCAACTGAAAATACCATCAGTTATAAAGCAAATACATAAACACAAAAACAATCCCGGGTTAAAAACCTGCAAAAGAACAATACTGATCAGCTTAAAATAAAGGCTAGAAATGAAATAACATGAAAGTGAATCAAGTTGTACATGTTTCAAAGAAAATAAATGCTGAATGGAAAATAAGGAAATGCTGAACATAAAATACTATACAAGGGCTAACATGAACAGGGGCCCTCCATTCATATAACCCAAAGAAGACTCAAGGAATTGAAAACTTCAAAGCAACACTGCTTCTATTACTCCATGTGCAGAAAATTACAGTCAAGAGTGCTAGAACAGCACTATCAAAACAGAGTCTTGGAATGCACTAAAATGATAACAAGTTCATAAAACACAGCAACTAAAAAGTAACCTTAAGCGTATGCAAACGCTAGTTTTTATAGGCATCTAAACGATTGCCTAATGCGTAAGGCTAGAAACTGAAATCTAACTAATCTGTCATGCGTAATAAAGGTGCAGCAACACGTCATGAGCTTCGTGGATGAGCTGGAGGTTCTGGTCGTTATGGGAATTGAATCCAGAGTTGGATTATGTCTTCCACAACCTGCGTAACATGGACAAGTCACTAGTTGCATTGACGTGACCCAACATCTTACGTATCACCGTTTAAGCTGCCTTTGTTGATCGTGGCTTGACCCTCGTTGACCGGAGGTGTAGATGATGTGGCTGACCGAACTAACAGCACAGGAACCTCGAGCACCTTTATCCCTAAATGCCCATGTGGCTCGTTTTGCAAAATGACACGTGGAACCTTGAGATTAACAAAAAGGCTGCGGAATCTCCAGATGGCTGCGGAATCGCTGAATGGCTGCGGAATTGCCAGACAGCTGCGGAAACTCTGTAAATATGTCAAAATCTAAACAAAACAGTCACACATTAGCAAAGTTCACTTAATCATGCTTAAAGTCATCTAATGTAATGATCTGGGTATGTTTACAAGGAAAATGAGGCAAAAGAGAGAGATGAGTGAGGGAAAACTGTAGGTAATGATGGATAATCAAGTGTAAAGTAGAGGCTCTACAGATGTCTCAAAGAAATTGATAATAAAGATCATTCAATTGCCAAAAGAAATGAAGTCGCTAATGATAATTGTTTTAGATAAATAGTTAGACAAAAAATTTAAGAAAATTATATCACATATAGTAATTGTTCACATATTCAATACGGAATCAGAGCTGAAACATCATACAAAAGTGCAATAATGTAGAACTATAACTCAAATTTTCATACATAAGACAATCAAAGAAAGAGTATTGCTAATGCATAAATAAAATGTGATCATACGATAAAAGTACCATATATGAAAGGTCGTTCTCATGGGCTCAACAATATTGATCCACTTTCATCCAATCAAATACACTCTAAGAGTAAACAAGTGTAATTTCAGTAGAGCATGCTTGATATTCAAGAAAATTATATCATGTTCCAATAATTTCATTAAAACCTTCCCAAAAATACAGAAGTGTAATGTCTTGAAAAGTGCTTTTGATAAGATTTTGGACCCCTCTCTAAATGGATGAGAGGGGTTTAAATACTATAATACATGCCTCAAAAATAGATTACTACAAAAAATGTTGAGGAGGTTTCAAAATAACTTCCTCGGAGTAAGAAAAAATAAAACTAAAAATAGAATTAAACTAATGACAAGCTTCTTTCAACTTGAATTATCTTAATCGGCTAACTTGATCTTTGAGATTGCAAATGTCGATCACTGGTTTGACCTGGGGTGACTCGCTGATTGTGGATTTTAACTATCCTGCAAATATGGCATCTGACAGAGCTGGCACCATTTTTTGTGCAGAGGTAGTTAAGCATCACAGAGTCATCCATTAGTTATGAGGTTTTACCAAATACTGCCAGTATGTTTCCTAATCCAATTTGATCAATTGTTTAATTACTTCTTATTTGGTCTGAGATATTTGTTTCCACTATTGTTCTAGTTGTTTGATATTTGGGAGAGCCCCTAGTATGCATTCCTTGATAAGGTTGGAACTATGGAGGTTTTCATTAACGACCTCAATTATGATGTTTTATGCACCTGTTGTTGTCGTTGTTGCCCTTTCTGCCTGCTTTACCCGTGTATCCCAATCTGCAAATAGAATGTCTTTGTGGGATTCTTCTATCTTTGGTAGATCGGCCTTTCTTCCCTCATCATATTCCTGCTAGGTAATAAATTCAAAAATCCTTTTTATGGATTTCTTCATATTCAAACCTTAGATCAGTCACTTGGTTTGTCAATTTATCACTTGTCTCACAGTAAGGATTGATCTATGATATTTTCTAGCAGAACATCTCTTGTTATTATATTAATAGGGAATTTAGCTTGATTTCTTATTTGATGAACTCATCTGTTTGAGGGTTATCTTTAAATATGTCTACCATGGCCTGCATTTGGTAAATTGGTGAGTCATTTTTTGATATGCTTCCCTAGTGTTGTAACCTCATTTGCTCGAATTCCCTTTGAAGTTGAGCTACCTATTGTTCTGCTTGCTGATTGGTTTTCTCTTGTTCTAATTGTTGTTCAAGTAGAAGAATTCTCTATTCTTTTTCTTTTAGTAGCAGTCGGACTTCTGTTTCTTTATCAATGGTCACTATGGCATAGGCTCCTACAAAATGTGACAACTTCGTAAGGTTTTATGATGGGTCAACAGGAGTGTCTTTCCACACAACTTCCATTGATTCATTCTCTAGAGTTGCAACAGTCGTGGTGTCTAATTTCCTCTTATTTCTTTGTATTTTAACTACAACCTTATGTGTAGGGCTGTAAAATATGTCGAGTGGAGGTATCTCTTCAATTTTTAAGACAATTTCAGAAGTGGGAAAAGTCGGAATAACCTCAATATCTTGAGTGTTTGTAGCCTCTTGCTCTGTTGTCTCTGGATTTGCTTTCTGTTGAGTTTGTTTGTGGGTCTGAAATCCAGATGTTTCCTCAAGACCTGTGACTATTTGGAGCTTCTTATTGAATCGCTCCCATTCCTTGTCTAGGTCAATGATTGTAATCTTCCCTGTTTGAGCTGAAGTGGAATCGACCTTTGTATGTTTCTTGGCCAAGGCATGTTCGACCGTTTCCTCAATATTTCCTTTTGTATCTTTCTCATAATATTTATTAGGACTCCCTTCTCCATTCTTAGATTGTTTCTCTAATTGTTCCGACTCGTGAATTTATTTCTCTTGCGTTTCTTCATCAGAATTTTCCTTTGAAATTCCCTCCAGGCTCATGCTAGGAGTAGGTTCTCTTATTGGTTCAACTTGTAATAGGTCCAATGGTACCTTTAACAATCTTTTATTCCTATATACATGAAAAGCATTAATATCATCTGGGCTTAACTGTAATGATGCTAAATGTAGGACCTGTGCAAATGATTCGGCTCCTTGAAAGAGGTCATCAAATGGATCTTCTTCATGAGTAAACTGTTTGACTTTAACCATGGTGGTGAAGTCTTTAGCAACTTGATTTGGGTCACTATCGCCCTGGAACTGTGGCCAGTTTTAGAGATGTAATATTCTCTATTTCTTTTACTGCATGCCATAGTCATGTTGTGCGGAAGCACCACATTGTAATGGGAAGGTTGGCCAAATGGCTTTGTTTTGCTCCTTCAGGGATTTAGTTAAAACTTCCCTTTTTATCTGGTAAGCTATCTCTCTAGCCAATAGCTTGTTTGGAACATAATATGGGAGGACATGTGGAGCTGCAATGCTCCCAAAAACTCTGATATAAGTGAATTTTTCTTCACTAAACCATCTTGCCATTGGCAAGATGTCTATCTTGGCTTCCTTGGACAGCCTGGGGATCATTTTATCAAAAATGGTTTTATAAATAGGCAACATAATACCATGGCATATTTTGTAAAAATAGGAATTGAATTGGGATTCCCATAATACTTTATGATGCACATGGATGGGGAGAGGATTCTGTACAGTCCATTTCCAGCCCATGTTTGGAAATTCAAAGAAAAAATAAATGGCATCAATTACATAAGTGCTCATATAAAAAGGGGGAATAATTCTTGAGGAAATACTTCTCTTTTGCCTATATTCCCTGACAGCCATAGCTAAATTGTCTGATAAAATCTGAATCCAGTTCATAATCATTGTGTTAACCACTGAATCAATTAATGGAAGCCATTCTATTGAAAATTTGGTACTAGCAGCTTTACCAAATAACCTACACATCATCGCAGCTCAGAAATTTTGTGGGGCCGAGAGTGATGCAATGGGATACATATCGGATTTCTCCCATTTGAATTTCCTGAGCCTGACCTTCAGGTCTATGTAACATCCAATGGGTCCTCGTTCTCTTTGGCAAAATGCTCCAGGAAATATTTTTCATAGAGCTTTTGAGGCTCTGGTAGATGGTACATCTGGCGCAAGTTGTCTGGTGTGAAAGACCCCATGACCTCATGTCTTCCATTCCTGAAAGTTCTGTCTGAGATATTCACATTATCAATCACCCATTTTACCATATCTGTGTATGGTAATATCTTAGGTCTTGCAGCTATTCTGTGTAAAAATGAACATGCTGCCTCAAAGTAGGAAGCGTCAAATGATTCTTTGGCATCAGATGTTGCCTTTGTTTCCAGTGGCCTGGGTTTCTCTTCTTCCAGTAGGTTATACATGGCTTCCCATGATGTGGTTCCTCTATCTTTGTTGCAGGTGGTATCGGAGAAGAGTGGTGTCATGTCTGATTTTTCAGATGTAGTAGCTTTTCCCTTCTTCGCCATCTTTGCAAAAGTTGTTTCCTTGTTCCCTGAAATTGAGCAATGGAAATTATGGGATAAATGCACAAAGTGAAAATGGTTGTGAAAATACAATGATACAATTAATTCCGAAAGGTGATAAGTAAGAAGCTTTTATTCAAAAATGCAGATGAAAGATATCAAATCACGTTGAGCCGTTATAAACATAAATGTAATTAAAACTCATTAAGTACGCACTAAGATCTTTTATTATTGCCTTTATTATTCATTTAAGCCAGCACATCGCAAACATGTAAGAAAAAACTTGAAGTTGATGAGTTTGAAGTGCGCGATGTTGATTATGTGATTGCGATAAATATTATTGCAATATCTCAAATCGCAACATCACACTTTCGGTTATGCCTTATATCGAAGTTATTTAGAGTTTTGTGAGATGAAATGTAAGCGATGTACCTTTTATCGTTTTAAGTGCATTTTGCTTGAATGGATACTTATTGCATAAAGTGACCTTCTACTATGCACCAGCCTTAACCAAACTTATAACAATTATCACATACTTCCATCGGGTCTGGGTCATATCGCATTTCGCAACCTTTCATGATTCACAAGATTTCCCTTTGTGTAAGTGTTACAATGCGATGATTGATTGGCTTGTTATGTCGCAATATCACAAGTCATGTATTCTAAGGGTTTTGCTTGTTTGTGCTTTTGTGAATGCCACTATGTGAATGTGATAGGTACTTTATTTTAAATCCCTAGTTTTAATGAGAATTTTAATGATACCATAAGTCTATTACAGTGGTCCCTCTTATCGAAACTCGCAGATCCCGATTGTTAATTAACCTGTGACACACATGATCCAGTGATATGCGATAAATAGAAAATATCTAGTTACAAAGGGACTTTGGCTTGATACCATATGTTTATTTAGAAATTTATTCTAATAATTCAAAGAGGAAGTGCTTAAGTGCTAATTTTTTTAGAGAATTTTTATAAAGGGTCCCCATTTATTAATAGAATATTAACTATTAAATCAATAAATTGGGGGGGTTGTTGAATAGTACAACACGCTCCTAGGGGCACCCTCGGAGGTAAGTTGTATCTCAAGGGAGTGTTGTTGGGGTTAATTTCGACCGTAGATTACCCCGACAACAATTTTCCCCATAATCCTTATGGGGGAACTCCCCCACATAACGACCAATGCCTCTGTGATGTCAGGTTCATAGTGAGAAAAGTGGAGATGCATGCAACAACATCGCATCGAGAGAGTTGCATGTTTTTTAATCCCCAATCCTCTTCAATGTGACGAGGCTAGCCCACTTTTTTTCATAAAAAATATGTTGAATATTATCTTTAATTTAAACCTTTTCTTCGATGTAACGGTGTTACACTAAAAAATGTCACCATGACTATTTGCAGTTAGTATGGCTCCATCCACTGTCATACTATCCCCCTTGGCAAGTCTCATGCCTCTGCTTTCCATGTCAAACTTCAAGAAAGAGAGAAAAGTCATTTAAAAGTCAATTATCTCTGGTACGTAGTTTCTCTTAGCCTCATCTGTGGGTACGCAACCCAAGTTCACAAAACCTGCATACTTGTATGCTCTGTATGTAAAGGGATGGGTGCATACTCCTGTAAAGGTCAAAAGGCGCAAGTTTCACTCTAAAAAAGTTACTTGTGGTCATTTCTAGAGTCTTCTAGAAGTATGTTTGACGTGTATGAAGCGCCTCCAGATGGTTCATGTATCCCTACCAAAGAGGAACTTATCCCATCAATAGGGGAGCTATCCCATCCAAAGAGGGGCTTATCCCATTGATGGTGGACCTGAATAACTTCCTCTAAAGCACTATAAATACAGGCATTGGGCCAAAGGGAGGGGAGGTTGAAAGCTGAACATTCCTAAGGGTAGATGCTGCTGGAATTAGGACTTCCTTGTAGAAGCTTGTGAGGAGAGATTACCATCTTTACTTGTTTCCATTGGGAGGTGGGTGAGCTGATCAGAGTAAGGGAGAACTCTTGTGGACCCTAGGAGGAGCTTGCACAACACCAAGGCTCAGGTTGTAATGGTTCCTTTTGTTACCTTTTAATACAAATTAGTCCATTCTTCTCAACAATTTGTTATTAATGAGTTGTTTCATGTACTCCTTGGTCTACATGTTAAATATGTTTTATTTTATGTGATATTCAGGTGCTATTTAATCGTTTGATTGTTGGTGAATGCAGGTTTCGAAGTGAAGGAGGAGCTCATCCGGATCAACGGAGCTGGACTACTACAACAGCGTTGGATTACAGGTAGGATCTAAACACTTGATTTCTCATATTGTAAAAGCATATTTAGGGAAGGATTGCTCTTATTTGTCTTGTTTGTCATTAGAGAGTCTTAGGCTTTCTAGGAAGGTCGGTTGTGTCCGCACTAACGAATCTTTCCGCGTGACAAAATGGCGACCATACTGGGGAATCCATTGATGTGAATGTTTTTTCCTTTGTATCAACTTTTGATCTGAGAAAAGTTATTTGTTTTCTGGTTTTTGGCTTTCTGACGGTGTATTTGGGTGGGCTAGCTTAGGGTTAAATTAGATTTTAGTTTTTATTTGTTTTGCTCGAAGTACGCAGCCTCTGAGTTGAGCACAGTGCGTACCTGTACGCACTGTCGCTTTGTGCACAGAGCGTACCCGCACCTGTGCAAACAGGTCGCCTGCGTACCCCTATCAAAATTAAGAAAATTTCAATTTTCTTCTTTTTGCATTTTAGATTTTAGTTTTAATTTGTTTTTTCTGCCCAGATCCACTGGTTTTCTGCCATAAATCTTCACCTAAACTTGTTTCATTAGCATTCCTGCTCTAAGCTTTCATCAATTGGGTGTCTTGAGTCTCTTTTTGAGAAATTCTTGATTTGTTTTTCTTTGGTCATTACTTGGAGGTTTGTCTCAGTCTTTTCACAATTTTGCATCTTTTTGCTTTTGTTTTTGCAAAAAAAAATTCCCCCTCATTTGCCGGGGGGGGGGGCTAAATTGTGTATGAGTGTTAATTTCCTTTGAGTGTTTTTATTTTTTTATCTTTGGAACTCTCACCCAATTTTGTCGACTTGCACTTGATTGGTTCTTAGATTACATTAGAATCATCTTGTGTTTGAGAATTCTCTTTCATAGATCACATTTGCATAATTAGAATTCTCATTTTTAGAATATGAATGAAAAATGTGCATAAATTACATTTGCATACTTTTCAAGTGAATTGTGCATAGATTACAATTGCATAGTTTACATTCTGAAAAAATCGTAGATTTAGATCAGTTTTCTTTGATTTGAATTTACACAAAAAATAAAAATGAAACAAATGGTTTCGAATTGATTTGCATTCGTTTTCTTGATAAAATTAGTGCATTAGAGAATTTGTTATATTTTCTCTTAGTGATCAATTTTTGCATTGTTGGAAGTGAATGGAAACTCTTTCCTTACTTTAGATAGGATTCATCGAATTGAAAAGATTACATTATCATATTCGATTGCATTCAGTTGAGTTGGGTCATAACACCATTGGTTTCGTATCCATTTACCCATTTGAGTAATAACAGCCTTAATAACACAGTGCTTAATTAAAATTCATCTAGTAATTTTTACATTTCTAGGGCTCTGAAACACCAATATATCTTAGGCTAGTGCCTTGGAGTAGGAGAGTAATTAACTCTCCAAGACAGCAAAACCAAACAAGTAGCTCATCTTGTGGTAGGATAAATCCAATTGTTTCATTTGTACTCTGGGAAAGCTCCTCTTAAAGGAGAAGCATGAGCTCGTGTCCGAACCAGTGAGGGGATCAATCCTCCCTCGTTGGGAACGACGCCAGACACGCACGTATTACAAACGGTAAACCTCGGATTAACCATTGTCGAGGAGCCAGGGGTCACTTGTCGGTAAACCTTGGATTATTGTCAAGGAGCCGGCAAGGGGATTGAGCTTGATACTCTGCCCTTGCGTGCTGTCGGAGTGTAGACTGTTCCCCCAGGTGCATTTGTTGCTGTTGGTAAACTTAGTGACCATTATCTTTAGGGTTCTACCCAAGGTGACGGTGGAGGGAAGATCCCACTGTACCTGGAGCAGACGTCGGCTAGACTCACTTGGATTTTCTGGGGGGTTCACTTCACTCGAGACGGTTAAAGTGGAGGAACTTGGTCCAGTCTATTCATTAAGCAGGTTGTCGGGGTAACTGTTCCACCCGCCATTTCTGTACTGAATTCTGCGATGTTGGATTTCATCACCAACTAGTGTTTTCGGTCCAGAAAGTTACTGTTTGTGTGTGGTTTGACTCCTAGATTTGATAGCGCGTGTTAATTTGTTTTTTTTTACTTTTAGAGACCATAGGTGTGAATCGTGAATTTTAATTGTTAGGTGTGAATTGTGAATTGCTAATTTTAGTTTTAAATTGTTAATAAAATTCACTGAAGTTGAATATAATGGCAAATGTTCCGGAATTTACCAACCTAGGAACCCCTCCTGACGAGAATCCTAGTACCTTTCCTTACTTTGGAAATGTTGGTCCTCCTTATATGGCTACTTTGTCATTACCTGGATTTACAATAGGTTTACCGATATGATTATTTTCAACTTCGTTGGCCCAAAGTACTCCAATTGTTCCACCTCAACCGGATGCTTCACCTCATCAGAGTTCACCATCTCAACATCACCAACCTTCTATTGACCCTTTACCTTCTTTGCCTAATTTTTCTTCCTCCATTTCTTCCTCTTCGCCTGGTAAAAGCCTTGATGCTAGTAACCAGGAGGCTAAGAAGAAGAAGAAAGGGAAGAAGAAGAAGAAGAAGAAGAAGCAAGATAAGAAAGAAGTCAACCAACCAACCACGACTGTAAGTGTTAGTGGTGTTGAGGAAAACTCCAACATGCATCGTAAACCCAAATACCCTTGCAGGCTTTGTAAGGGTGACCACTTCCTTGTCAATTGTCCTGGTATTCCAAAGGTTTTGGAAGTATGGTCAGAAAAATCTCATCAAATTTCCATTGATCCATCAACCAGTGATAGTCAGGTTCCTGGGAAAAAGGGTAAAGTTAGGTTTCCTTGTAAGTTATGCAAAGGGAGTCATCAAACTCACATTTGCCCTCACATGGATGAAGCCTCAACATTGTTGGAAAACCTTACTGTTCCACAGCAAGAATTTCCAACTGGTTACCGTAAACTTTCTCCCAACCTACCGTCAACTGACGGAGTGATTGATCTAAATTCAAGTACAGTCGATCACACTCTTCCATTGGAGAGTGAAACTCATGTCACTCAGGTTGATGATCCATTAGTTGATCAAGTGGTCGATTCAATTTCACATTCAGTCGATCCCACTTTCCCTTTAGAGAGTGAACTTCATACCGCTTAGGTTCTCCTTGTTACATCAGATTCTTCTATGCCGGGGGGCATTTCACCTGTTTCTACAGAAACCCCTCCAAGTACTGAGGTCTTTTCCTTTGATTGGAATAGACTGACAGAACCTCGTCTTCCTTCCTCCATCCCTTTCCAAATCATTGTCAAGGCTGGTGGTAGGGACATACATCATACTCAGGTAGATGAAGGTGCTTCTGTTAGTATTTTATCCTCAACTGTTTGGAAAGCTTTGGGTTCCCCTCAGCTTGTACCTATTACGCAGAATCTGAAAGCTTTTAACAGAACCATTAGTGAACCTTTAGGGATCCTTCCTAAGTTTTCTATTACCTTGGAAGGTAAAACTGTCTGGATTGATCTTATGGTAGTTCGAGGTCCCTTGGATTTCAATTTACTCCTTGGGCGAGACTATGTTTATGAAATGAAAGCTGTCGTATCGACACTCTTTCGAGTGATGTCTTTCCCTCACAATGGCAGTATTGTGACTGTAGACCAGCTTTCATTCCCTAGTCTTGTTTCAACTACCAATAATATGACACCCCTAAATGTTCCTGATTCTCAAGTGGTATCTACCCTGCCACGGGTTAATTATGTGGCAACTGGTCCCATGTATTCAGTTACCGATGTAAGTGAGCCTCTCACTGTTTGCTCATATTCCTTTGATTTAGATCCGGTAATTGACATGGAAAACTCTATGGGATTACTTGAACACGATGTTCTTATCCCTTTTGAGTCCCTTGACATGTGTTCCTTCCAGAGAACTATTCTTCCTTCTGATGAAGACCTCTTGGAAGCCATGATCAGGGTGTGTCCATTGACATGTCTTTCTTCCGGTTGGAAGCCATGATCAGTGTGTGTGAGGATAGTTTCTTCTAGTCTCAACCTCGTTAAAAAATGAAACTGGAAGTCATGAGCATAGTTCCTTGTCTTGTGTCAAGCTCATTAAAAAATGAAACAAGGAGTAGTGAGGAAAGTTCCCTTTATTGTGTCAACCTCGTTGAAAAATGAATCAGTGTGAGTGAGGAAAGTTCCTTTTACTGTGTCAACCTCGTTAAAAAATGAATCAGTGTGAGTGAGGATAGTTTCTTCTAGTCTCAACCTCGTTAAAAAATGAAACTGGAAGTCATGAGCATAGTTCCTTGTCTTGTGTCAAGCTCATTAAAAAATGAAACAAGGAGTAGTGAGGAAAGTTCCCTTTACTGTGTCAACCTCGTTAAAAAATGAAACTGGAAGTCATGAGCATAGTTCCTTGTCTTGTGTCAAGCTCATTAAAAAATGAAACAAGGAGTAGTGAGGAAAGTTCCCTTTACTGTGTCAACCTCGTTAAAAAATGAATCAGTGTGAGTGAGGAAAGTTCCTTTTACTGTGTCAACCTCGTTAAAAAATGAATCAGTGTGAGTGAGGAAAGTTCCTTTTACTGTGTCAACCTCGTTAAAAAATGAATCAGTGTGAGTTCGGAAAGTTCCTTTTACTGTGTCAAGCTCATTAAAAAATGAATCAGTGTGAGTGAGGAAAGTTCCTTTTACTGTGTCAACCTCGTTAAAAAATGAATCAGTGTGAGTGAGGAAAGTTCATTTTACTGTGTCAACCTCGTAAAAAATGAATCAGTGTGAGTGAGGAAAGTTCCTTTTACTTTGTCAACCTCGTTAAAAAATGAATCAGTGTGAGTGAGGAAAGTTCCTTTTACTGTGCCAACCTCGTTAAAAAATGAATCAGGAACGAGGATAGTTTTTTCCTGTATCAACCTCATTAAAAAATGAAACAGGCTAGTATGAGGATAGTTCTTTTACTGAGTCAACCTCATTAAAAAATGAATCAGGTAGATTTTAGGTTATGTAGGTAGATTGTAGAAAGTAGGGTTTTGAGGATAGTTCCAGTTACTGAGTCAACCTCGTTAAAAAATGAATCAGGTATGAGGATAGTTCTTTTCTTGTGTCAACCTCTTTAAAAATGAAACAACTCCCTTTTCAAGTTAAATATTGAAAGTAAACCTTCATTCCATCCATCCATCTGGTTGAATGTAATGAAGCCTGGGGGGCATGTACCTCGCTTTGCATCATTATACTGGGGGCATGCGAACTTTTTGAGCATAGTTCCTTGTCTTGTGTCAAGCTCGTTAAAAATGAAACAAGGGTAGGTTAAGTAGGTATACTGTAGAGAGTAGTCATGAGCATAGTTCCTTGTCTTGTGTCAAGCTCATTAAAAAATGAATCAAGGATTTTTGAGCATAGTTCCTTGTCTTGTGTCAAGCTCATTAAAAAATGAATCAAGGTTTTTTAGAGTAAAGTTTTTTGTTAGGTAGATTGTAGAGTAGTTATGAGCATAGTTCCTTATCTTGGGTCAAGCTCCTGTAAAAAATGAAACAAGGGTTTTGAGGATAGTTCTTTTCCTGTGTCAACCTCACTAAAAAATGAAACAACTCCCACAAGTCTTTCCAAGATCTTGAAAGTAACGCTTCATTCCATCCACCTCATCGAATGCAATGAAGCTTGGGGGGAATGTACCTCGTTTTGCATCATTATGCTGGGGGCATGTGAACTTATAATAAGCATAGTTTTTCGTTTCAAGCTTGCGTAAACATGAAACCGAATCTTTTCCTGTGTCAAGCTCGTTACAAAATGAAACAAATCCTCCTCTACTTGAATCGAGAGTTTGACTCGACCTCGTAAATGTTAAGTTGTATATTTAGGTTAGTTATTTCAGTGTTTTGCATAATTTTCCTAAAGTTTTAGGTCGAGTCTTTCAAATGATCTCGTAACTCAACCTTCATTTCATCCAACTGATTGAATGAAATGAAGCTCGGGGGGCATGCGCTCTAGCAGTTACGCTTAGGGGGCATCAAGCACAGTTTTCTCTGTTTCAAGCTTGTGTAAAAATGAAACTACTTTGAAGCATAGTTTTTCTCTGTTTCAAGCTTTTGTAAAAATGAAACCTATGTCGAGTCAATTTCAGTTATTTTCAAGACTCATTAAACTCATGAAAATCTCGAGATTATTTTTCTATCTTTCATTCTCGTAAAACAAATGAAAATGCCGAGTTCTTTTCGTCTTTTCGTGCTCGTAAATTAAATTGAAAGTCGGCCATATGAGTACATTTTTATCATTTTTTCAAACTCATTAAAACTTACGAAAAAGTGAAACCTTGGAGTTCTCTTTTAAGCCCTTTTCAGACTCCTAAAACATGAAAAGATTGCCGAATTTTTCTTTTTAAACTCGTTAAAACGGAACTAAAAAGACGGTCCACTTACAGCTCTTTTCCGACCGTAAAAACATGAAAAGATTGCCGGATTTTTGTCGTTTCAAATTCGATATTGGAAATAAAACGACATGTCCTTGATCGCTTTTTACTTTTCAGGTCAAAGACACTAATCATGAAAGTACTCCTTGGTCGCAAGATCAAGCGGTTCTCTTAGGTATTATTTTATACTTTTTCGGGCTTGGGAGACACAAATTTACGAAAAAGTTCACCGTGGAGTCTTCTTTAGTTTTTTCAGACTCTCTAAAAATGAAAAATGCCGAGTTTCTCCTATACTGGACTCGTTAAAATTTCACAGTAAAGGACCTGTTCGATTACAAACAGGAATGGACCACTCCTTCTTAGGGTCCGAATCTAAACTAAGTTGGACTCATCCGAAGGATGAGCTTATAATCAAGCATATGTTATCCTCCTCAAGCTTGTAAAAAATAAAGAGGTACTTGCCAGAAATGGTGGGGGAAAAGAGAGAAGAATGAACCAATTTGTTATCCTTTATTACAGAAGAACCTTATCACCGCTCTTGAACATGACACTTTTCATTCACCTGGGTTGGGAAATCCTTTGCCTTAAAAGTTGATCAAACCACTTTGAAAGTCTTCAACCGTTTCCGGGTATTAACTTTGGGTCAATCATCACCAAACCATCTGTCGTGTCGTTATGTGTTCAAGAGGTCTCTGCAAATAAACCATTCATATGCAAAATACTTGTCATCCATTTGACCATCCCTGAGTCAGTCCTTACAGCAATATTTCTTCAACTTGAACAATGATTTCGTGTTGTGGGCTTGCCTGCAACGAGTCGCTTTCTATCGACATCAGCACATTATCTAGAAAGATGACTTAGAAATCGTCAGTACCTTGAAGGCTGCATGCATCAATGGCAGGTTTCTCGCCTTTGACGACAGTTTACATCATTGACTTTCGATCAAAGGATTCTGTGACATGTTCGACATCAACTCATTCATTCACATTTCATGGATTTTACTGGGTACTTTGAGAACCATTGAAATCACTGGTGGTCTCTCTCACACTTGTTAACGGTTTACATCATTGACTGGTAATCAAGTGGTTTCTACCATGCTCAACATCAACTCTTTTATTCGCATGGATAGAATCATACCAATTCGGGAGGTAGAAATGAAGACCCTGGATCTAGTTTCCACCATCCAGGCTGCGAGGAGTTTTGTATTCATTATACAGTAGACTAATCATAAACAGATGGTTGCGTCCATACTGTGTCTACAAAAGTCTATGATTGTGATGTACTGCAAAATCATTCTTGTATCAGAGCAGTAGTTAGATTGTTAGTTAAAGTTTTCAATCTGAGTATGGGAATGCCTACCTCAGCGATGATATCATCTTATATATGTATTTTGTGTTGAATATTTGCAGGTTCTGACCGGGTCCTCCACGAGATACTCCTTGAAATGATAAAGTACTTCACCCTTCCTAGATCATAAAAACCCTAATCTACTACAGGCTTCGCACTTTAGGGGGCAATTTGTTACACTAAAAAATGTCACCATGACTATTTGCAGTTAGTATGGCTCCATCCACTGTCATACTATCCCCCTTGGCAAGTCTCATGCCTCTGCTTTCCATGTCAAACTTCAAGAAAGAGAGAAAAGTCATTTAAAAGTCAATTATCTCTGGTACGCAGTTTCTCTTAGCCTCATCTGCGGGTACGCAACCCAAGTTCACAAAACCTGCGTACTTGTACGCTCTGTATGTAAAGGGATGGGTGTGTACTCCTGTAAAGGTCAAAAGGCGCAAGTTTCACTCTAAAAAAGTTACTTGTGGTCATTTCTAGAGTCTTCTAGAAGTATGTTTGACGTGTATGAAGCGCCTCCAGATGGTTCATGTATCCCTACCAAAGAGGAACTTATCCCATCAATAGGAGAGCTATCCCATCCAAAGAGGGGCTTATCCCATTGATGGTGGACCTGAATAACTTCCTCTAAAGCACTATAAATACAGGCATTGGGCCAAAGGGAGGGGAGGTTGAAAGCTGAACATTCCTAAGGGTAGATGCTGCTGGAATTAGGACTTCCTTGTAGAAGCTTGTGAGGAGAGATTACCATCTTTACTTGTTTCCATTGGGAGGTGGGTGAGCTGATCAGAGTAAGGGATAACTCTTGTGGACCCTGGGAGGAGCTTGCACAACACCAAGGCTCAGGTTGTAATGGTTCCTTTTGTTACCTTTTAATACAAATTAGTCCATTCTTCTCAACAATTTGTTATTAATGAGTTGTTTCATGTACTCCTTGGTATACATGTTAAATATGTTTTATTTTATGTGATATTCAGGTGCTATTTAATCATTTGATTGTTGGTGAATGCAGGTTTCGAAGTGAAGGAGGAGCTCATCCGGATCAACGGAGCTGGACTACTACAACAGCGTTGGATTACAGGTAGGATCTAAACACTTGATTTCTCATATTGTAAAAGCATATTTAGGGAAGGATTGCTCTTATTTGTCTTGTTTGTCATTAGAGAGTCTTAGGCTTTCTAGGAAGGTCGGTTGTGTCCGCACTAACGACTCTTTCCGCGTGACAAACGGTCCTACGCTATACTCCATCAAAACATTAGAATTTTTCAAAAATATTACACAAAAGAGTCCCTTTACCTCTTTTCTATTATTTTGTTTCTTTTGTTTTACTCTTGTTTTATCTTTTGTTTTCTTTATATATATATATATGCTTTTTTATTTCTTTTTATATTTATTTTTTCAAACTAAAAGAAAAATGACTACAACGCTGGCTCCACCTGGGGATAGTGTTTTGGAACAAAACACTAAGAACCGCAGATTAGTGCCTTCACCTCGGGTATGTAGTCATAATGTAGTTGAGACATTTAAATGCGTAAGCACACCAAACAATTATTGTGGGCACACTAATATTTACAATGGTAAATTAAAACATGCTCAATGTTGGAAATAATGTTTCAGATATTGCCCATTAACAAGTAGTTGCAGCAATTCTCCATCAAGATTTTCTAGAATTAAGGTGTTGTTACCTCAGATTTCTGCTATTTTAAAAGGCCCAAAACTTAATGGATCAAACTTTCCATGCTTTCCCTTGTCCAACCTTCTGACATCCCACCTTAGAACAAGGTCTCCAAGCTGAAAGATTCTATCTTTGGCCTTTATATCAAAAACATCTTTCATCTTTTCATGATAACAGATCAAATTTTCAGTCACCTATTCCCTGCTTTCATTCAATTCCACCAGCTGGTTGATTCTCCTAGTCACTGAATTAGGTTCTTCTTTAGCATCTTGAATCAATTCAGCTACTCTCTTAGCTAATTGATTGGGAAACATAGCTTCCATCCCATACACCAGTTCAAAAGGTAACTTCCTAGTGGACCTTTTGGTTGTTAACCTGTTCGTCCATAAGGTAAACTTAAGTTGGGAATCCCAATTTTTTTTTTCTACAATTGTCTTCTTCAAAATTATTACCAAAGTTTTATGTTAGGACTCTACCAGCCCATTACCTTTTGGATAATAGGTGGTAGAGTGAGAGAGAATTACATTATATTTCTAGAAAAAATTAATGAGCTTTGCAGATTTAAATACTTGAGCATTATCTATTACCATTTTTTTGGGGCAACCAAATCTAGCAAATATATTTTCTTCCCTAACTTTTATCACCACTGAATTTGTTGTATTTCAAGCTGGAATGACTTCCACGCATTTGGTGAAATAATATGTGGCCGTCAGGATCCGCTTGTGCTGTCCACTAGAAGGAGGGTTGATTTCTTCTATGAAATCCAACCCCCACTGCCTGAAAGGTTCTTCTACAAATACTGGAATTAATGGTAGTCGCGCCAAATTCTTATTTTCAGCAAAAAACCGACATTCTTTTCCACATTTGACTAAGTTATATACATTAGAAAACAAAGTAGGCCCGTAAAAACTAGCCTTTAAGACTTTATGTGTTGTAACTCGCCAACTGTAATGACCCCCCCAGACACACCTGTGATATTCATTAATAAAATCAATCATTTCTTCCTCTATTAGACACAACAATAAAACACAACAAGATCTCTCCAGTATAACTGACCGTTTACTATAACATATTTTTGAGCTTTCATCATTAGGGCCTTATATTTTTCTCTATCAAGGTATGATGGGAAGTTAAGAAATAACAAATAATGGACAATATTCTTATACCAATCAAAACAAAGATACTTATAGCCAATTATGTTATCTTGCTCATTAGACATACCTCCTTCATCAACACTACTTGTTTCAGGAATTTCAACCAGCAGATTTATCCCATTGCTTGGTAGTTGGCTTTTGTCAAGATCTTTTCCAACCTTGCCCTTTTATTAGCTTTGTTGGCTTGATATCCATTTCATATTCTTGTATCTTAGCTATCCATTTACCTCTCCTCCCTTCATTGTCTCCCTACGTCAGTACATCTTTGACAATTGAATTAGGCACATATGCAGTAATATGAGATTGCAAAATATATGTCCTGAATGCCTTTAGAGATTTAACAAGGGCATAATCTTGCTTCTCTAAAATATTGTATTTAATTTCTGCATCTCTTAAGACCTGACTAAATAATGCCACAGGGCCTCCTTGTTATCTTCATTTTTTTGCAAAAGCATTGCTGCAATTGTAGAAGGAGAGGCAAAAGAGAAAATTTGGAAAGGTTTTTGATAATCAAGACTTACCAAAACATGAACTTCTCCAAATCCTTCTTAATTCTTGCAAAATACTCTTTGGTTGTTGGAGTCCATCCAAACCTACATCTTTCTTTAACATGTCAGTGATTTCTTTTACAATTTCTGCATAATTCCGAATAAACCTTCTGAGAAAATATATTCTGCCTAGGAAAATTTGTATTTCCTTTTTTTTGGGTAAAGGTATGTTACTGATTTCTTCCACATGTTTTGGATCAATTCTAACTCCTTCTTTTGATACAATATGCCCCAATAATATTCCTTCTCTAAGAGCAAAATGAGATTTCTTTGGATTGAGAGATAATCCATATTTTCAACATTTCTCAAAAGTCTACTGCAAGTGTTTCAAATGTTCATTATCAAATCTAGAAAAGATTGTAACATCATCAAGATATATCACCACAAATTTATCATTTTCTCAAACAAAGGCTATATCCATAACCCTATAAAAGATAGCTCCAACATTCATCAAACCAAAATGAATCTTAGCATACATTAAAGTTCCCATGGCGTTGTGAATATTGTCTTGTTTTAATCTTGTGGATGAACCGTTATTTGGTTATATCCAGAAAACCCATCAATTATTGATAACCTTGAACAACCTATAACTTTCTACAAAATGTGATCCATTTTGGGAAGAGGGTAGTTATCTTTTAATAATGCTCTGTTCAAATTCTGGAAGTCTATACATAATCTAATCTCGCCATATTTCTTTCTCACAATCACTAAATTTTCTACCCAATCTGAATATCTTAATCGCACAATTATTTTCGCCTAAAGCAACTTTTTAACTTTTTTTCGATTGAAGGAAGCAACAAAGGGTTAATATGTCTAAGTTTTTTCTTATATGGCTTGACCCCTAACTTTAGTGGTATATTATGTTGTATAATATCTCTATCATATGTTTTTAGGTCTTCATAAGAAGAAGTAAAGACATCTGAATATTTCTTAAACAAATCAACATACATGTGCTTGTAATCCTTTGAAACACCCTTTGCCAATATTATGAGCTTAGGTTGTTGTTTTGTGCCAATGTTGCAGTCTTCAATATCATCTTCGTAATTTTGCTTGCTAATATTCACAAGAACATCATTTGCATCAAACAACCTCTCCAAAGTAACCAGACCTTTAGGAATCACATTACCTTTAAGCTGCACAATTTTGTGGTCCGCAATAGAAATTTTCCAATGTAACTCATCTTCAATTTCTTCTTCTTCTTCTTTACATTTTCAACTTCTTCTTCTCGATCAATTTTTGAATTGGAAAACTCTACAACTGTCTCCAAAAATCTTTTGATATGTTCCTCATCTTCAAATATCTACCAGTACTTTACATTGTCAGGTATAGAAGGTATGCTTCTGATTTCTACTTCATACCTTAATTTAGGATTTTTTGGAAGGTTAAATGTGTTGAGATATATAGGGAAGCTATATTAGGTGATTTCTCTTCTTTGATAACTGATTGTGATGTATTTTTACTTTACTTGATTAAATTCTTATTTCCTTTATTATTATTAGTGTTCTCTATCATCAAACAACTACCAAATCATAAAGAATAGTGAGACAATAAGACAAAATATGTAGGTGATCATCTAGGTCCAAAACCTCTCCAACTAAGAGGAAAATCCATCAGAGTTCTTCTCTTCTTATAGATCTTCAATTTACGAATTCCAATACCCATGACCCTTTACCAAGACCCTCCAAGACCAAGTCAGTTTTATCCTTCTTGAATGACTTCCAGCAACAAACTTTGACCTCCCAGCAACTTCTCCAACAACTTTGACCCCAACAACAATTTCTGCAACTTCGACCTTCATGCAGCTTCAACAACTTCAACCTAGCAACTTCACAGCCTTGACCTTGCAACTTCACAAATTCAACCTTGCAGCTTCACAGCTTCAACCTTGCAACTTCACAACTTCGACCTTGCAACTTCACAACTTCAACCTTGTTGCATCATAGCTTTGACCTTGCAAATTCACAACTTCGACCTTGCAAATTCATAGCTTGAACCCTGTAGCTTCACAGCTTCGATGCAGCTTCACAACTTTGATGCAACTTCAATTATTTTTCTTGGCCAATAAATGTAGAAACCATAACAAAAGAGAGAGAGAGAGGCCCAAAACTTCAAACTAGTTCTTCTTCATCCTTTTGAAACTTCTATCTTTAGGAGATCAAACTTGCTTGCGTGAGTGTCTAAATGAGGTCGAGTTCCTTCTTATTTATAGGCTTGTGAGGGATACAAATTGCTCTCTTAAGGCCGACTTGTCCCTTCATGTAGGTTGACTTGATTTTTGTTCCATGATGAGGCCTTGGAGGGTCTTTTGTTCTTTTTTTATTCAAATAATTTTTCTTTACAATATTTAACATGCCCAAATGGGTCTTCAGTACATGACAATCACTCAATTGACTTTATGAAAAACCTAGATGCACTCAATGGGTTCTTGACCTAAAAATATTTTCTCCTTGACCATGAACCCATGCCTCAAGAACACAAATAATAAATTTATTTTTCTCTTTTCATTAAATACATAAAATCATGATTATATATGTCATTATGAAGATTGAACCTAGTTACATATTTCAGCACTCCCTCTTAACATATTCATAATTCATACAAGGTACTTCGAAATTCTCAATCTGAAGAATCCCATAAGAAGAGTCAGATTGGTAACCCATCTATATAACATCATATCATCCAACATTGTCACGTAGTAGGGCCTTGAATAATAGCTCTATCTCTCCACAATAACAGAGCACAATTCTAGTGAGACTAATCATTTATAGACACCCTCATCATTGTCTCTCTTGGAACATACCTTACCCGGGTTCTCTCAGAGTATGGCCCCACCAGGAATATTCTTATCTTGGATTACCACTCCTCAAAAAATATTGGTCCTCTATGACTACTCTTATCTTGGATGGCTTACCACATCCTCAATAGTATCAGATGTCAGATGCTTACCCAATCCTCCATTCTATCTTCCCAAGTGAAGACAAGAATTATGCGTCTATCTCTCCCTGTCAATTAGCGAGGATATTCCCATTTCAATGAAGGAGTGTACCCATTCATATAAAAGGAATGTACCCAAGCTCCCTCTTAATCAGGGACTTGATCAAACTCCCCTTTGAACAAGGACTTGCTTCCAGCAACTCTTTAGGTGGAGATCATGGGATAACCAACTGCTTGAAGAGCTCCTCCTTTCAATGTCATGAAATTCTTTTTCTTTATTCAAGAGTCTTCATATTTTTGGGACTTCTTTTTAGGGAATTGACCATCCATCACTTCCATTAATGAATCATGTCAGTCATGTCATCCTTTCTTTCATTGGAAAGTGATCAATTAGTCCATATCTGGCCTTTTTTTCATACCTTTCTACCTTCTTCGCATCATGTTTCCTTCAGGACCTTTCATCCTACCACATGAGTGTCAGTTGTAGATGACATCTACAACTCTTGCTTTGGTAGCCCTGCATTATGCCATCTAGATATTGTTCAAAAATAGAAAATTAACATTAAATCAAAAATACCTTTGTGATGGTCCTTCATCATGACATCTCCTTGTTTGCATCAGCATCCTGCATATATATTGACACGTCTCCAAAAATATATACAACGTCAAGGGTCTCTTTCTTTTTCATACTTTATCAGGATCTTCATATCTTTCCCATGGAGATATCATAGTCAAATCCTATAGTCGTTGGATGTTGATTGCCATCTCCATAGTTGCATTTTTAATGATCTCTTCCTTTTTTTATTCACACATTTCTTCCCCGGAACATCCAATCATAGTTCCTTCAACTTTTTCAACCACCTCATATTTCATATGAGGAAATAGTATGTTGATTTCTTCTAGTAAATGTGTGAACCATGCCTTCATGCATACATTCATAGGAGGAGATCCTTTATTTTAATCATGCCCTTGAGGTAGAGCATTTATTCATGATATCTACAACCATTTGACATGACTTTATTTTATCAAGTACAAGCATACATATGTCATCTCTTTCGTTTGGTCATCTAGACCTCCTTCGACAACTTCCTTGATTGAAATAACTTCAATCCCTTGATCTGCTTCACTTCTTTTGACATCATACCATCATCCCATGAATCACATACAAGTTGGATTTCCCGGCAAGACAATTTCTTCTTTTGAATGATGTATGATGAGCTCTATACTATATGACTTTCTTTTTCCCATAAGTATTACTTATGCTTTTAATGAGGCTACCAAGAAATACATCATTCTATACATGACAACCATAAACTTATATTTCAACTATCTTTCGTGCTTCTTTATGATGATGGCATGAGCTCTTGCTTTCAGACGGATGCTTTGATGATGTAATCTCCTAACATGATGCATCATATCATGCTTCTAATGATTCCTACCATGATAGTTATACTTTACAACAAAAAACTTGAAAAGAACTAGGTGAGGAAGGCTATCTCGATCATAGTAGATATATTTTACTTCCTCCTTCTTAGTTTCTCATTTTCAACTTCTTCTACTTCTTCAGTGATATGGGCTTCTTCCCTTCCTCTATTGTTGTTGTCCTTCTTGAGATTTGGACAATCTCTCTTGTAGTGCCCATATTCATGACAAAAATAGCATTGAACCTTCGACATGTTCTTCTTCTATTTCTGAGGACCAAGATTCCCAAACTTCCCTTTTCTTCTAGCCATGGAAACAAATGCTTGAGCTTGCTCACTTGATCCTACATTGATATTTTCCTTCAACCTGGTTTCTTCGATTTTTCACAATGACCATAGTTCATTGATGGAGTAGCTTCCTTCTTCCCATAGATGCTTGATGTGAAGTTTCCCATTCCTCTAGTAGTGCATTGAGCACTATGGTAGTCATTTCCTTGTTAGACATTATTTCTCCCAACTCTTGGATTTGGTATCTTATTTATGACACCTCATAAAGTATGAGGTTATTCCTTCTTCTTTTGATATCTTCATCTTGTAGATCTTGAGCTTCTTCTTTCGGCGGTTCGAAAATTAAACCCTTAACATGACCAACGACTTCATTTTATATGAGAATCAAATCTATCCTCTTCTTCCATGCAAAAAGGTTTGACGACCCAACCAATTTGTTGCTCTCCTTGCAATATGAAGTCATTTTAACATATTCAAATATAGATATAAAAATAATTTCTTGTCAAGTTAAGATACTCCTAGATGATGAAATCTTCAACTTAATGCCTTATTGATTTTGATGATGATGTTGAAAATATAATATGTCTTTCTTCAAAAGTGATGCTTGGCTCAAAGGGAGATCACATTGATTCCGTCATGATGATGACAAAGCTTTTTCATACTTTTCTTCCTTCAAAACATCGCTAGTTAAACTTGTTTCAGAACCTCAAATTTTGAACCTTCATAATTTTGACTTGTTGTAGTAGGTCTTTTGAAAATTTGGAAGACCCAAATTTCTACTGCAACAACTGATTAAGTATCTTCTATTTGTTAAATTAATGAACAAATTATTTCCTGAATCCTACAACAAATACCGAAACTAATACACTGTAGCCTCCACCAATTAAATTAAATGCAGAAACGACAAAATGAGCAAGAGAGAAATACACAACACATGACATTGTTATTTTTGGACAAATATACCCAGAAAAACCCAATGCGGGAAAACCGGTGCAACAGTTAAGGGTTTGTATTATTAAGCATTAGTTTTCTAAATACAATCTTTGGATGCCTTACTGACTATCCAATACAGAGAATCTAACTGGAAGAAGATAAGTGAGAAATACATCACACTATCACTGGTGATCAGACACTGATCCAGGCCCTAGGAAACTGGCCCCACACTAGCTCTACGCAACTAGTGCGTCAGCCTACGTAGTTCTGTGTCAACCTCTCTGGGGATCTGTGTCATATCTTCCTAGATCTCCTGCTATCTAGAGCTTCGTTCCTCTGTCTCTCCAGTCTCACACACCAACTTCTGACTCATGAACTCAACTTCCCAACTAAATTTCAGACTCTCTCTGAGGCTCAGCGCTGCCTCTGCATGAGCTTGCGCTACCCATCCTAGCCTCTGCACTCCCTCTTATGGATCTCTCTCTACCTCCTTTGCGATGTATTCCTAGATAAGGAAATTATCCAAACAGAACTATCCCTGCCCCTCACTATAAGAAATCGTGTTGATCTTCTCTCTAGCAACTGTTGCACTACCCTCTCTGAGAAATTTGATCTCTTAATCTATCTCCGATGTGTTTTCCAAATGCCCATTGAAGTCCTTCTTATAATCCTCTAGTTGAGTAATCAACGACCCAAATTATATTCTAATCGACGGCTCAGATCATTTGGACCCAATCTTCATCTTCTTCTAGAAGTTTCACCCCTAGTTTACTTAATACCCTTTAATTATTTTAATTTCCTAAGTTTAGACTTAGGCACCCATTAAAAATAGTTAATTATTTTAATAAAATTGTCTCTATGTGGAATTTCCCAAAACAATTTATGGGTATTCTAGAATACATGTGTCCTAGCATCCCTGCAAATTTTAAGGCCTAGATCACATTTGATGCTACTAAAAATCAACACTCCCTCTTAGCGAGGAATGTTCTCTTGTAATGCCACCTGCTGAAGAATCACCCTTCTCTATAACATCTCCCTTTGCGCGGCTAATGTTTGACATCATTGCCCAACAACTATTGCGTAAATGTTGCATCGATACTGCTACTAACACTGCACCTGTACTACAACCCTCATAAGTTTTGCATTTGTGTTGATGCTAGGACTACCACTGCCAACACTACATATGCACTACAACCTTCTCCAACTGCTATTTCTACTGCATCAACAACAAAAAGCATCCAAAATTACTGAATAGGTGTTCAACATGATGCATATGTTGTTGGAGTTCTGATTGTTGCTATTCTTTGCGTTGTCACTAAAGTCTCTACGCTACTGCTAACTCTACTTTGTGCCAACTGGACTACTTCCAACTCTGCTCTGCGCTACTCAATCTTTGGCGATCCTAGCCACTACAACTGTCACTCTGACACCCCTCTACATCAACTGATCCTGATCCATTCTGCTACTTCTGATATGGGCTCCCGTATCAAGGTATTGATCCAAGAGGTGGACTCCTTAAGGGTCCTGCCTATCTATAGTTATTTTGAAATATAGTACTAGATCACCCTACCTCTCCCTTAGAGGTATAAGGGAAATCATGGCAAAATCCTCCTCAAAATTTGCGGATGCAACATTCGGATCATGCTTCTCGTCCTTGTCCTTCTTCTTGAGAAGACATTATGTAGCGTAGTGACCAAATTCACCACACTGGAAGCACTTGATCTTTGAGTCGTCCTTCTTCCACCTCCGCTGCTCCTGCTACCCCTTAGATGCAAGGGCTTCATTCTATTCCTCCTCCTTGGGTTTCATCCCACTGCTGCTACTACTATCAAATTTGAACTTGACTAAGTCTCTCCTCATCTCTTCCTTCTGAAGAGTTGCCCACATCCCTTCCCAATCTTTCAATCTCTCTACCCAGGATCCTCTGGACAAATACTTGCCATTCTTTTGAAACAAAATTTAGGGCTAGCCTCACCATCTCGATAGGTTGAGGTGTTTACCCCACAACAACCAACGAGTCTCACATTTCCTGAAGATATGTTAGGAATGGATCAATGCATCCCCCGTTCTGCATCTACATGGATCTCATCTTCTACTCCAAGTACATCTTCAGTTGCTCGGAAGATCCTTTGTATAGCATAGGCAATGCTTCCCACATCTACCGAGGAATATCCTTGTCAATAATGTGACACAATATGTGATATCTCACTCCATCGAGTATCAATTGCTTGGCCTTTTCCATCTCACCCTTGTACTTCTTGAGCGGATCTAGATCCGCGGGTACAACTACCACACTGTCGTCATAGGTTTTGAGATCATGCTCATCCAGAAGGCATGATATCCTTGCCTTCTAGATCACATAGTTGTATGCACCATCCAACTGACCCTGTTCTCTTAACCCACTAGCTACCATCTCTACCAACAAAAGGTCGAACTGCCTCCTCTCTCCTCTACGTAACACTAGGCTTGCCTACGCACTCCCTGCTAGAGTTAGTAGATCTTCTCCTCTCTGCTGCTTCTGAGCAATAGAGAAATCGAATTCCCTGGCTAGGAATTCTCTGAGGAAGAAATTCCCTCAACAATGTCTCCTTCTTCCTTCTAACACTTTTCTACTCAAGTAAATGCTGCAAAAAACTGTGTCTCACCAGAATATTGTTATGCGTTGATGCTTTTGCGCTGCTTCCTCTGACACTAGAAAAAATTGATCTGGAAATATTTCTCTCTATCGACTCACTCAGAGAGAGCTTTTCCCACGAAAATTTTTCCCTCCCAGGTGCAATCCGTTTAGGGATTCGATTTTCTGCCTACGCAACACTTCGACTTCACTCCTTCTCTTCAGCACTGAGCTCTTCCAACTCTAATCTCTTGCTTCACCTACACTCTGATACCATGTGAAATTTTGGAAGACACAAATTTCTACTACAACAATTGATTAACTATCTTCTATTTGTTAATATACTTAACAAATTATTTACTGCATCCTACAACAAATACCAAAACTAATACACTGCAGCCTCCACCAATTAAATTAAATACATAAACAAGAAACTTAGCAAGAAATAAATACACAACACATGACTCCGTTATTTTTTGACAAATGTCCCCAGAAAAACCCAATGCGGGAAAACCGGTGCAACAATTGAGAGTTTGTATTATTAAGCAATAGTTTTCTTAATACAATCTTTGGATGACTTACTGCCTAGGGATCTGTGTCACCTCTTCCCAAATATCCTTCTGTCTAGAGTTGTGTTCCTTTATCTCTTTGGTCTCATACCCCAGCGTCTGACTCAGGAACTTGACTTCCCAACTGAATTTCAACTCTCTCTGAGACTCTGCACTGCCTCTGCATGAGCTTATGTTGCCCAACATAGACTCTACGCTGCCTCTTTTGGATCTCTCTATGCCTACTCTACAATGTATTCCTAGATCAAGAAATTATCCAACTGGATATATCCCTACCCCTCACTACAAGAAATCACTTCAAACTTCTCTCTAGCAATTGTTTCACTACCCTCTTTGAGAAATTCAATCTCTTGATCTCTCTCCGATGTGTTTTCCAAATTCCCATCGAAGTCCTTCTTATAACCCTTTAGTTGAGTAACCAACGACCCATATTAGATTCTAATCAATGGATCAGATCATTTAGACTTGATCTCCATCTTCTTCTAGAAGTTTCACCCCCATTTTAATTAACACTCCTTAATTATTTTAATTTCTGAAGTTTAGACTTAGGCACTCATTAAAAATAATTCATTATTTTAATAAAATTGTCTCCATGTGGAATTTCCCAAAACTATTTCTGGATATTCTGGAATACATGTGTCCTAGCCTCCCTAAAAATTTTGAGGCTTAGAGCACAACTGATGCTACCAGAAATTAGCATGCCTTCAATTTCGGCCTTTCTAGAAAAGCCCTAGGTCACATGTGTCGCTGGACTATAGATAGATTTGCCTCCTTTTGACTTTGCTTGACCTTGACTCCTTCTCTTGATAATTTAGCTTGCTAAATATTCCTTCTTTGAACCAAACTTTGAATCCTTTGAGTGACTGCAATTTTGGCTTTCACTGTTGCAATTAATGCCTTGACCTTCGCACATCTGGAAGAGAAGCAGCGTAAAATAGATCAAAAAATGCTTCAATCTACTTTATTCTTTCTTAATCGAACTCTTCTTGATGATTGATGCTTTTTATGTTTCTAAGATGATTTCTTCATACTTCGGCCTTTAAGTATCCTTCTTTCTGCTACCCTACCTTGATGTAGTCACCTTAGTTATGAAACCATGTTGAGAAATCTAGGGTGGCTAGATTAGGTGATTCCTCTTCTTTGATAACTACTTGTCATGTATTTTTACTTTACTTGATCAAATTCTTCTTTCCATTATTATTATTAGTTTTCTTTATCATCAAACCTCTACCAAAACATAAGGAATAGTGGGACAATATGGCACAATATGTAGGCAATCAGCCAGGGTTAAAACCTTTCCAACTGAGAGGAAAACCCATCATAATTCTTCTCTTCTCATAGAACTTCAATGGCATAATTCCAAGATCTATGACCCTTGACCAAGGCCCTCCAAGAAAAATTCAACTTTTTCCTTCTTGAATGATTTCCAACAACAAACTTTGACCTTCCAATAGCTTCTCCGACAAATTTGACCCCAACAACAATTTATGCAACTTCGACCTTGATGTAGCTTCAACAACTTCAACCTAGAATCTTCACAACTTTGACCTTACAGCTTCACAGCTTCAAACTTGTAGCTTCATAACTTCGACCTTGAACCTTCACAGCTTCGACCTTGCAGCTTCACAACTTCGACCTTGTAGCTTCACAACTTCGACCTTACAACTTCACAGCTTCAACTTTATAGCTTCATAGCTACAATGAAACTTCACAGGTTTGATGCAGCGTCGATGCAACTTCATAGCTCCAATGCAGCTTCATAACTTCGGTACAAATTCAAAATTTCATCTTGCCCAGTAACTGTAGAAACCCTAACTAGAGAGAGAGAGAGGCCCAAAACTTTGAACTAGTTCTTCTTCTCCTTATTTGTCCTTTTGCAGCTTCTATCTTGAGGAAATCGAACTTGCCTGAGTGAGTGTGCAAATGAGGTCAAGTTCCTTCTTATTTATAGGCTTGTGAGGGGTGCGCATTGTTCTCTTAACACTGACTTGTCCCTTCATGTGGATTGTCTTGATTTTTGTGCCATGATGAGGCCTTGGAGGGTCTTTTGACTTTATTTTTACTCAAATAATTTTTCTTTACAATATATAACATGCCCAAATAGGTCTTTAAGTCATGACAATGACTCAATTGACTTTATGATAAACATAGAAGCACTTAATGGGTGTTCGACCTAAAAATAATTTTTCCTTGAGCATGAAACCCATGCCTCAAGAACACAAATAATAAATTTATTTTTCTCTTTTCATTAAATACATAAAATCAGGATTACATATGTCATTATGAAGACTAAACCTAGTTACATATTTCAACAAAATGTACTAGCTGCCACTGCAAGTGAGTCAACCAACCTGTTGCTTTCCCTTGGAAAAAACTGAATATTAAATGTTGAAAAGAAATTATCCATCAAGTCCCACACTTCATTCTGGTAAGCTCTAATCCTTGGGTGCTTTGTATTACGCTGGCCTCTTATATGTTTCACCACCAACTCTGAATCCCCAAAAACATATAGATAGTCAATTTTCATATTCCTGGCAGCTTGCAAACCAAGAACCAAAGCTTCATATATTGTGATATTTTTTGTGGAATCAAATTCCAATTTATAAGAAATAGGGACCATTTCACCCTTGGGGGAAAGAAATAAAACCCCTACACCATTTCTCTCTTTGGAATATGCACCATAAAAATATAACTTCCTAATGCAATTTTGTACTGCTTCTAATTTTTCAATTACTGGAGGAACTTGCATCTGAGTATTCTCAACAATTTCATCATTCATTTCTAAAATAATGTTGGCATTATGATTCTGGTATGGCTCTATGTTACAGATGTTGTACTTGATGGCAACACCCCCAAGTGGCAATGCTCTTATCAGGCTCTCAAAATGTTGAAAATTTAAGAAGTACGCAGGAGAACAGTTCAGAAGATGCGTACACGCAGGTACACCGTAAAGGGACCGCGGCTAGACACGCAGGTCACCCGTTCAGAAGGTGCGTACCCCCAGTTTCACTTACTTCAAGGCAGAGAAGCGCGTTCACGTGGGGTTTCCTATGTTTGGCCCGTGGTATTTAGCCCGCCGCTCTTGATTCTATGGTTTTGGCCCGTGGTATTGTTTTATATTATTATTATTATTGAGCCCCATGTTTTTGGGCCCCTGGTATTGGTTATCTATGGTATTGATCCATGATTTTAGGAGGAGCTTGGCTATATAAAGCAAAGGAGATCACTTGGCTAGGTATCTTTTGCAAATTGAATATCTTAAGATCTGAAATATTGGGTTATTGTTTTAAAAGCTTGATCTATATGAAAGTGAAGTTAAAAGCGAATCTGTGAAGGGTGATCTCTTGAGCACATGATCAGATATGGGCATCCGACTAACTGTAGCACACTGGTGAACTGCCAATTCGGCCCTAATCAGAAGTACGCAGGTGATTAACGGTCCAAGTGCGTGGGTACGCAGAGCAGAAACAGGAGATCCGCGTGTGTACGCAGAGCAGAAGAAGGGGAACTGCGTGGGTACGCAGATCAGAAGAAGGAGAACTGCGTGGGTACGCAGCACGATAGAGGCTCAGGTGCGTACGCATAGTAAAAGTACGCGGCCCGATAGTATCTATGAGTGTGTGGTTTCAGTAGCAGTACGCGGCGCAATAGTGTCTCTGGGTGCGTACCAGCAGTAACAGTACGCAGCGCGATTGAATAAGCAATGCGTAGGTACGCGGTGCAGCAGAAGGCTCTCTGCGGGTATACGCAGGGAAGCAGAAGGTGAAGTGCGTAGCGACGCTGGCCAGAGAAAGAAAAACTGTGTATCTGTCTTAAGATCTTTTGTTGACTGAATTTTTCTGTTGATAAGGTGTTCTGGGTTTAGTTCTGTTACTATTGATCTGGTTACTGCAGTTGACTGTGTAATTTACATGTACTTGATGATCATTTGATGTTTATGGATCCAGTTTGAAAATTATGAAAAGTGATCCTTGTAAGAAAAGAAGTAGGGGGTTGTAGCTCCTTTCTAGGAGAGACTGGAAAACGAGAGAGAGTTGTAGCTCTCTGCAGGTTGCAGCCTGTGTACTGGTAAAGGACTGCACCAGTACAAAATCATTGTAAAAAGAGTTTCTAATTTGAAAGAAGATAGAGACATATTGCAGCAGGTGGTTTTCACCCACATTGGGTTTCCACCTTATATCTGGTGTTCTTTGGTGTGACTATCTGTCTTTCTTGTTCATGCCCATTATTTTATGGTACTGATATGCAAAAATAATTCAAAGTATAAATAAGGAAGATTTGTTAAAAGAACTTGATAATACTGATTCACCCCCCCTCTCAGTATTATTTCCAACAAATAAAACGTGAAAAATCTCTATCCAGGCTATAAACCGGGGAATTATTGGAACTTCCCTCCTTTGTGATTGTCTTGAAAAAATTGGACTTCCAATATAGCCTTTCTTATCCACCGAATATTGGAATTATAGCATAAGTGTAATCCAACTTGAGAACTCCTCCCATCTTTGAGCCCCAACATCTGGAAAGCATCATTCAAAACCTTGTTGGGATGTCTGCAACCACTACATCCATCACAATGCTCCTAACTGGGATTTGTGCTAAGGAAACCACAAGATCTTTTATTAGGCGAACACATTTTACTCTTTTAGATTCAAATGAATATAGGTCTTCGTATGATTTAATGATCTACAAATTGAGTTGCTCCATTATAGAAAGAGGCATCAAATTATGAGAGGCCCCTGATTCAAGCATGCAATTGTGTAGCATGAGATCATGCACTAAAAGAGTAATATAAAAAGGAGGTGTGGCTGATTTCTATTCCTCTAGATGAGGACCAAACATAAAAAATGGATTTTCTTCTTGGAAATTGACAGTATCTGCAGTAACAATCACTTAAGATAAATTGATCAAGTCTGAAATCTAACTTTGTTAAGTAGGTCGCTTTTCCAGCATAGCCAATGGGATTTCGAAATTCACTTTCTCCAATTCCTTTTCAAAATTAAAAGATTGCACATTTCCTTCTACCTTTGCTTATTCTTCCTCTACTTATTTATCTTTTTGAAGTTTTTGCTAACCTGGAGCAGGCTGATTTGTTTGCTTCTCCTGATTTACTTTGACCTATTGACCTTTAGAGGACTCTCCTTGCAAGACTAGAATACTCTGTATTAGATCCTTTCCCTTATCATCAAATTTCTGGACAGGCTACTGGGACTTCTCCTCACTTTGGTCCTAAGTTCTAGATGGTCTCCTGAACTGAGGATTAAAATTATTGTTTGGTTCCTGTTGAATTTGCCTGGGTGGATTATTTTTTTCCAGCTCCATTTTCACCAACTTGTTAGATAAGTTTCTGATGACCTTACTCATCTCATCCAATTTCTGTTCTTGAGAATCATTTTTCTGCTTTGGGGTCCAACCTCTTCTTTTCCCTTTTTCTTATGTACATGATCAATTTTTTATTTAAGATTTCTAGTTGCAGATAAATTTGCCTCAATCTCCAAGGCATCAGTTTAAATTTGGTTTGATGTAGGAGTTCTCATTTCTCTCAAAGTGAATCCTAAGTCTGACGCAAAATATCCTACAAAAACCACATTTGCATCTATAGGAGGAGGTTTATTTTCTGCTGGAAGGCTGTTATAGAGCATATTGAACCTTTTGATGAATTCAGTAACTTCTTCATTTGGCTTTCTTTTCATATCATTAAACCCTGTCAAGAAATATCCATGATATTTTTTCTCTCCCCACCTTTGTATGAAAACATTCTCCAACTCTTCCCAAGTATTGATGGAATTTTCTCGAAGGGTTTAAACCATTTTATAGCCTCTCCATCTAGAGACTACACAAACAACCTCATTACCACATCCAAATATTCAACATTAAGATTTTCTCCAAAATCACAGAAGGTTGCCACATGTTTCTCAGTTGTAAGTTCATCCTCTCCTGTGAATCTTGGCAATAACTTCAAGTAATCTCGAGGCATTACATTCATCGGTAGAGGAAAATTCCGGGGAGCATGTCTATTCAATAGAAAACCTGGAATCACCATGTTTTGATTGGGGGGGGGAGGAAGATTTCCTTCTTGGAATGTAAAGTGGGGTGGAGGAATTACAGAGATTGGATCAAGTTGAGAAAATGCATGAATGGTATGATACACAGTCGAAATGTCAACTGTCTTTATTTCTTCAACTTCTGAGACAACTTGGAAATGAAAAAAAAAATTCAAAAGAGCTTTCTTCAAGGGTAGTTTCAAGAAAAGGGAAATAGGAGGAGGAAAACTCCCCTAAAAAAATCCAAGTTTCTTGAAATTCGTTATGGGTGTTTTTCTTTGCTGCCTTGGGAAAAAGAACTCGAACCAAGGGCAAATAAAGTAGGACTTGGGGTTTTAGGAGATTTGTTTCTCTCCAAACCCTTCTGGAAACAAGATTTTCAGGATCAAATAAGGCTGGGGTTTATTGCTGAGAAGTATCTAACCATGTGTGTGGTCTTCTTGGAGCTAGGATTGTTGTTTTTAATTCCCCACTTGGTGAGAAAATCCAACCAACACACTTTCTTTGCTCACCAGACAAATAAATGGTTTCAAGAAAAATACAAGGAAAAATAATTTCGTTCTCTATTCCCTAGCAACAGCGTCAAAATATGTTTTAACCCTAGATACTACCTATGGTTGAGAGGAGGTCAGTGCCTAGGAAATCTATGCAAAATAGGTATAAAAAAAATTGTCATCTTGTACATGGTTGCCTAGAGATGTCTTATAAAGGTGTAATGTATGGGTAGTTCTTGGAGGAAAGACAAACTCTCCCAAATGGCCACGTTGTCCGTGAAAATGAATTTTGAAGTTGCAATAGAGTGAAGGGATGAAACAGTGAAAGATTCAATGTTGAAGGTTGCAAGAACAAACTATTTTACACCAGATCTTAGCAGAAACCGTGAAAGACTAAAGAAACGGAAACATGAAAATATGGAGTGCGGTTTAAGGTTAGTTTTATTAAATATGCACGGGTACTATGAGCTACTTAAAGCAAAAGTAAATATTGATTAAAATAACCAACAACGTTTTTACACATTCTGAAAGGAAGAGTAACAGATAATGACTTACAGTAAAAGAAAGAACACATGTTATACCCAATAGACAGTTGGAATCATCCAGGATTTTATTACTTCACCAAAAAAGTATGATGCATTACATAACCAAAAATCTCTCTCTGGAGCCAAAATTCAAAACCCCAAAACAGGTCCCTTCAATCCTTTTTTAAAGAAAACTCTTACATTGAAAATAGTTATGAAACTGATAACTGTCAACTACTTCAAAGTATCACTAACTTATTCAATCTTTATGAGAACTCAAGGACTAAACTATCTTTGAACTTTGAAATTACAAAATACATATTTTTTCATAATTAAAAATAAGTGAATTATCATCATTTGATGGCTTGAGACTCTTGTGTAGGCTCGCTTGATGAAGCTCCAGGTTCCACCACTTGAGTATTTGTCGGTGATATTAAATTCTGACATTTCTTCCACACTGCTAAGTCGGACGCTGGATATTTTACAATTCTAGACAGTTCTTACTCATTTTTATTAACAAGGGCACTCTAGGGAAATTCCACAAAATTAATAGGGTCAAAAATGTCACGTTCCATGTCCATAAGAGGAATGTGGGTCGAAGAACCAGAAAGAAAAACCATCTTTGTCATTTTAAACTTCTTTTCAAAATTCACATAGTAATGATGCTACTTAAATACTTGTTGAATTAGAAAAGGATGAGATGACAGAGTCGAATTCGTTGGAGGCAACAAGAGTTGTCATGAAAAAAATGTTAAAATGAAAGGGGATACACAAAAATTGGGCTTTATAAGCAAAGAGCAGGAAAAATAGAGTAATGATAGCAAAGACACAGTATGGAGAAGTGATGTGGTAGAGAATCGTGGTTGATGACGTGGAAAAGGGTGGGTGAGGTGGCATGATGAGAAGTGAGGTGGTGATGATGGGGAGTTGTCGACAGGGGCACATGCTCGCTTGAATTCCTGCTCGCTTGTTGTAGATGTAACAAAAACCACTTATCGCTCTCGGGGGAACCCTCGTCGGTAAACTGTATCTCAAGGGAGTGATGTTGGGCTTAATCTCGATCGTAGATCACCTCAACAACAGTTTTCCCCAGACTACTTACGAGGGCACTCCCCCACATAACGACCAATGCCTTTGTGATGTCAAGTTCATTGTGAGCAAATCACATATGTATGCAATGACATCGCGTCAAGAGAGTTGCATTTTTTTTAATCCTCAATTTGCTTCACTATGACAAGGCTACCCCACTTTTGTGCATAAAACATATTTTGAATATTATTTTTAATTTAAACCTTTCCTCCAATGTAGCGGGTCTGCGTTATACTCCATCAAAACATTAGAATTTTTCAAAAATCTTACACAAAATTGTCACTTGACCTTTTTTCTATTATTTTGTTTTCTTTCCTTTTTCTCTTGTTTTCTCTTTTGTTTTTTTTTCAAATATATATATATAATTTCATATATGTTTTTTTTTTCTTTTTCTTTTTTCAGACTAAAACAAAATTGACTACAAAAATCACATTGTAAAAAGAACTCAATTCAAGCATCAGTCACTGAGGAAAAGGATTTGAGACTCCTATTACTCTACTGTGCATAGAGAAGGACCTAGATTGAAGGATCATTAAGTTGATCATCTCATACAGTGTTTTTAGGAGAAGGCTCATCACCTTGCTCTCAGTCTTGAACAGTGGCATTGGAAGATTAAAGCATATGTGCACTCTACATTAACAAGAGAGTTATAGTCATATAGTCTGAAGTCTACAAAATTCAGTGAAGCTAACTATTTGGAAATGAACCTTTTTTGTGTTCACAATTTTATAATAACATTAGAGAGTATGGGCCTATTTTGAAACCCTAGTCTTAGGGTATAGACATCAGTGAAAAAGGCTTCATTTTAGGTCACATTGGGAAGGAAGAGAAGCTACAGTCATAAGGTGAGGTCACATCTTTGTGACAGTAACACTATAAAGTACTAGATTTCTTTGAGTTATTAACAGTTAATACTCTATGAAAAAAAATGTGCATAAGAAAAAATATTGCATTTGTAAGATGTCAGTCTAGTGAATTTTATACATTTAAAAGGAGGATTCAAAAGGAGAGCAACTTGTTAAAGGAATAAACAGGAGGATCACGATATTGTGACGTCTTCTCCTTGAAGAAGAGTCGTAGTATAATGTTCTTGGGGTAGGAAAAAGCAAGGCAAAAACAAAGTAGGATGTCGTGAGTTGGTGCACACCTTGAAGAAACCATGACATCAGATATTGCAGGTCACTACAGGTATGTAACCATGAGGTATGTATGCCACATTTTTGTTAAGGTTCCGACATGAATTGCAGTAGGGTTGATTGATTGTATAGGTTTTGTTAAAATTGTTGACTCTAGTAAAACACTAGTCTTATAGAAACCCTAACCCTTTTCCCTCATAGAAACCCTAACCCTTGGTCTCTAGGGTTTGTATGCAATCTAGGGTTCATGTCTAGTAGGCATGGATAAGGTTGGAACCTTTGGTCTAGGGATGGTACTTGTAAACCCTACAAGTACAACCTTTAAGTCTCATAGTAACCTCATATTGACAGATTGATATCTTGATTTTTGTATACTTTGGTTTGTGATACTTGTCAATGAAGGATGAAGGTACATGAATCAAAGGAAGGAGGATGGGAAGATCCTTTGTTTTGGGAAGCATGATGGAAGGAGGGAACTGTAAGGATGCTTGGATTCTTGGGCACTATGACAGATTCATGATATAATTGTGCAACTGTGGATGCTTGGTAAATTTAAAGACAAAGTATGAAATAATTTATAAACCTAATATAATACACAACTAGCCGATATGAAGATTTTGTTGCAAGCAAGGACCATTTATGGATCCTCCTTTGTGATGACATAAAATGAGTTCTTCACCTTGGGAAGAATGACTATGATGATATCATTGTTGTTGAGTAGGCCTCATAAGAATCTTATTGGTTCAAGTTGCAGCACGATGGACCTCATCTTGAAAATGAGGAACATGGATAGATGATTGGCTGAGATATGTTCCGCAAAAGGCTTTGGTGAAAATTAAAGACTATGAAAGTCATGAAGACATGATAAATTGCTCAATCTTTCTATACGAAGAAGTTTCACTTTAAAGAAGGATATCTTCCTTTAGAAAGATGCATGAAGGCATATATCTTGAACTAGTTCACATATTGTTAAGATGAAATCAACATAATTCCCTCATATGGAATATGAGTTGGTTGACAAGATGAAGGAACTATGTATGGAAGTTCCTGGGGAACAATATGTGAAGAAAGGAAGAATAATTCGAGAGAAATGCAACTATAATCATGTAAGATAAGACAAATTATCAACATCCAATAACTAGAAGAATTAGATATGATATATCCACGGAAAAAGTATGAAGACTCTGATAAAGTATAAATAAGAAGGTATGAATACTTTTATAGTTTTGTTGTAAATGGAAAAACCTCAGTAATATGTGTATTCGAGATAGAATCATATATATGCAAGATGTTGATGCTGCAAGAAGTTTATGTCATGACGAAAGGCCATCATAAAAAGGTAACTTTAATTGTATGTTCATCTTGATTTTTGAAATCATTTGGTTAGGTTGAAACAGGGCTACCAAAAGAGAGTTGTAGAAGTCACCTACAACCAATACTCATGGGAGTGGATGAAAAACCTTGAAATAACATGAAATATCACTATTAGTTCAATCCTATGGTTCGTTGAAGGAAAGTGATGTATGAAAGATTTCCTATGAAGAAGATCTAGAAGATGAAGGCTCCATAATGAAGAAGATAAAGTTAATGACACAGAAAGAACGATCCTATAAGCACCTGATAGTTCCATGATCTACAAAAAAGAGTAGATAGTTGTTGTTGGTAACAAGTCCCTAGTTAAGAGGGAGCTTGGACAAGCCCTTGGATAAGAGGGTGCTTAAGTATATTCCTTTTATAGGAATGAATATATATTCCCTAGTTGAGAGGGAGAGATAGACATATCATTCTTGTCTCCATGTTGTGAAGAAATAATGGAGGATTGGGTAAGCATCTGAGATTGATTTCAATACTCTTTTACAATGTGGTAGGGAATCCAATAGGTAAGCATAGTCGAAGAGGAAATTCCTTGAGGATGTGTTATTCCAAGATAGGAATTGTACTAAAAGGACATACCCTATGAACACTTGGGTGGCGTACGTTCATTGAGAGATAATGATGATGGTGTTTATCAGTCATTGGTCTCACCAACATTGTGCTCTGATCTTATGGATAGATAGAGCTATTATTCAAGTCCTTTCCATGTGACAATGTTGGTTGATAGATTGAGATACACTAATATAAAATGATGAAATAACTTATGAGATGTCTTACCAATCCAAATCTTCTTATGAGAATAATTCAATGGAAGTATTGTCCTTATACCTATGGTAAATTATGAATAGCTCACTAGTTAAGAGGGAGTGTTGAAATGTAACTAGTATTGTTCTTCATATTGTACTTGAGTCACAACTTGATGTAATTATTAATGTACTTGTCAAAAGAAAAGAAAAGAAAATTTGCTTGTAAAAAGAAAATATTATTTTACTGAAATGGGTTTCTTTCCTATCATGTTATGATCGTAGGCCAAAGCACCCATTGCATGCTTTAGAGGTATTGTTGACAAGTCAATAGGCCAAGGTCATGATGTACTAGCCTTGGAGGGCTCATGTAACGAGGAAAGGAAAACTAATAATGTAATATGTCATGTATAGAAGCCTCCAAATGATGAGTCAGCCTAGAGAGGCCTAATTCGCTCTCATGAAGGCCTATATAAAGGAAGAGCCTCACCTCATTTGACATATACATTGATCAAGAAGTGATCTCTGATCCTAATGAAGAGAAGATAAGTCTGATCCAACGAAATAGTGAGAGAAGAAAAGTGAAATTGTTGGGAGGCTAGCGAATTTGCAGAAGGAAGAAAAAATCAATCTTTGTTGCTTACACATACGAGTTTGAAGGAAGAACTAAGGTCTCCTTAGTTTGTTTTTTGCAATGACATCTGGTGGGGTTTGTCTGGCTCAACATTTGGAGGCTTGTTCAAGGTCAAGTTCAAGGTCTTGGAAGTCTTCATTGAACAAATTCTATAAGAAGAGATTTCATGGCTTTTCCACTCTAGGAGAGGTTTTGGCCTTGGTCTGCAACCTACTTCTAGTGTTCTTGTGTTTGCATTCTGATATTTTATTGGAATTTCTCTTGATTATAAAAAAGAACTAAATAACAATGTTAAATTCTCTAAGTTAACTCATAAAAAAATGTCAGGAATTACAGAGAAATCAAGTAATAAATAAGTTAACTATTTTCCCTAGATTTATCAACAGAAAATACCTAGGCACTATCAAACATTTGGGATCCAAACCATCAATCAGAGTAGCAACATCATCAACCATAGAATATATTCTAATTTCTCAGTGCATGGTAGCCATATTTAAATTCTTGTTGCACAAGTTTATTGTCAACTATATTTCTCTCTTGCCAACAACTCACACTTTGTTAATGCAACAATCATTACTATTTAAATCCTATGGTAAACAATCAACTAGTTAGTATACAGTGAACAATATGTACTCAAGAAGACTGACCCATTTAATTCTAATCCAAGTAACAAAAAATGTACACATGTCAGAGTATAGGCAAAACTCTAAATGCCTATAACACTTGGTAGCTTTGGCAACACTTTCATAAGCATGCTCAGGAGACAAAATAGGTGAGCTTGACCAACTTCAAATCACATTTTTCTCCCTTATCTATTGGACTGTTGGTTATCTACAAAAGAATAACAATGTGCTAGATCTGTCTATACTGAGTTTGAACACACAACACCTTTTTCCAATCTAATTAATTGCATACCAATGTTATCATGCCAAATATGCTCCAATTTCAATGTAATTCAAGTGGTAAGTTGATAAGAGTGCTTCCTCATGCATACAATCTATATTTTCCCAGAGTATCATTGTCCCACCAAACTCAAACAACCAGATTTATCAGCATCCATGCTCTTCTAATTCACTCTCATGCCCAAAATTGGAATAGACGATGACTAACCAATGAAAATTCTTCAACAAATTGACGTAGGTTTATGCTTAGGAAGCCAAAAGGTTTGATATTCTTTATACATAAAACGAGCCACAAAAAATGCTTATAAGGTGTCCTAGCACAATACCTTCATTTAGGGGTTTTAGGCCACTAAAATCATTTTTGTAATAAACAAGATTGATCTCTTATAGGAGGGAATACGTCTTGATTTCTTAAGAGGAAATTTAAAATTCAAATTTATTGGTGCCAAAAACCCTTTCCTTGAAACTTCATTTAACTTCAAATTTGACTCTCGATTGGAGCCAAATTTTCCTCTAATTTCGGGCCACCTTATTTTGACATATTAATAAAATTCATTTTAATACTAATAATAAATTTACCCTTTTGTTTAAAACATCCTTCTTTTCCATAATCTAACCAATAATGTGATACCACATCATCAACATTTGGGGACTTCAACCACAAGTAGGGTGCTTCATATTTAAACAAGCGTATCTATCAAACCATGAGAACCCTCGTGACAAGCCACATATTGTTGGAATCATTATGACGAGGAGAATCTAATAGAGGTGATCATGTGAGAAAATAAGTTGACCTTCATCCTCAAAACCTTCAGTAAGTGTCAGGCTTCTAAGGCTTCTTAACCATTGGAGCTCCAATTGAGGCAATCCATACAAATATTAAGCGTGTTCAAAGTACCAATGTTGGCATCAATGACAACACCATTCAACAATTCCCCCCTTTGTCATTGATGACAACACATACTCTCCCTGTGATCATTGGTCCCCATGACTACATGTGTATTATATTCCTTTCCTCATTTCTCTCCCCCTTTGTCATTGATGACAACACATACTCTCCCTGTGATCATTGGTCCCCATGACTACATGTGTATTATATTCCTTTCCTCATTTCTCTCCCCCTTTGACATCAATGGAAAAGGGTTACTCCCCTTGACCAAATGCCTTCCTTTGTCTTCCTACAAAAATCATACTTTTCTGACTGCTTCTCCCCCTGATGCAATTCTTCTCATAGCTTGTCACAACTGACCTTCTACAATCCCGCTTCTTTGCAAAGTTGGCTAATTACTTCTTTGATGATATCTGCCATCTATCAACCTATCAAAGATATAACTTTGAAAGTACAACCATTGCTATAAAGAATTCCCCTTCTTCAACATTCACAAGACAAGGAGTCATCATGTTGGATTCTTTAGAATAATGTATGAACCAACTCTTTGGCCAGATCACGCTGAACCTTGGCATCTTCCATTGTAGCTTCATCGTGATCTTTCGATTTTACAAAACCTAAAAGCATGACTGCAATGACTTTTCCGTTCACTTGATCTTCTAATTTTTTTTCTTCTCCAGAACTTCCTGTACCTGGTGTTAGGACTGGAAGATTCCATCTTGATCCTGAAATCACAAGTTATATTCATTTGTAACATTCAATGTTGGGCCTGAATGACAGAGCAAATGACATATAAATTTTGCTTGAAAATTCATTTTGAAACTTGTCTTGCGATCTTGCCAGCTTGCTTCTAGTGTTTTGATAAAGTCTTTGATAATTAGCCCTGTCATACATTTTGTGATCCCTGGCCATATGCCCAAAGTTAGAACATGAGAAGAAATAACCATTAAACAAACTAGGGTACCAAGATGAAATTTCATGTCTTGATGATCTTCTGTAGAAATTCTTTCTTGGAGGTGGTATAACCTGTCTTTGATCCTTGTCCTTGAATGCTTCAACATTTCTTCTTGGAGACGCACCATCTTTAACCATTTTCTATCCTACATTTTGGTTTGACCTATGAGGGATCCTACAATCAATATTTCTCTCCAGGTAGTTGGATCTTGCAGCTTCAATTGCCTCTTTTTCTTTCATCTTCAATTTACCCATGTCATTATTCTTTCTTTCATCACCCGGTAATTTATCCTTCCTAAGCTTGTCTATTTCAGTCATACAAGTTCTTTTTTCTTCTTAGAAATATCTTCTTGAAATTGAATTTTCAATACTTTCTTTCTTTCTCCTGCCTCCCCTACTTGCAGCTTTAGAAGAGTGACCTTTTTTGATACTCTGTTAAGATCTTTTACTTGTTCTTCTACCTTTCATTTTATTTTCTGAGCTTGATAATGTCTACTAAATATGCATCTACTTCCTTTTGTCTTTTATCAACTTCAGTTACATACCTTTGACCAAATTCCTCTAATTGGCATTCCAAGTGTTTCTCTTTCTTTTTTGCTTCCCACACTTAGAGTTTTATAAAGGCGACCTCTTCAAGTGAATGATTCTTTACCAAGGTATTAGTTAGTACTATTTCCATGTCTACTTATTCTTATCCATCATTGTTAGATTCTTCGACCTGAGAGTCTACTTGATTTGAATCATGATCATCATCATCTTGTTTTGTAGACTTCTTTGAGTAGAAATTATGGATCCTTTTCCAAATACTTTTGGCAAATGAGAATTGATCAAAATTTTCTTTACGGTGTCTGGAAAAGCACTAAGAATGAAATTCGTGGATTTTCTATTGAACCTTCTAGATTCATCGTTAGATGAGTCTAAAAAAATAAAAGAGTGCCATACGTTGTATCCATGACCTTTCAAATAGACTTCCATTTGGGATTCCCATATTTCATATTTGGCTTCGTTGAACTCAGGAGTTGGATAACCAAGTTGATTATCCGTAACACTGGAGTCTTCCTTTGATTCTTTTAAATGTTTGGAAGCTTGCTTCTTTGACTTTCCCATCTATGCACTCTGAGATCTCCCTTCCAATTGTTAAGATGCAATTAAAGTAGCCTGCTCTTATACCAATTGTTGGAAATACGAGAGGGGGGTGAATCAATATTTCTTATAAATTAGTTTATTTTAATATTCAAAGAATTAAATTCAAATTAACATTAAAATAAAATGAACAATAAACAACTCCATTCGACAAGACGCAAACATCAAGACAATGGACAACAAATATTTTTAGGTTGAAACCCTTCCAAGAGAAAAACCATTGAACGCTTCTTAACATTTGTCTTCAAAAAATTTACATCAAGATTTTTAGCTTCAACTAAATGAGGTTCCAACCCCCTGATTTACATGCTTCAACTTGAAGGACGCTCAATTTCCCTGGTTTACCAACTACAACTGGAAGGACAGGCCAACGCCCTGGTTTATAAGGTCCATCCTGAAGGATGCTCCAACACCATGTTTACCAACTACAACCAGAAGGACGCTACAACACCCTATGCAGGCTCCAATGTGCCCTAGCACCACCCTAATTAGCCAGTAGACCACGTTTCACAATTTTTAGACTAGATCCACCTATGGTTAATAAATATGCATCAAAACAAATTGTTGCATTTGCAACACTTTCATAATATCATCAAACTTCTTTGCTCAATAATTAGTTCTACTTCTTCTCACAGTATCAAACCCTTGCTCATATTACATTAGCCTATCATCAATCATTCAATCATCTTACCATAATCCTGGTTCAATAAGAAAATTAGATATTTGCACAAACAGTGTGAAACCCTAACAATGTTCAATTCATAGCACATCAAGATGAAACCCTAAGCAACATAAAATTCATTATCAATCTAGCAAACACCTATCCAAGAACAATTCTTTTGCTCAAACTAAACACCAAAAATAAATCTCTACCCATTCTGCATAATATATATATCTATATCAATGGAAAACCTTAGTTGCTTGCATGGCTAGTATGCATGCTAGCCAAGTACCATGTCCACTCAACACTTACTTCAATCTATGCATAAACCTTAGTAGCACAATAAATCATGTATGCATGCCTTCTACCATATGATACCTCTTCCAACTTAGCTAAACAAAATTATGTTTATCAATACATGAAGGTCACACAAGGTGATGCCATTATCAAATCATATTTTGTCACATAAGGTAGTTTTTCTCTATATACCAGCACTCTGTCAAACCTTGGGAGTAACATCAACATATACTTGCACCCCTCCCTCAACAATAATTTTTCCAAAAATCACTACTTGGAATGTATACTGTGAATATAACATTAATACATCAACTGCCAAAGAAAAGATCTAGACATTGTCAAACATTTAGTTGCCAAACCATCAATCATGTTAGAAACATCATCAACCATACAATATATTCTGATTTCTCATTCCATGGCAACCATATATAAATTCTTATTGCACAAGTTTACTGTCAACTATATTTCTCTTTTGCTAACAGTTCAGACTTTGTTAATGCATCAATCATTATTGTATAAATCCTCTGGTAAACAATCAACTGGTTAGTATATAGTCAACAATATGTACTCAATAATACTTGCCCATTTAATGCCAATCCAAGTAACAAAATATGTACACAAGTCAGATTATAGAGAAACTATGAATGTCTCTAACACGTGGTAGTTGTGAAAACACTTTCATAAGCATGCTCAGGAGACAAAATAGGTGAGCTTGTCCAACTTCAAATCACACTTTTCTCCCTTATCTATTGGTCACTGGTTATTACAGTAACAACTCTACAAAAGAATAACAATGTGATGGATCTATTTGTATTGAGTATGAATGCACAACATATTTTTCTAGTGTAATTAATTGCATACTAATGTAATAATGCCAAATAGGCTCCAATTGCACTTGAATTCAAGTGGTTACATGATAAGAGTGCTTCTTCATGCATACAATCTATATTTTCCCAACATATAACGATCCCAACCAACTCAAACAACCAAAACTCTCTACGTTCATGCTCTTCTAATTCATTCTCATGCCCATAATTTGAATAGATGATGGTTTCTACATAGGAAGGTTGAAAGGTTTTGTATTCTTCATGTTAAAATTGGAAACTAGGGCCAAATTCCAATTTAGACAACTCTTTGGTGGATATGATGATTGCATTGAATTCCTCTTTTCGAGAGGACCAAAATTGATCTAAAGATCATCAAATTTGGACGCGAAAAAATGTGTTTTTGAATGTATGCCCACACATGTGTAAATTGTCAAGGTAGACCACATCATCGTGTAGGCTCATGAAGCCCAAGAGACATGTCACTTCACCCTCAATGTCTTGTATAAATATAGGTGACCTCTCACCTCATTTGGCATCATCATCACTCACACATTCTTCTCTCTCCTTCTCTCATTGGTTTGTACAACTATTGGGAATATTATTTCTCTGACACGTGTGACAAGGAGGATGAATGTTGGATAAAATTACAAGGGCAAAAATTTTAGTCTTTTATGTAGTTTGACCAGTGTTGACCATCGTTGACTTTGACTTTCTAAATGGATTTTGAGTTCGATTTTTTGGGTAGTTTTCTATTTGGGCAGGACGTACTCTTTCGCACAGAAATCGAAGTGTTTTGAGCACTTTGACTACAGAGATAAATTGCAAGTTGATTGCAGACTTCAGGACAGAGTTTGACCATGTTTGACTGTTGACTTTGGGACTATTTTGGGCTTACTTTGACCTCTTGTTCAGGCTGAGTTTGACTAGGTATGACCAAGTTTCTTTAAGGACATTTTGATGCTACTTTGACCAATGTTGACTTTTTGGTTAGGGCTAAATTTGACTGCAGTTGACTACATATTTGAAAGGGTTATTTTAACTTTGATTTGGAAAGTCAACTTTGAATTTTTGTACTCTCTCTCTACTAAAAATTTGATATAATAATAAGAATAATTTATCGAAGGGTTTTCCCCATCTTGGAGATTTTCCCTAGCATCCGCCAAATCTGGTGTCCTCTTGTCTTGCCTTATCTTCTACATTTTTGTTATTCATGTTGGGCGCGAGATCCCCCAAGGGACGTTTTGGGGCTTAGAGCCCAGATTTTGGTCAAAAATTGTAACTCCAATGTAAAGACTCCACATTTTGTGGGTGCGGAGTGCGTATCTTGTAAAAGAGTCATAGGGTTGTCCGCCCTTAATTTTACTATTGTAATGTCGGTTGTAGAGACCTACCTGTGGTCTATGAACCATGGGATTGTATTAATAGATCGCGGCTCTAAGTATTTAAGGCATCTAATCTAATTTAAGGATCAAGAGAAGGATGAAGAGTTGAGTCATATCTATGGAGTAAAGTCTAGTTTGGGTCATAGAGTAGGAGAAGGCTCTGCAGCTAAGTGCGCAGAGGCCTAGTAGTCCGCAGCTGAGTGCGCGGGGCAAGTCGAGTCTGTAATAGTTGGAAGCATTAATAAGGAGAAGTTTCATATCAATTTTGTGTATTTATTTCCTGTTTTATGCATCTATTACCTTGGGTATGAAATTCACTTCTAATACCTATATGATGCGCGAATGTGTATAATTGTATTGATTAAGTGAATGCAAGATAGAATATTTGTTTACGTGAATATTAACTAAGATCTGTTAAAGAAGATAAGTAAGATACGTGGTGTAGTTTGGGGGACTAATGCAGTTCGCTGCCCTAGCAGCGTGAAAGCATCTCATCCCCTGGTTACGGCTGCGCGAAAGACGATTGTAACAGATCGTGAAGGTATTAGAGGTTGGAACAAGTGCGCGAAGTTAGGCACGGTTGGACTAAATCAACACCACAGATATCTCAAGGGTGTGGAAACTTGGTTCCAGCATCCCCCCATACTGCTTCAGGTGAGACTTCAGTCTGCGCTCCGCGGGCTGATGCCGAAAGGGCCAGTAGTGTAGGGATTTGTTTGGCTAAATAACTCTAAACCTAGGTCAGGCCCCCATAAGCCAACAAATGGTTCCATTGCCAAGACTGAAATCTACATAGAGATGTCTAATGTCGTATCATTGGGATCCAACTAGGAAAGAAATTGAAGGCTGGCTAGACAGAAGACTAAGCTAAATGGCACTCTGGTATTGAGGCTTTACCGCTTGAGAAGATGAAAGAGTTATTTAGCATAATAGAACAATTCACGAGTTCGAAGCATAGGAGAACAGGAACCTATGACTGTCAAAAGAAGAGTGGTACTACCTGTACATGGAGATCCATGAAATATTCTTTGTTTTCTTCCCTACTGAGCTATACGAGTGGATCGTGAAGCTAGCAGATAGCCAAGGAAGGTGGAAACTTGACGGTCCTATCGTGTGGACCCCAAAGTTAGTGTGAAGGTTGGAAACATCAGAGGATAAGATTATGCACAATGTTGATCATTGGCTCGATCATAATATAGGAGGATTCATTACTGAGTTCGCAGTTGACACCTCAATTAGCTACAGCGAGGCAGAGCAACACTTTCTCAAAGGACCGCGAGGTAAGTACGTAAAATATTTTAATACTTGGATTAAAATGTTATTGTGCAAAAAGAGGGTTATGCATTTATCTTGATGTTCAAGGCTACGAGAAGTGGAAAATCTTACATGAACAAGGGAAATAAGGGACCAGAAAATAGCCCCTTGATTTCACCTCCGCGAGGGGACGAGGAAGAGCTCGCGAAGGTCTCACCACGAAGTGCGATCCATCTGATAAGGCAAAGAATTATGTGAATACCACCACCACCCACATCGCCACCGACTTTATCGCCATCACCTCCATCTTCACCCGTACCACCTCCACTACCACCGCAATTCAATATGGCAAGCAAAGTGAATTTTCCTGTGTACAAAGGTTTGGGGAATGAGGATCCGGACCAATTCTGGTTTGTGATAAGGGTTGTATGGGAAGCGTAAGGAGTTACAGATGACAATATAAAGAAAGCGACACTGGTTAGCGCCCTGTAGGACCGCACGCTGACCTGGTATATTAAGAACTCCAATGATAATCCAAATGCGAGAATCACGGATATCCAAGCAGCACTAAATAGAGAATTCAGCAGGCCGAAATCTGAAGCACATTCGATCATTGGATTCAAAGAGATCATGATGCTACCAAGCGAGACTCCTTGGGAGCTGGATCAAGGGTTGAAATGTACAATTCGCGAAGCTAATATGAATCTGAGAGATGGACAACATTGTGAGTGGTTTGTATCTTCGCTAATGCCACATTTAAGGAGTGCGTTATTGCAACAGAAGATAATGACTCAGGTGGAGGCCTTAGAGATTTCTATGAGGCTACATGAGACCCCGATGCAAGATCCTAACTTAGGAGTTCAACAGATCCACGCGCAGCTAAAGAATTTATGTCTTGAGATGAAGAGTCTGAAACAGGATAGGACAGCTCGACCAGAAGTGCACGAAGAGGTATGGTGCATAAAATGCAAGGATCAGGGTCATGACAAGGACCACTGCTCGGTTTTCACAAATTACCTTGTAGGAGGAGGACCGATGCCCTTAAGACCGGAAGCACAAGCAGGACCTAGCATGGCACCTGCTTTGTGGTGCGCAATTTGTCATATAGCAGGAAAACATGCCACAGACAATTATCAGTTGTTACAAAAGTATACACAAAATTCACAACAATTGTTCTACAACTTTTGTAGGTTAGTGGGACACAATGAATGCACTTGTAGAAGCTATGAGTTAATGATGGATAGAAATCCCACCTACAGAGTTCAGGCCAAAATGTGGCTCATTGACCAAAATGCAGGAATGGCACGAACAGGATTTCAGGGGCACGGACGAGGTCGAGGTGGAGGAGGACCTAGAAGAGGTCGCAAACAGTTGATATGCTACAATTGCGAAGGGCCAGGACATTATTCCCGTGATTGCATAAATCCGATGTGCCCATCGTGTTTGTATTGCACCTTGTTTGATCATGATATAGACTAATGTCCTACACTGATAGCTAGGATACGTGACAAAGGAGCGCTATCGCCTCCCCCGACTCAAAACTTGCAAATGATGAGGTCTGAGCCACGTGAGGAAGATCTGAATGTGAACATTGTGCTCTAAAGTGGAATCGTGATGGGATATGACAAAGGCAAACTACCAAAAGATAGTACTTGTGTCCACAAAGCTCTGGTGAAAGAAGCAGAGTTTGATTTGGAGCGCACTTGGGAAACCTTCATGGAAGCTAACAAGAGCTTTGCTGATGCCTCCACTTCAGGAAGCAAAGATAAACCGGAGCCAGAGATGGACCCATCTATGCTCACAACGTTCCTGGAAACATGTATGAAGCTACTGTGTGACAGTAAGGCGATGAAAGGGTTACAGGAACTCATTAAAAGATGTGTTGGGAACATGCCAAGAGAATCGCGCATAGTCAGGAAGAACGGAAAACATAAGACAAGAACAGGAAGAGAGATGAGACTAACCACGCAGATCGGAGAATATGAGATGGATCAAGTCATCCTGGATTTAGGATCGGATGCAAATGTTATGCCAAAATAGACATGGGAGAGGATGGGGCGACTTGCGCTGCAGTGGTCTCCAATTCAGCTAAGGATGGTGAACTATCAGAAAATAATACCAATGGGACGATTGTAGGGAATAAATATGGATATTGAGGGTCGAGCGTGTTGGCAGACTTTGAAGTGATAGAGATTTTTTATGACAACAATCCCTACCCTGCCCTCCTAGGAATTGATTGTGCCACTGACATGAAGGGGGTGATCAATATGAAAAAGTGAAAAATGATTTTTGACAAAAAGTCATTATGCGTAATTGTACCCATGGACCTTGCTGAAGGATCATGCTATACAGAACCAGTGCGCAACTATGAAAGTGATGATGATTTGGACTGCATTTGTAGGATAATAGCACAAAACCAGGACTGGGTGAATCCCATCATGGATGGGCGAATTGCATGGGATCGCAAAAGTTCCTATACTTCGGATTCGGATGAGGAAACGGAGCAATGGCAGAATCAGTTACATGAGGTAACTACACTAAATTGTAATATGATGACATGGTCGCTGCACTGTGTGTCGACAAAAGTAAGAGACTTGCCTACTTATGATGGTCTAAGTGAGGTAGATACCTTCTTGAATAAATTTGAAAGGGAGGTGCCAGAAAAGCAACGCTTCCAGGACTTGGACTAGGTACTGCGCACTATGCCCGCAAGATGGTGGGGTATGCATAAAGCGAGCTTTGACGACTAGTGCGAATGTAGGGGAATGATGCGCACACGATTTGGGAAGCCTAGGATGCAACTGATAGATAAGTACAATGGGCAGGATGATTTGTGTGTGCATCTTTCTAGGAGGATGTAGACCTATGGAAAAGATCCCCAACCTGTGTGGATGCACATGTACTCTGCGCTGAAAGACCTGGTCAATAAGCATGTGTTGGGGGGGGGGTGGAGCTCACAGATGGCTCTTAATGTTGGGAAGACATTATGAAGGAAGAGGGATCACGCAAAATATTCTACATGTAGAAGCACTCAACAAGGTATGCAACGTGCTGAACAAAGTATGCAATGTGTAGCGAAGTAATTGGGAGCTGCACGTACCTACAATATTATGGGCTTATAGGACGACATGCAAGAAACTGACGGGACAGACACCTCTTATGCTTGTCTATGGAGTGGAAGATGTAATTCCTATGGAATACATCGTGCCTAGTCTATGCATAATAGCGCTCACAAGTATGACGGATCGCAGATCCCTAGAGGAGAGGCTCGCGCAGTTGGAGGAGCTCGAAGAAGAACGGTTTTTGGTTGGATTCCACCAGCAGGTACAAAAGTAGTGCGAAAAGTCTTGGCACGATCGACATATTAAGTTGCACACCTTCAAGGTGAATGATTTGGTGTTGTTGTATGATAGTAAGTTTGATAAATTCCCAGGGAAGCTCAAAATGCATTGGTTGGGACCGTATGTTATTAAGGAGATCACAGATGGTGGCGCGGTACAGTTGGTAAAGTTAAATGGAGAACTCTTCCCAAGAAAAGTCAATGGCAGTCGTTTGAAGACATACACAGGGGGCTCAGCCATCTGACTAGCTGATGAAAGCATAGTATTAGTGCTCTAGGACGCTGAAAGGAGGCGCAAGACTATAAACTACTCTGCACGGGAGTTGCACGATGTCAGGACTGCACGCAGTGGCGAAGTGTCATAAGGTCCGCGACAACGCAAGGGTAGTTGCACTGCCACACGGGTCGGTTGGAAAGTGACCATTACAGTCACTATTCACAATGTGATGCTTGGTTTGAGGCCAAATGGAGTGAGCAGCAGGTAATTAAGGCGAACTTTATGTGCTATATTCTTGAAAATTTACCACCAATCAAGCATTAATGAACCAAATGTGGGGGGAACGGTCGAATTCAAATTCAAATGGTGCTATAAATTGCAAAGGGATGTCTAGCAAACAACACTTGGCAATTTGAGGAATAGTTGTTGCGCACACAGACACTCATGAACCTAGCCTTGTTCGATCTTCTAAAGGCGAATTTGTTACTTGAGCAATTACCCAAGATGTTGAGAGACTTGTGGAATCGCACTATGGCAGCACCTGAAGAAGCCATGGATACCGGAGTAATGACCATCGAGGAAACCGCACAGGCCATCAAGGAAGTGGAAGTCCCAAAAAATGTCGGGATAGTCACACAAATCCCTAAATTGTCACGCACGCCGAGACCCAAGAAAGACAAGTAGGCCATGGTACTGGAGAGCATATCACCTAGAAATCCACTGAGGACTAGGCTCACCATGGAAGAAAATGGGAAGACTGTCAATTTGGATGCCGATGAGGAGGAAGAATTCAAAGAAATCCTGGTAGAGGAGGATGTAGAAATGGAGGTTGAGACCTAGGGTGCGGACCCTCTTGCCAAGCTTCTCGCATATGTTCCTCCACGGAAGGGTAAAGCAAAGGTGCCCAAAGATATAGATGAGAGAAAAAGCTCTCTATAGACTCTGGTGCCCCCTTATGACATTATTTTTTAAGGATCGCACCTGGGGCGTGCCTGTACTGAAATTTGAAGACTGAGATCTCACAAACCACGAGAAGTACCCACATTTGGCAACTGCGCAGCTAATGCGCCAACAGAAGGATGCGTCAACTGAAATTATAGAGTTGGAGCTGTGTAAATGATTAGAGGTGTGGAGAAGGCAAGATTGTTAAACCTATTATGGGTGTCGCATTATCATCGCGCCCCAGTGACCATTTTTGTCATCAGGCAATTTCTCTACCTGGTGCATGATGGGTGCTTGTGGCTGGAGGGGCTCATCCCCATCACCGACCATTTGATTCCTAGAATTACCTGGCTCCCTTGGAAAGTGGAGGATCCAACAAACATCTTGGAGGGAAAGATTGATGATTTAGCCATCGCGGAGGCCATGAAGAAGAAGTTTAAGATGGAGAAGAAGAAGAGAGGGTACGCCATTTCTATCATCAACAACCCTACAGTTAAAGTCGCGATGCAGATATTAGCAGGGAAGGTTAAGCATAAGTGTCGCATAGATGAGGTGCCCGCTCTGGTGGTTGCACTAGCAGCGGAATGCATAGAAGGGTCAAGTTCAACTGGGAAAACTACTTATGTGGAGAGTTCCTTGAGAATTGTTGCGAGGCACAAGAGCAAGGAAAAACTTTTCACTATGCGTGGCTTCTGTTGTCCATAATGCTAGTGGCATGGAATTGTTCGAAGACAGTGAGTTCCCAATGATCGCGTAGGACCTTTAAGAGGCAGCGAAGTACGCTTCGTTGTGGGCAACCAGGGATGCGCAAAGGATACGGGACAACAAAATATTCTGGGTGTTCATGGAGATGAACATCAGAATTGGTATTAATCACAAGCCGCGGTTATTGCCCACGGTCTACAAAAGTTTGCAGAGCTTCACAAAGTTCAAGGCAAATTTCCACCACGTTTACATCAGGGTGCGGAAGGACCCTGTGAAGGTGTGGCACAAGCTACCCTATCTGGCGATAGATGATGTCATCTTTGCGGTCCTTGTGTCGTGGCCACCGGAGTGGCGCGCTCCAGCCAGCTCTGTGGTGGAAGCAGAGAAGTCTGCCACACAGCAGAAAAAGGAAGAGGCAAAATTGCGGATGCGGCAGTTGGCATAAAAGTCTACAAACGAAGCGGCAACAACTTGGGCCTAGGTGGCTCGCGACGCCACGAAGTTGGTGGAAGAGTAGCAAAAGGAAGTAGAGGAAGAGTGCGAAGGACAGAAGTCGCCTTCGCCCGAACCGAAGACATATACAGAGCAGGGTAGCGTGGACCCGCAGACAGCGTCCACCCAGCTAAAACGTCTGTGCCCAAGAGAGCAGGTAGGGCCGTAAAAGAATTCAAAGGCTTCAAAAACTTCTTTCAACCTGATCACCCTCAATGAGGGGGATCTACACAACATTGGCAAGATGGTGAGGGATGTCACCACAGAGGCCCTCCAGCAGTTCAAGGAGGAACACCAGATGGTGTTGGGGCCCCTCCGAGCATAGATACAAGAGTTGCAAGTGCGCACTCCATAGGTTGGAACTGTGTCAACCAGCCTCGTAGTAGGCATGTCCGCAGCTGAGGAAATGTTGCGCACTCGAATGACCAATACCATAGAGCTACCAGATGGAGCACTCATTACAGAATATGAGGCCAACAAGCCTATGGTCAGCGGGTTGAAGGGAATCGGGTTAAATGTGGTTGCACTCCTTCGGGAGACGCTCTATGTTCTACAAGATGGAATCATTACAGAACTACGAGCCAGGGAGGGTTGTGTGCTCCAGGTAATTAGCGAGCAACGCATCAACATCGAACAGTTGAGCCTGTAGCGTGATAAGGTAGTGGTGCAGAACATACAGATCATGCAGGTGGTAAAGGAAGCCTGCTAGATGGTCCTGGAGTTGACCATCCAAGTAGAAGAACTAGTGGAGGTGCGCGTCCAGAAATTAGCAGTAGGGTTGTGTGAGGCAAAGGAAGAAATGGACAAGGTTTAACTGGAGTTGAACCTTCAGATATATGAACTACAATTGAAGGCACAACCTTTAACTCTACCGGAGGTTAAGGAACAGCATGCCATCACGATTACAGTAGCAATAGAGGAGGTTAACAGTGTAGTGATAGACTGCACAAAGCTATTCGGGCAGTCATTCAAGGTCCTCACTACCCTACAGGAGAACCCAAACATACATTACCTAGAAACAGAGGCGTGTGAGCTACAACATAAATATGATGAATTAAAAGGGACCGCAGAGATGGTTTCCCTTACACAGAGGCTCGCAAGGATGCAGCAGACGAAAGTACTCAAGGAACAGGTAGATGTTGCTCGACATAAGGAAGTAATTTTGAAGGCGCGCTTACAGCCATGGATTGATGAGGCGTATATCATTACAGCCTCCATTGAAGCAAAGCTCGTGTAGCTACAAGCAACACAGGAAAAGGTTCAGGGCAGTAGTTCAGCCTCAACAGTCTCTAAACAGTGCATCGAGGAAGTACAGCAAGTAGCCGCTCAGTGCGCTCCTGATCTTGTAGCGATCCAAGCAGAAATGGGAGGTCTTTGCGCAAAGATCTCCGCACCGACAGAGTGACTTGAGGGCGAGTCACAATGTTTGTGTTGGGGACCTGTTGGGTGTGGGATCCCTCAAGGGACGTTTTGGGGTTGAGAGCCCAGATTTTGGTCAAAAATTGTAACTCCAATGTAAAGACTCCGCATTTTGTGGGTGCAGAGAGCATAGCTTGTAAAAGAGTCATAGGGTTGCCTGCCCTTAATTTTACTATTGCAATGTTGGCTATAGAGAGGTACCTACCCATGGTCTGTGGACCATGGGATTGTATAAATAGAGTGAGGCTCTAAGTATTTAAGGCATCTAATCTAATATAAGGATCAGGAGAAGGATGAAGAGTTGAGTCATATCTGTGGAGTAAAGTCTAGTTTGGGTCGCGGAGTAGGAGAAGGCTCTGCAATTGAGTGTGCAGAAGCCTAGTAGTTCCCAGTTGAGTATACGGACCCCTGCAGCTGAGTGTGCAGGGCGAGTCGAGTCTGTAATAGTTGGAAGTATTAATAAAGAGAAGTTTCATATCAATTATGTGTATTTATTTCCAATTTTATGCATCTATTATATTGGGTATGAAATTCACTTCTAATACTTATAGGATGCGCGAATGTGTATAATTGTATTGATTAAGTGAATGCAGGATATAATATATGTTTACAGGAAGATTAACTAAGATCTGTTAAAGAAGATAAGTAAGATACGCGGTGTAGTTTGGGGAACTAGTGCAGTTCGCTGCCCTAGCAACGCGAAAGCATCTTAGCCCCCGGTTAGGGCTGCGCAAAAGATGATTGTAACAGATCACAAAGGTATTGAAGGTTGGAACAAATGCGTGAAGTGAACTACATGAAGGTAGGCACAGTTGGACTAAATCAACACCACAGACATCTCAAGGGTGCGAAAACTTGGTTCCAGCATCCCCCCATACTTTTTCAAGTGAGACTTTAGTCTGCGCTCCGCGGGCTGATGCCTAAAGGGCCAGTAGTGTAAGGATTTGTTTGGATAAATAACTCTGAACCTGGGTCAGGCCCCCATAATCCAACAATTCATTTTCTATCTACAATTATTGTCAATATGATTAATGGTTAATGTAATTTCTATTAGAATACTAAATTGGAAATTGTCATTGGGTTTCTAAAGAACATTGAAGTAATTGTGGTAAGAATAGAACATACCATTGTTTACTAAAATTAACATGGTATCAGTGCACGGGTGAAGACAAAGCCCAATCAAGAGAGAGAAAAGAAATCACTAAGAGAGATCTGTTGGATAGTCTATTGGACAAGCCTTAATGGCTTCTACATCTTTCAAATCTGGGGATAAGCTCAAGGACAAATCTGACTATCATGCATGGAAGATGACTTTGGACTTGACTTTGGAAGAGCATGATTCCATGGACTACGTACAGGGATGAGTGGTGGAGCCTCCTTCAAATGCACCTAGTGCTGCAAAGACGAAGTATAAGAAAGGTGAGGTCAAAGCTAAGAGAATTATCATAGACTCCATTCAAAAGCATTTGGTTTCCTATATTTTTTATTTTGGAACATATAAGGAGATGTATAATAAGTTGGTTGGGATGTTAAAAGTAAATAATGCAAATCAAACCCTCTTTCTAAAGAACAAGTTGAAGGACATCAATATGGATAAAGGGGAGTCTATCCAATCCTACTTTATGAGAATAACACAAACCAAGAATGACCAACTATCTATTGGAGAAGTTATTGCTAACAGGGAGCTCACTCTTATTTCACTTAGAGGCCTTTCAAGAGCATGGGATGTGTTTAACACCACCATTATAAAAAATGATAGGATTCCTAGTTTTGATGAATTATTGGTTAGATACGCTCAAGAGGAGACGAGGATGATGGAGAGAGACAAGCCTTCAAATGGAAATGAACCTACTTCTTTCTCCACTCATGATAAGAGGAAAAATAATGTTGCTCCAAGAGGGACATTTCGTGAAAGTAAGAAGTCAAACATGAACCAAGGAAATTTGATTACTATGAGTATTATTGTTCAAGGTGAACCATGAATGTTCGAATAAGTCGTAAAGAACCAAGTATGGAATGATGCAATGAATGAGGAGTACGAATCATTCGTGAAGAATGATTTCTAGGACATGGTTCCTAGACCCAAGGACAAGTTTGTCGTCATGTTGATGGTGCTAGACCTACCAACATGTCAAGGGATATCCCAAGTAAGAAGTCCCAATTATACCTCAAACTGTTTGGTGTAGGAATCCCAGCTGTGGGTCGTATGGTAATGTCTTGACCACGATTTCGCACAGAGGCAAGTAAGATAACTCTGTTCGTAGCAAGGGTGTAACATATGCAGTGAGCCAAGGAAGGTGCATGAGAGGTTCTAACACACAGGGGTTGAGATGAGTGTGCCCCTTGGAAACATGATAGCACGGAGTTAAGAAGGGAACACATGAGAAAAGATGCATCACAACATGGAAGGCAATTTAGCTAGCAATCCAAAGTGATGGTTAAACTAACAACACATTTCAAAAAGATTCATACATACATACATACACAGAAAGCTATACATGCATGCGCAAGCAAACATATACATATATCATTTAGAGTAAACCAGATAGCATAGAATACAATACAACATATGCATGAAACATTATGGCTCTTGTTATATTAAGAAGTGTAAGTTCCAGTCATACAATACATCCATGTCCAACTGCTAGTTCTGGCAATGGAATGTTACATCCACAACCGCCTGCTCCTCCAAAGATGTGTACCAGCTCTGCGCAGTGGAGAAGCCAAGGCTCGTTACAATATTGTCCAAGCTCTCTCTAGGATAGTCTTATCAGAAGCTTGGCTGACCAAAAGCCTATACAATGAGTTATGAGGGAATATTTATAGCAAAGGGTGGGGTGACCCTTGACATTCCCCTTTGTGACAGTTCATATACCCTCATGAATCTTCATCTACTCTATGACTGTTACATACAACTATCGACACTTGAACTTACACTTGAAAAGACATTACATTATAATGCACATGTACCCATGTGAGACAAAATGGCTTGAGCAATCCATGCAAGACATCACTATGACTCAGACAACTTTTGGAAGACTAATTCTTCGACATCTTCATTATGGTTGACAGTAGCGTACTGATGCCAAGACCGGTAGTCCATGATGGTGTCCATGTGCTCCAAGATGACATCTTTCTGGAACCTGACTCTTTCCTCCATAGAATTCAGGTACACTGCTCGGCCTCCTCTATCCAACTCGTCTGAAAGAATGCGCATCATTGTCTTCAATGCGGCTGGACCAGCAACATACTTGTGCATGGTGTCTGCACTGATGGGCAAGTCTAGGCTGGTAGTAATGTGCATCAACTCGTCAAAGTAGGATTCAAGCTCTAGTTGGACCTGTGCCTTTGTCTTCACCTGGGTGAGAGTCCCAATAGATGGGATCGCATGTGCGCGCACCACAACATCCATAATCTTGAATACACATGCATGGGAAGCCTGTATACTAGTGATGAGCTGCGGGAGCTCTTCATAGTTCTAGATCTGACTCTGGATACGTGCCTTCAGCTCGAATGCTCTGGGCTTCATAATCTTAGGCAAGTGAAGCGAGGTTCCCTTGTATCTCATTGTCGATGTTTGCATGTAATCAACAACAGCATGCACATTCGCCAAGATATCTGCTCTTCTAACACATCATTGTTGCCATCTGTTGAGATGGACAACTGCCTTGTGCATGGTACCAAACTTGGAATACAATGCCCGCATGACTATTTCAAGGGACAAAACTTCATCTAGTATTTCCTTCTTCAGTTTTGCTCAAGCGGATGTTGTAACCAACTCCCCTCCTTTCTTGGCCATCTGTAGCTCCTTAGCCATTCATTCATTCTCAGCTATCATAAAGCAAACACTTGAGCTAGTGGCTTTTGCATACACTCTGGTAGCATCGGCCAAGGCTGTTGGATGTTTGCGCACGTCATACATGATCACTCATTCCTCAACTTGTGCAGGAGATGTATGATCATTTGGAGTCGACACTTCGCGATACTGCACAACTCTATGTTGAGACTCATTGAATGAGATGTTGTGCATCTCTCCGTTCGATTGATCTCCAAGGATCTTAGTGCCTCCTTGGTCGCTTGAGACTTGCTCATCTTCTAGATGCGGTGAAGCGGGTAAGTCAACCTCTTGGTGATGAGGCATGAGGTCGATGTCTTCTTCCAATTCCTGTTGCTCTAGCTCCATATCCAATTGTTGAAGTGCTTGCTCTATCTCACGAGCAAAGTCTTGCTCCTGTGATGGTTCACCCTATCTACCTGATGCCAACCATTCTGATGAGTCCACTACCTGTACGGGCGTTGTTTCTTCCGTATGCACATGTTGCGCCCCCTGCTGTACCTGTTGTTATTGCACTTCCCTCTCCTCTTTGCGCAGCTCTTGTTCCTTTCAAAGTTCCTCATTCAACTCATGCAACTCCTTCTTTGTTTCCTCCATTCTCCATTTCTCCCTCTGCCTTTGTACGATTTGCTTATCGCGTTGTTTCCTCTTCGCCTCTATAACCATAGTTGCTTTCTCTAGTAGTGGATCTGCTTGGAACTTTCATCTTTTCTCTTCCTCCATGAGATCGACAATCTTCCTCTTGCCCTTGTCGTGCACTGGTATGTTCACCTCTATCAGTGTTACTGTTTATGGGGTCCTTCAGGATGCTGCTTCACGTTGCTTCACTAACCACTCCACAATGAATTCGACCTATTCATTGGGTCTAAAGAAACTGTAGAAATATCTCCATGGGTCCTCCTCTGCCCAATGAAATTCCCCGTGGATCCAGTTGAATTGTACTCTCGTGCAGTGATCTTTCATAAGACAATGTGGGTCATATAGATTGTAACTTCGGAGGTTGAATGGATACTTCTTCATCTGCTCTGCTTCGGCATCCGCGTGCTTGAAACTTTGTATCTCGTATAACCCAATCTGCAACGGAAGAGTGGGCCAAGGTGCCTTCTTCTTCTGATGTAGTCTAGCTATCAATCCTGTCGATATGTGATATGCTACTTCCTGCATGACGAGTATGTCCAAGGCAAACTTCGGTAGAACATGAGGAGGCTTCTCCGTACTGTACATTTATATGAAGGTGTCAGACGGTGAGGCATACTAATCAGCAATTTCTATCAGTGCCTCCATTGTTGCCTTCAACATGAAGGGTGGATTCTGTTTGAATATCATCTTGTAGATCGGGGTGAAAAAATGATCAGACAATCATGTGATAACTCCTCTGAAGCTGCATTCAGGCAACAACTTACAATAAGTGTTCACAACAGTCTCCGTCGGTGACCATGCCCACTTCAAGCTCGGGAACTCCTGTCGGGCACAGATTGCATGCTTGCATACCTTTGGGAGGTCATCAAGCCCTCGTTACTTGTTCCTTTAGCTGATGAGCCAACATAATATACTAGTTGCATGGTTTTCCCTCTCTGGCAAGTTGGTCTAGCGTGATCACCCAACTTTGTGGGAAGGTTTCCGTGATTTCTTAGCCATACAATTTGACATGCGAAAATGACCAAGTATTGATATGCCTTTCACAATATCTTCATCTTTTAGATCTAGTTGGGTGTCATCCTAAATCTAGCCAGCTCCTTTACCCAATTCTTTAGAATGTCTCTGGAGTTGGCATTATTGTTGGGTACGCTAAAGGGAGTCTCCATGATAGTCACGGGCTTCAAAATCTGATACATCTCATCATAATCCCCTTCCCTGAAGGTTTCAATCTTCATCCCGCTGACACTACTCAAGGTCATCGTCTCGAGGTCAGTGAGTGAGACAATCCAGTGTATCATGTACGTGCATGGGAACACAAGGAATTTTCATGCAATCCGGTACAAGCTGGACTTGTGAATGTTCATGTATACCTGATGGTCTTGGAGGTCTTCCCCAAATGTGCATGTAAATGCATCATTGACCTCTTGCCAGTTCAGTTTGATTTCCTTTTCTAGAATCAACTTAGTATCTTCATAGATCAGTATACTTGAGGACACTCGCTCACTTGTTGCTCCAGTTGCACTTCCGTTAGTGTCCTTTGATCCTTCTCTCTTGGAGGCCATTGATCTTGAACTGCTAAGAGCCGGGTGAACACCTGAAATATCTGGAGACAAAGCGACATGCATGGCAAGAAATATGTCAGCAAAAACCAAAGCAAATTTAGGGAACGACATAACACATACCTCGGGATTGATAAGTAAATATTGCACAATTTCTTCTGGGAGGCTAGGTGACTGGCTGCCAGAACTATGCAAAAGGAAGTTTGGGCTGTCTGGGGAGGCTAATTGGCTACTGGAATTGCGCAACGCGCAATCCAGGCTGACTACTAAATGCTGGAATTACCCAATGCGTAATTCCATATGGCAATGATTGTAGGCTCAGTGATTGCATTGCACAATTTTCTAGGCCAACAGTCACTGTCCCTCAGTATTGCGCAAAGAAGGCTTGGGGAAGATCTTTTAGGAATAAATGCACATTTCTGGAGAGGAAGGGAGAGCCTTTCCTCTCAGGATTGTGCAATGATGTCTTGGTGAGGCTGAGTTCGGGCCAAGGCTACCTAGACCCGCCGACAAGAAACTGAAAGAAAATGTGAAATTGATTGCATGGCGATACTGAGTGTAAGCAGAAGAAAATGATCGTGCATGCAAATAGTGAATGAAATATTCAAAAAATGGAACAACATGCATGTGGGTGAAGCGAGTCGCCAAATCAATGATCGTGCATGCAACAGTAGTGAGATAGAAACGAAAACTGAAACAATGCTAGTACAAGCTAGTATGCATGTAAATGACAACAAGCGTTCAAATAAATCAAGTAAACAACACTCACACAAGCGAAAACACAAAAAGAAACAGAAATGTTGAAAAAGACAAGTTGAGACCACTTATCCATGAATAGTTGAGCTAGATGTGTCGAAGAGTCTTGGATGTGCTATGGGATGTCAGAGCTCCAAGATCGATGTGAAAGAATGAGCTCTGATGCATCGAATAAATAAGCTTGGGCTCATGACACGCATGCCATAAATATAGGAAGGAGCGACACTTGGAGGAAATATTCTAAAACGATATTTGCATGTAACCTCTAGCTGCTAAAAATAGCTCCTGAATCAAGGGATGCTTTTTGCATGTTACCTTTTGCTATTGCAGGAAAAAGTAAGCCATGCATGCAAGTTGAGTTTCCTTGGTCTCAAGTGGAACTAATCAACTCAATTTCACATGCAAGAGGTTGCTCAACTGCTGGTAGAAAATGTGCATTTCTGGATGGGAGCTGGGTTGGCTGCCCAGGAGATTTGCGCAATTTCTGGGCATAGCAGCTAACTGCTGCCCAGGATTGCGCAATTCCTGGGCTGAGCAGCCCTGCTGGGAAGAATTGCACAATTTTTTGGATGAAGCCTGACTGGCAGAATTGTGCAATTCTGGAGCCCAGCAGGCTGCCAGACTGAATTGTGCAATTTTTGGAGGGAAGGCTGGTTGCCCTCCAGAATTATGCAATTTCTTGAAGGAGTTGCTCAGCTTACAACCGGACCAAGTCCGAAGAAATAGCCTGTGAGGGGAATGCATCAAGCTCTGATAGACAGGTTTCCTTTTTGCAAGAAAATCACTGAATCTTGTGTACTTGACGAAGCAAGACATGTTGTTGTGAAGGGTTGGTAGAGAGGCTCCAAAATGAAGCTAAGGAAAAATTTTGGAGGGTGGTTGTAGCCGCTACAACAGGTCACTTCTAAATGGATTTACAAAATCAAACTGGAGTTGATCAAAGTGTTGAAAAATATAAGGCCAAGTTCGTTGCTCGAGGCTTCTCTCAAAAAGGGGTGGACTATGACGAAATATTTGCACCAGTTTCCTGATATACCATTATCCAATCTATTATTATTCTCGCTGCCTCTCAAGGAAGGAGCCTACATTAAATGGATGTTAAGACTACTTTCTTGCATGATTCACTTAAGGAGGAAGTCTACTTGGAACAACCTCGGTGGTTTGAAGTACAATATCGAAGGACACATGTGTGCAGGTTGAAGAAAGCTCTTTATGGCTTGAAGCAAGCCCCTAGGGTTTGGTATGAGAGGATTGATGTCTATCTTATGAAGCTGGGATTTATAAGGAGTGATGTTGATCCTAACCTATACTTCAATATTGAAAAGGACATGCCTCTCATTTTGGTCCTATATGTAGATGATCTCTTTCTAACAAGTACAAACCCTCTCATTTATCAATGAAGGAGGGAGTTGGATTTCGAGTTTGAGATGAAGGACCTAGGTATAATTCAGTACTTCCTAGGCCTGGATGTCTATAAAAATTTAGGTGAGATTTTTCTTTCTCAAGAGAAATACATTATGAAGCTTCTCGAGAGATGTGGGATGGTGGGTTACAAGTCTGTGTCTACTCCGATGGAACTCAACTTCAAGAAGCTACATGGAAGTGTTGCTGAGCCAGAATTGGAAAACCCTTCTGAATATAGACAACTTATGGGGGCCCTGATGTTCTTGGTAAACTCTCATCCAAACATATGCTTTGTTGTGAATACATTGAATCAATTTATAGTTGAGCCTCATCACATACATTGGATTGCTACTAATAATCTCCTGAGATATCTTAGTGGCACAATCAACTAAATATTGAGATACACTGCCGGAAATTTGGGGCTACATGGATATACTAATGCTGATTGTGTTGAGAAATTTAGGGCATCAAGTATTACGTGATTTCTATTCTTTAGATAACTGCTTGTGAATACTTTTTACTTCTTATATTATGATCTTATTTTACTTATGTTATTATAGTGTTCTTCTTCATCAAACAACTATCAATGCATAAACATAAAGAGACAAGAGACACATAATATAGGCTATCATCTAGGGCCAAAACCTTTCACACTTTGAGAGGAAAACTTGAAAAAATTCTTCTTCTTATAGATATTCCAATTTATGAATACCAAGACCAACACCCTTGACCTATTTGACCTCTCCAAGACCAAGACACCAAGCTTCTTATCTTTCCCTTTTGAGTCAATGATATTCAAATGCATACTCCCTCCTTCTGCTTCGACTTTCTTTTAGATCTCGACTTCCTTTCCTCTACTTCAGGCCTACAACTTCTCATCCCTAAATTAGAAACCCTAGCATGTGTAGATAACTGTCCTTTCTACCTTGATTTCCTTCACTTGAGGTGGAGGATTCCTCTTTGGAAACTCGACTTGTGTTGCACCTCAATCTCTCCTAGATCCGATCTTCAAGTATCATAGTAGAACCTCAAATTATTATGCAGTATACAGGTCTACAATTTCGTATGTGTGGAGATATGTTGGCCCAGAAAACATGTCCAAATTGACACTAGAGACCTTGCTGCTCTTTCCTTCTTCCTCGCTAGTTATTAGGCTCCCTTGATGAACCTCTCACTTCTTCCAAGCTTTAGATCTTGACCAAATTGTATCTCTAAAATTATTCTCTGAAATAAGGTGGATATGCCCTATTTATAATGGTTGGAGCCTCATAATTAGCTGAATTGAGAAAGATGAGACAACATGTCTCTTTCAATGGGTAATATACTACATATTGTAGCTAACTTTAAGGAGTTGTTTTGTGCTTGGCCTTGGAGGGTTTACATACTGATTTAATGACTCATTCAAAATGTAAGATACCCAAGAAGGGTCCTTCATACATGACATTGACTCAATTTGACTTTATGACCAATCCTAAGTACTCACAATGGGAGTCATACTAAAAATAAAATTCCTTGCTCATGAAACCCATGAGACAAGAATTACAATAATAATTTTATTTTTCTTCTTTGCATCAGTTACATAAAATCACAGTAATGCATGTTGGTATGAAGATCAAACCTAGTTACATTTTTCAATAGATTGGTCTGGCAGTGTGGTTGATAAAAAAGGAATGTCTAGATGTTGCTTCTCATTGGATTATGCTTGATTTTCTTGGATGAGCAGGGGAAAAAAATCGGTTTCTCTAAGTAGCATTGAGGTCGAATACATTGTAGCTAGTATGGCTTGTTGTGAGGTTGTTTGGTTGAGGAATATCTTTAGTGAATATTTGATCACATGTTGGATACCACCATGATCTACTGCAACAACTAGAGTGGGATTCACCTTTCATAGAATCCTATGTTCCACGATTGCTCCAAGCACATTGATATTAGGTACCACTTTATTCAGGATATGGTACAACGAGAATCAATAAGGCTCCAACACATCAGGACTGATGAGAAAGTTGTAGACATCCTCTCGAAGCCCTTAGGGAAGGTCAAATTCTTAGCCTTCCAAGAGAGACTTGGAGTCTTGGAAAGTCCCTCCCATGAGGGTCCCGCTTGAGTTGGACATTGAGCTATGGGAGCTCCTCGGGGCTTGGGGTACTTCTTGGAGCTATAAGCGACCATAGGGTGAGTGGTTCACCTCCCCCTATTGGTGCGTTGCGTATAGGGTGAGTGGTTCACCTTGCCCCATGATACCCCATGATTGACATGTGTGTAGAGTGAGTGGTTCACCTTCCCCTACATTTGATATATGCATGGGATGAGTGGTTCACCTTTTCCTACAACATATGAGCAGGATGAGTGGTTCACTTTCTCCTATTGATGCCCCATCATACATCCTACCCATGTAGTCTGTGACTTATGGGAAGTACCTATCATTTGGCCAATGAGTTAGGAAAATTTGATAGGGACCATAGAACTATAAATTGATGCATCGTGTACTGTCGTACTCCCTATGTATAGTATGGATGGTGTACAACAACTTGATCTAGGATCAAGTCTGATTGAGGTTATACCTTTGGACTGAGTTTTGTCAATGGAGAGTGGTAAGGTCTTGTGACTCACTCTCGATCGATTCTTCTTCATTATTTATATCAGTGTTCACCAGAGCATATATGATATACAAAGATGGTATAATATGACATAATGGCATGATGATAGATGGATTGGCAAGTGGAATTCTCCCTAGTTGAGAGGGAGTGTTAAAAATGGTAACTAGGGCCAAATTACACTTTAGACAACTCATTTGATGGAGATGATGATTGCATTGAATTCCTCTTTTCGTGAGGACCAAAATTGATCTAAATATCATCAAATTTGGACAAGAAGAAATGTGTTTTTGACTTTATTCCCACACATGTATAAATTGTCAAGGTCGGTCACATCATCATGTAGGTTCATGAAGCCCAAGCGACATTTCACTTCACCCTCAACATCTTGTATAAATATGAGTAATCTCTCACCTCATTTGGCATCACCATCACTCACACATTCTTCTCTCTCCTTCTCTCATTGGTTCGTACAACTATTGGGCATATTCTTTCTCTCACACATGTGGCTAGGAGGGAAAGTTTCAGATAAAATTACAGGGCCAAAAATTTCAATCTTTCCTCTAGTTTTACCAACGTTCACCAAAATTGACTTTGAATTTCCAGGCAAATTTTGAGTTCGATCTTTTGGAAATTTTTATGTTTGGGTAGGTCGTACTCTTTGGCACATAAATTGAGATATTTTGAGCACTTTGACTGCAGAGATAAATTGGAGGTTGACTGTAAACTTCATGACAGAGTTTGACCAATTTTGACTACTGAATTTGGGATTGTTTTGGGCTGACTTTGACCTTCTGTTTAGGTTGAGTTTGATTGGGTATGACCAAGCTAATTTACGGACATTTTTCTTCTACTTTGACCAACGTTGACTTTCTGCTTAGGGAAGAATTTGACTGCAATTGACTACAAATTTGACAGGGTTTCTTTGACTTTGAATTGACAAGTCAACTTTCAATTTTTGTACTCTCTCTCTGTTGAACATTTGACATAATAATAAGAAGAATTGATCAAAGGGTTTTCCCCATCTTAGGGTTTTTCCCTAGCATCCGCCAAATCTGGTTTCCTCGTCTTGGCTTGTCTTATGCATTTTTGTTATTCATGTTCTATCTACAATTATTGTCAATGTGATTAATGGTTAATGTGATTTCTATTGGAATACTAAATTGGAAATTATCATTGGACTGCTAAATAAAATTGTATTAATTGTGCTAAGCATATAATATACCATTGTTAACTAAAATTAACACTTCAAACATAAGAAGGGCCACAAAAAATGCCCAGAAAATGTCCTACCAGAAGACCTTCATTTATGATTTTCAGGCCACTTAAATCATTTTTGTAATAAGCACTATTGATCTCTTGATTTATAAAAATGGACCACAATGAGTACAAAACAAAATCAGCTCCAAGTTTCATCAGAACTTGAACACTAAATATGTAGTAAAAAAGAGCCAAATTTATGTGCCATGTTTAAGTCCACCCTCCTGTGCAGGTATAACTTTCAGATCATTTGCTAACATGCCACACTTAGGGATGCAGGTACATGCAAGGATGGACGCAAATATGATCTTCAAAAAGGGCCCATATTTTCCGTGAGATTCACACTAGGTTTGCATAAGATATGCTTCAGATCATGTCCACATAAGTCCATTGTCGTGCAACCAAACCCTTAACCAAAAATAAAAACCAACAAATTCCTTAGCCCAGGAGCAACCGAACATAAACCCTTATGCAAAATGAGTGAGATTTCTTCCTTTACCATCCAAGAGTTTCATCCTTCTCTAGATCTGCTTGATTATCCTAGCCGCAAAGATAATTTCCATAAGATAAAATTTCAAGTTACTTACCTTTTTGAAGTAGGAATAAGCCTTTTTTTATAGTGATTGATAAGGCTTATAGGAGAACCAACAAACCTTCAATAGGAGGGAAGGAATCTTAATTTTTTAGGAGGGAAATTTAAAATTCAAAATTTTTGGTGCCAAAAACCCTTTTCTTGAAACTTCATTTAACTTCAAATTGGTTGGAGACAAATTTTCCTCTGACTTTGGACCATCTTGAATTTTGAAATATTACTAAAATTAATTTTGATATTAATAATCAATTTACCCTTCTAGTTAAAACATCATTCTTTGCCATAATCTAACCAATAATGTAATACCACATCATCATCCTTTGGGGACTTCAACCACAAGTACAGGGCTTCATATTTGAATAAGCATATCTCTCAAATCATGAGGACCATAGTGACAAGCCACATACCGTTGGAATTGGTATGACAAGGAGAATCCAATAAAGGTGGCCATTTGAGAAAATAAGTTGACCTTCATACTCAAAATCTTCAATAAGTGCGGGGATTTTAGGGCTTTCTAAAGTTTCTTGACCATTGGAGCTCCAATTGATGCAATCCGAACAAATAATAAATGCATTCAAAGTACCGATGTTGGCATCAATGAAAATAGTATTCAACATTGCTTACATTATGTGGTGCTTTCAAATTAATTATTTGCAATGGTTTAGATAAATGGAAAAGGTATGGGAACTTCACTTGTAATGCATGCAATGGGGCAAGTGTCATCGACTATGTGATTTGTTCACAAAGCTTAATAGAAAGTATAAATTAATTTAATACTGGGGAGAATATTTGGGAGTTAAAATCAAACCATAATCCAATTTATATATGGTTTTCATGGGTAGAAGAAAGGCAACATAGGAGAAAAACCTATTGTTCTCAACAATAAATTTCAAGGGGAAAATTATTCTAACACAAAAAAAAATTGTAATATCTTCAAGGCAACACTAGAGAGGTAAATTAACAAGGAGAAAACTTGTTCCCAAAGCCTCAATAGTCACAAGTTAACAAATATAATTCAAGGTGCAATTGAGAAGTGCAAAAGAGCAAAAAAATAGGAAATCATAATCAAATTATTTCTGGTAAATGTTTGGTTTGATGATGAATGCAAAATGGGAAGGAGAACCTTGAAGAAGGAAGGCAAGGAGAAGATGAATGTAAAGTTGTATAAGCGAATTTTAAAAAGGAAAAAATATGAGTTCATACAAACAAGGCAAGAAGAATTGATATATCTAGGTAAGAATAACCCAAATCTTTTTTGGTAGGAACTTAAACCAAGGAAGAAGCAAATTAAAAATAATATTACAACTTATCAATGGTTTGAGTATGCAAGACAACTTTATGAGAAGGAATCAAAGGTTGATCCTACCCCCAAGATCAAATAACTATAAAGCTTTTGACATTGTAGGAGGTGGAGATTGGTATTGGGAAGTTGAAAATAGGAAAAGCAAAGGGCTTGGTTGAGCTTCAAACAAAATATCTAAAATGGGGAATATACACTCTTGCACCTCACATCATGGAAATATTCAACATCATCATTCAACAAGGATTCCAAAGAGACTGGACAACTAGCTTAGCAATAACCCTTTTTAAGTGTAGATTTTAATAATCCTTCCAATTATAGAACCATTATGATCAATCCTTTGTTTGAAAATATTTTTGGTAGCATGGTAGAAAATATAATCAGTAAGTGGGTAGAAGTAAAAGAAAAGAGAGCAAAAGGGAGAGTGGGTTTTAGGCCAAACGTTCTACGGTGGATCATTGTATCACGCTAAGGCACATCATTGAAAAGGTTTTGGAGGACAGAGAATAAGTATTTTGTTTCTTTGTTGACTTCAAAATCAAATTTGACACAGTCCCTAAAGGTAAGTTCTAGCATAAAATGGAAGAACTTGAAATTCCTTTGCATTATAAAGATGTTGTCCATAGGCTCTATGAAAAAGTGTGAAGGTCAAAATTAGAAGTGACATTGGATTCAAGCAAGAGTGCCTTGTATCCCCTAATCTTTTTGGTTGATATATTGCAAACAAGAAGAGTGGCTAAATCTGCGAGGTGGATATGGTGTCCATTTGGGGGAGTTTTTGATATAAGGGTTCTTTTATATGCTGATTACCTTGTGTTGATTTCTAAATAGACCCATGGATTGTAGATGCGCCTATATCCTCTTGAGCATTTTTGTAGAGCAGTAGCAATGCAAGTCAATACAAGCAAGACCAAAATAATCATTTTCTCTAATAAAAGGAAGCAGAACCTACATAATGCATTATTCTTTGAAGGAAATACTCTTGAAGAATTGGGTACAAGTACTTGGGGATTGATTTAAACAACGAGCTTAATTGGGAGGCCTGCAAAAATAAGAGAATTTTAGGAGGGTGGAAAGCATTATATGCTCTTCAAAATGGATGTAGAGAGGAAGAGCTATGGGATTGGAAAATGACAAAACCACTTTTTGGGCTCCTAGTTCATCCTGTGATACGCTATGGGTTTGAAGTGTGGGCTAGCAACACCCCTGTTTCAAAATGGAAACAAATTGAGAAAATCCAAAAATGCTTGATCATGAGCAAGTTAAAAATAAAAATTTTGGTATCTTATGAGATAATTTTGAGTTAAACAAGGGCAGCTCCCATCAAAGAAATTGTTATGTGTTGACGGTGCTAGACCCGCCAACATTCAAGGGATCACCCCGGTATGAAGTCCCAACTAAACCTCACACCGTTTGGTGTGGGTGTCCCATTCGGTATGATGGCTCGATTATCATTATCTTAAATATTTGCCTCAACTCTTGCTTGTCAGTACACAAGAGTGGTATGCTTTGTCTTCGAGAAGTGAGGTTCACGTGCCTAGTGATTGCTAGTGTCACTTGTGTCAATGGTTCTTTCACTGTAGAGGGAGAGGGTGGGAGTGAGTCCCAAGTTGGTTGGGAGGAAGCCCCAACTCGGTTAGGAACACACAACACAATAGGACATGCACAGCTTTTGGAAGAATAGTCCACACGGATGCAGCAGTCACAACAAACAAGGGAAGATAACATGTACAACACTCAGCAGATGAGTCCGCGCAAGTGCAACAGTTGTTATAACAAGTTTTATGTGAAAGGTTTGTTTGATGTTCGGGGAGGTAACCAACATGGGCGACACAACGTTAACAACATATACAACACATTTTCATTAATAAATAGCTCAAGCAAAGGACTTTTCACCTTGGCTTCTCAAGCTAGGTGTAGGAGTGAAGAATAGGCTTTTGAGAAGCAAGTAGTTGCTTAAAATTCCATTATTGGAACAAGTGTTGTACCATTGTAACAGTGTATCTTTGAACTTTTACTCAATAATTTGAATCCCTTGAATATGACACACCTTTCATACATATGTCATGAATGATTGTTCGACTATTCTTTCATTGTTTACGATATATGTTTATATCAATTCATACTAATGAAAATGAATTGTTGTGTTGCCTTTATGATGCTTCTTTGAATCATGTGTCATATGTTTTCATGATCATGGTTTCTTTGTGTCCTATGTTTTCTTGATCATGTGTCCCATGGTTTCATGATCGTGGTTTCTTTGTTAGGATAATACTATTACTTTTCTTTTAAAGGCTCACTTTCTTTTATGTTTCGTGAAAGAACCATTATACATTGTGTATTTGAATACATCACAGGGCTAACTTACTTGCTTATCTTGAAAGTGCATGCATTTCTCTTGTGTCATTCATTACAGTCGGGGACAATCTTTAAGATAATGGCAACCGATCATACTTTATTGTTGGGGATCCTACTCCAAAGGGTGTGAGGTCTAATTGGGACTTCATATCGGGGAGATATCCATAGTATTGGTGGCATCCAATACCGTCAACACATACATAAACATGTAAATAACTCTACCATTCAAGAAACATATCAACATCTACATGATTTACATGTCCCTCACATCATGAGAATAATTATACAAACATCTCATTGCAAGTAACAACATGTTGTGGTAAAATCACAACCTCCCCATTTTTCATTTATTATTTTCATAATAACAATTGGGATCCTCTAAATAAATTATGGCCATATTGTGCTTTAAATTTTTTATTTAGTTAAGTGTGCGACATTTTTGTGAGATTTTCGTTTTCTCCGGATTTACATTTTGATTACTTCATTGTGCTCGGTTTTTCGCTAACTTTCCATCGATTCTTGTTTCATCACATTTGCATTCACAATTTACAAATGGCGCTCTCTCAAAGTTTCAATGATTTTTATTACCTAAACTAAAATGTACAAAATATATATTATTTAAATTTTTGTAAATAAATTAGTTTTAATTATAAATATTAACTTTTATTAATTTTATTTTATAACTATTCTACAAAACTATTGCAACCTAAATCTATATATATTCACCATCTTGGATCATAATTTTAAAAAATCTTTCTAATTCCAATTTTAAAAATATTACGAGACCCAAGATCCTAAGATTACTTATTAAGAATGGTGGTAGTTTTTCATATAATTGAGAGTTATTATATAATGATTATAAATCTTTCTAATTCCAATTTTAAAAATATTACAAGACCCAAGATCCTAAGATTACTTATTAAGAATGGTGGTAGTTTTTCATATAATTGAGAGTTATTATATAATGATTATAGTTTATATGAGAGGGAAATCCCACTCTCATATGAGTCTTACCTCACCTCAAGCCTTCTCCTCATCTCAAAACTTTAAATCTCGTAACTCCTATTTCATATACCCAAAACCCTTATTCCTCGTAACTCCTATTTGATATACCCCAAAACCCTTATTCCTGATATCCGAAACTACTTATACCTCCCTTTTCTTTCAGCTTCATACCTCTCACCATTATCACATCATACCCTTATAACTCCTATTTCATACACCCAAAACCCTTATTCCTCGGATATCTGAAACTACTTATACCTCCCTTTTCCTCCTATTTCATATACCCAAAACCCTTATTCCTATGATATCTGAAACTACTTAAACCTCCCTTTTCTTTCACCTTTATACCTCCCACCACCATCACATCATATCCTTATAACTCCCACCACCATACACCATGTAAAAAAGCCACCCATCCACCTTCGCACACCTCCCCATGTTTTAATATTTTAATTAATTAATTAATTTTTTTAATTTTTTTTAAATTAATTTAATTTATATAATTTGAAATTATAATATAATTTTTATATTTAAATAATTTAATAATTATAATCAATTAATAATTAATTAACATTTATTAAGTTAATTTAAAATTAGATTTTTAATTAAAAATAAATAAAATTTAAAAAGTCATGTTTTTTCGAGAATTTTGACAGTTTTGACATTTCAACTTTCGAGATTTATAAGTTGAGTTTTACTTAGCCATATAAGGTCCACGATGACTTGTTGGAAATATGGAAATATAAAATCATTGAGAATATTTCTAAGTTGGTTTCATGACAATTTTGGTCATTAACTGTGCCTTAAAATTAACAAAAAATTAAATTCTAAATTTGCAATCAAAACTAATTTTCTAGGTTTGTTTTTTGCATTTTCATTTGCCCAAAGCTTCTGGTGTTGCAGATCCATTCGATTTTGTCCTCTTTGACTAATAAGATCTTTACATAGATCAATGTGAAGCTCAAATTTCTTTTATTTTATTTATTTAATTGGATTTTGATTGGAGAGTTGGTTTTTCCTAGATTTTCTAATTCTGATTTTAGTATGCAATTTAATATATTTTTAATGGATTTTGACTGGTTTCTGGCAGGATATCTATTGAATGGGATTAATCACAACAAATTGGGACAAATGGGAAGGGACCAACAAGAAAGAAGATGCAGGATTGGCAGCAACAACTTCAACAATTCTCCATTTTTAGTTTTCAGTTTTGTAATTAAATAACAGTCTTGTGAACGAGGAAGGGGTTCCTCTTCTCTGCAACTAGTGAATTCTGAAGCACTATTGTAAGGGATTATTAGTTGTAGGTGATGGGAAAACCTCATATATGAGGTGTTTAGGGTAAATTATGTGATTTATCTTGTACTACATTTACACTTTTGTAGTGTATTGTAAGTTGAATCATGAAGAGATAGAGCATTTTGAGCTCTGAAAGAGAAGATTGTTTTGCATTATTGTAAACAATTTATCCAAGGAGTTAAAGCTACTCATGGAATTTATAATGAAGTTCTAGTATGAGTTTAATAAATTTTCATTCCAATGCACTCTTGTTTGGATTGTAAGTTAAGTTGCTACTATCATAATTTCTCTAATTTATTTTGATTTATGTTCTAAATAGTGTATTGCATTTTGATATTGAGCATTATTGTTGTATCGATTTTTTTATGCTATTGACGTTTTGTAGGAGCTATTTTTTAGGAGCGGAACAAAATTAGAATTAATATGAATTCATTGAAATAGGAATACACTGAGTAATAACTATTTATTATTTAAATACATTCCCATTTTGTTTTTTCTTTCATTAATTAAATGAACTACTTATTTAATTAATGAAAAACATATAATGAATTCAATCAATAAATAAACGGTCCTCTTGCCCTCGTTAGTTAGTTCATTTGTTCTCGAATTGAGAGAATGCTATCATTTTCCAATTAGAGATAGGATTGGCTTTTTGCTTGCATCTTAGAATAGATCTGCATTTAGATTAAAGCTTGCATTTCAAAAGTCCCCTTACACAGGGGAAAACCTTAGTTGTGGCTTGGATGAGCCCTTAAGTCAACTTAAATATTTTCTTGCTTACTTGTGCACATCAAGAGGCCATATCTGATTGCTCTTTTTTGGTTGGTGAGTAATAGATAAACCACAAGCTAACATGGAGAGAGAAAGAGTAACTGGGCCTAATTGTACCAATTGGAGCCATTACACAAGTAGATAAGAGTATGATTTGGGACTCTGACAGGATGGCCTTCCCTGATGTTTATGAGGTCATTTGTGGTCATCAACACAACCATGTGATGCCTCTGCTTTCTCAACCTTCTTCACCTCTCCATCAAATGTAGGAGGTTTTTCCTTCTTAAATTATTTCGACACTAATTCTTTTCCTTTCCTTTTCTGTTGATAATATATTTTATTTGAACCATTAGGTAGTTTCTCATGACTACCTGACCTCCTCTCTGTAGTACTTAATGAAGTTCCACCTCACACTGTGTCTTAACTTTTATACTTATGCATTTTCTTAGATCTATTACCTTTTGCACCATCAACCCTCAATTCATGTCTTTCAAGTGTTGACGAACTTTGATTGTGTTTATCCTTTCCTAGTTAGTTGGCACATAGATCATGTTGCCTCTGCCTTTGAAAATATGACAGACTTTGTAGTATAATTGTGTTTACTTCTACTTGTTCTTCTTGAGCCATGGCGTTCCTTTCATTTTCAGCCTTATAACTTCTCATTTCAACTCTTATACTTCAAAGGGTGTCCATCCAGTCAAGGGAACTTTCCTCTCTCTCTTTTTTCCACTGACTCTTCTTCTTGACCATGTTGGGATTTATTAGTGCTACACTAATCCGTTTTGTTTTTCATCTGTTTCTTGCTCTTTTTTGTTCCCTGGTGTCTTCTTATGTGTTTTTATACACACATAACTATTAGCCATCTCTCTCTCTCTCTCTTTGTTGAGAAGTGTAGCAGGAAAGGCCCAATTTGACTTAGCCTTGGTCATATTCAGAAAAAAATCAAATTTTTCACATCATCAGACAACTTGGAGGAAGTTAACTGAGGTGACAAGACTCTTGTCACTCAGTTAGCTCAGTATATTCGAGTTACTGGGCTTGGAGTTTAGTTTGCATGCGTTGATTGCTAATTTCTAGCAATCCAATTCGGTTATTTCTAGTTTTACTTAGTTAAACTAGTTGCAGGTCACTTGTGCAGTGGGATAGCAGTCTAACTCAGAGATCATCTAGTTAACTGAACAATCAACCAAAAATAGCTCATGCATGCAAGTAAATTGAATTATTGAGTTGTGGTGGAGATTCCAAGGCAGTGTAACATCAGTTGTAGATTAGTCTTGAGTGTACAATTGTTGCATGCAATTAATTTGGAGGAAATTCATAAAGAATAAGGGTCAATTTCCTCGGGATTTGTGCAAGGAAATAGGAGCTCAGGTGGAGGCATAAATTGACTAAGTCTGGGTCAGATATTTTCATTAAGCAGAGAGAAAAATTATTCACTTGTAGGTTGAGCTCAGATGATCCAAGTGATATTGGTGGCCACCCACATATTCCACCTAGAATTACAGCCGGTTTCATCGATTTCCTTGTTTATTTCAGCATTTACTATTTTTTGCAGTTTTTCAGATCCTGAAATTCTAGAGCTATTTTGACCCCCTAAACAAAGTTTTTTAAGGTCCGTTGCAGGCTCGTAGCCATTAGCAAGGGCCTACCCCAAATCCTATAGTACTTGGAGAGACCTTTCCAACAATGTTTTGTATGCGCCAAACGGAGATACTATGACCAAGTTATGACCCCAAGAAGTTGGCTACCCAACTAACCCCAACGGGCCCACAAACTCTTGGTGTTACATATCCTGGGGTTAGGGTTTTCTATTGTTGTTCAATAATAAATAGGGCCTCTATCCTCATTGTAACACAGTTCGAAGGCATGTAGCTGACACATCTCTTCTCAGAGATAAGCTACCATCTTCCGAGCTAGTTTATTTCCATTCTATTTGTAAGCATATTTCAGTATTAATGAAATGAATTGTTACCTTTGCTGCATATTTGTATTTATGGTTATATCTGTATTTTGTTGCATTCATGTTTAAGTTTGGATAAATGGTATCAGAGTGGTCTGCTCCTTTTTTATTTTTGTCTCCATGTCCCCAACGAGGTCAGGGTATAAGGAGTAAGGGCTCGATCTGGTTTAACATTTGCAAGACCAACCATGCAAACATCAACGACCTCCTATGGCGAAAGAAAAGAAAGACGAGGGGGTGGGAGATCCTATCAAAATATTGCTTGAGGAAGCCCTCAAGAGATAGAGGAAAGTGATGATGGATAACCTTGCCCAGATCCTTCACTGACTACCCACATGGGATGCATCTTCATCTAGCAGCCACTCCTTTCAATGTACAACTTAACTTTGACATTCCCATATTTGAGGGCCATATAGATGCATACGCCGTAGATAAATGGTTGAATATTTTGGAAGGATATTTTTCAGTTCATGACTTTTCCAATCGGGAAAATATCACTTTTGCACTTCTCAAAGCCACCCCACACATCAAGGACTGGTGGGAAACCTATTATGAACAAAAGGACGAGAGGGAATCCTCACTGTTTTTCACCGCACCCACTTGGGATTCTTTCTAAGATTCCATCAAGTAACAATATTACCCTATCGAGAGCTATGAAGATAGATATATAAATTGGATCGTGTTACGACAGGGAAGGGACCAAGATGTGTCAAAGTTCACAAATGGTTTCTATACCCTCCGCACAAAGTTGGGTATCAAGGATTTTGAGCGGCATTTGGTACTCAAGTATCGAGGTTGTCTACACAAGTACATCCAGGATGAGATGGAGTTCCTCGACATCTCCTGACTCGGCATGGCATACTGAAACACTGTCAAGAATGAGCATAATTTTAAACAAAAGAAGCAAGACATTGGATCTGTGAATCCAAAGCAAGGAAAAGGCGCCCCCAAACCACAGAACAAAGGCCAAAACTAAGGTGGGGCGACCAAGGACAACCTGTTGAAGCCGCAAGAAAAGAAAAATACCACGAAGATAAATAAGGGAATGGGAAAATGCTGTGAGTTCCATAAGAGCTCCACTCACAACACAAGTGGGTGTTGGGCCAAGAAGTCACTGGTGGTCGAGTTGAAGGCTTCTGATTCATACGCATGTTTCGACTCTAAGTCAGAACCTGAAAAGAAGAATGACAGAGGGAAGAAGATCATTGACGTGGAGCACAGTGCCACCATGGCCACCACTAAGATCTAAAAGAATGAGCCTGAAGACCTGGAGGAGGGGGAATGCCTCTTCCACTCATAAATGTGGGTGAAGGGTTTTCTGTTTTAGTTCATTGTCGACATTAGGAGCAAAAGAACCTCATTCAGTAGAGGTCGTGAAGTGGCTGGGCATACCGATGACATCACATCTGCAACCATACACCATCGGGTAGCTTCACCAAGGATGAGATCTGTGAGTCATCCAGTAATGTCGCCTTCCCTACAACATCAAGCCCTTCATGGATGAGGTACTGTGTCATCTTGCTCCTCTTGAAGTTTGTGATGTATTATTAGGACAACCATACTTGTGGAAGCGACATGTTGTATATGAGTCTAGACCTCGCTCTATGATTGTTACTTTGGGAAATAAGTTGTAATGGATATCGAAGGTAGCCCCAGCTACCACCATCTCTTTGATCACTGCAAAGCAATGCAGTAAGATGATTTCCCATACTAGGAAAAAAAAATTCCTTATGATTCACCCTAAGGGCAAGAAGAAGGTTGTGGTCACGGCTTCCAGATAGGGCTCCTATGCACAACAGCAGCAAATGGACAAGGTTGTGGAGGAGTACAAGGACATTTTTGCCTCACCTACAGGGCTACCTCTGCACTGTGAGGTCAAGCACTGCATTGATCTAACCCTGGGCGCGCCACTACCAAATGGACTGATCTATTGACGTTATGTTCTGGAGAACAATCCAGTGGCTTACCACAGTGAGACACTTTCAGACGCAGTCTGAAAGTATCCCACTTATGAAAAAGAAATGTATTCCATTATGCAGGCATGTCATCAATGGAAGCATTACTTTATGGGGAAGGAAACGGTCTTCCACACAGACCACTGACCCCTGTAGTTCATACAGACACAAGGGAAGTTTCAAAACGATCACCATTAGAAATGGTCCACCTACTAGCAACAACTCCATTTCAACATTAACTACAAGAAGGGAAGCCCCAATAATGTTGTAAACTACCTCAGCCGACCACCAGTCATGGCGTTGATCACTGTGCTCGACTCTTGTGGGCATGAGACTTCGGGGTGTCTGCATCTTTACCAAAGTGATTCAGAATTCGACAAAACATATCAGACACTCCTGGAAGGGAAGCAAGTTCCAAATTTTCAGCTTCAGGATGCATTGTTATGCCACCTGGGACACATTTGTGATCCTTCAAGCGAGTGTGCCAAGATGATTTGGGAGGCACACTACAGTTGGGTCGCTGGACATTTCAGAGTAGAGAAAGTAGTGGCGGTATTGCAAATGTATTTTTATTGGCCGAAACATAGTAAGGATGTTGGGAAGTACATTAGATCCTGCACCGCCTATGCCATTGTCAAACCAACCATCAAGAAGCAAGGAATATATACTCCTCTACCTACTCCTAGTCGACCTTGGGAATCTATCTCCATGGAGTACATGTCAGGCCTTCCTGCTACTAAGCATGGCAACAACTGTCTTTTCATGGTCGTTGATGAATTCTCTAAGATGGCCATCATGGTGGTCTGCAAGAAGAGTGCCACAGTAGAGTGCCACCACTAAGCTATTCTTTAAGCGAGTTTGGGTACACTTTGGGATTCCACAGTCCATTATCTCATATCGAGACAACAAATTCCTGAGTGCATTTTGGTCAAGTCAAAGGTCGATGTTGGATACAAAAATTACTAAGTCCATGACTTTCCATCCCCAAATTGATGGCCAAACAGAGGTTGTCATCAAGATGATCATACACATTATGTGCGTGTACAACTCAAATCATCCACACGCATGGGATTAAAGTCTGCCCTATGTCCAGCATAGCTACAACAAAGCACTCCATAGCTCAATGGGCCACAACCCCTTTCAAGTAGGGTTGGGATTTCAACCAGTATGTCCCATTGATTTGGCCATACCATTTGCAGCCACTCAGGCAGATTTGTCTCACGTCGATTCCGAAGCCGACATGGCTAACAACTTCATTGAGCGCATTCAACACATCTACTAGTAGGTCCATGATATATTGGACAAAGCTAATGCTAAGTCTAAGCAACGCCATGATCAGCATCGAGTGTCGCACAAGTTCCAGGTGGGCGACAAAGTTTGGCTACATTTGTAGAAGGAGCGCCTCGTTGAACCCCACTGCAAGCTTTGCCCACTTTGATATGGGTCATACACCATCAACAAGGTTGTCAGTGACAATGGTTTCAAACTCAATATCCCACCATTCCTTGATTTGCACCCAGGGTTCAATGTAGACCACCTTTGGCCATACTTTCCTCCAGTGTTGGACACACCCAACATTACAGAACAACTCACACCAATAGAGATCAACCCAGACTACATTGAACAGGCCATAAGTGATCAGTTCATTGACACACAAATTAATAACACTCGCCAACAGAGGATCCAACTATATTGGGTTGTCAAAGTAGGAGAACTCCTTCACAAGGGCAAGTGGTTCACCAAGGACCAAGTTTAATAGATATTTATTCACCTCATGGAGGCTCTACACGCAATGGAGACGATTGCTTCCTAAGTGGGGAGGAATGATCCAGGTGGATATTGGTGGTCACCCGCCTATTCCATCAAGACCTATAGTCAGTTTCATCTGTTTCCTTGTTTATTTCAGCATTTACTATTTTTAGTAGTTTTTTGGGTCGTGAACTTCCAGAGTAGTTTTGACCCCCTAAACGACATTTTTTTGAGGTCTGCTACAAGCCCCTAGCCTTAGGCAAGGGCTTGCCACAACTCCTATGGTACTCAGAGAGACATTTCCAACAACGTATCGTACACGCCAAACAAAGATAAGTTGGATTCCCAACGAACCCCAACGGGGCCCACAAACTCTTAGCGTCACATCTCCTAGGGTTAGGGTTTTAGTTGCTTAGGGTTTTCTCTTGTTTTTCAGTAATAAATAGGCCCTTGAGCCACATTGTAACACAGTTCAGAGGCATGTATCCAACACATCTCTTCTCAGAGATAAGCTACCATTGCTCGAGCTAATTTATTTCCATTATGTTTGTAAGCATATTTTAGTATTTTTATATTAATGAAATGAAGTATTATCTCTATTGCATCTTCGTATTTAAGGCTATATCTATGTTTGTTGTGTTCTTGTTTAAGTTAAGATCATTACTGCAAGTAATAAATTGTAATACATTCTTTATTCATCTAATTAATGCAAGCAGGCTTAAGGGTTTTTATGAGTTGGTTTCCCCTAGATAAATTTGTGTACTATTGTATGTGATTGATGCATGTTTGTGAATGTTGTTCAAAATTGTGAATTAATTTCCATAGAGTAGTAGAGTAGAATGGTGTCTCTTGATTTATATTAAATTTCTTGAGCAGTTGCAATTCTATCACTATATTTCTACATGGTATCAGAGCAATATTAACATTAGAATAAGAGTTTTGAAGTTGTTTATGAGGAGGCTCAAATTTGCATCTTTAGGGTAGCAAGATTTCTTCAGAATTGGGACAGTGGCCTTCAATGGACTAAGATTAGAGCATGCTTGGAAAGCGTCTTGAATTTCATTGCCTAGAAGGATCAAATGGAGGCAACACTTGATGACAATGGATTATGGAATATATCAAGACAGGCATTCCAAAGCCAGGATCAATTGATGCCCAAAATCTAGCCCAATGGAAGAAATATGTAGCCAAGGCAAGGAGAATAATGTTGGAGGGAGTTAGAGAACACATTCTCTCAAATCTCCATGGAAAAGAAAATCCTTTCACGATGTGGAAGGCACTGACTGAGCAATTCGGGAACACCAGTGACTATAGAAAACTAGCCCTCAATGAGAAACTTCAAAACATTAAGATGCAGAAGAATGATACTATTCTGTAGTATTTCACCATATTTACACAAGCTTGAGATGAGCTTGGAAGGGTTGGTGTGAATGTTGTAGAAGATGACCTAGTGAAGCTATCTCTTCTAGGCATTCCCAAGATTTGACATAACTACTAGGACTTGGTGAACGGGAGGGAGAAATTACCCAATTAGGAACACTTATGGTCTGATTTGGTACAAGAAGAAATCAGGCGAAATACCAGATATGGAAGTTCTTCCAAGGGAGATTATGAAGAGAATTTTGCATTAGTTGGGAAGGGAAAGAAGGTAAAAAGGAAGAAATCTCAAACCAAACTAGATTCTAGCCAAGGGGATAAGAAGAAACACTTGTCAAAAATAAAATTCTTCAATTGTCATGAATTCGGGCACTATGCTAAAAAGTGTCCACACAAAAATTCTAGTAAGAAGAACTCAGGAGGAGTAACAGGCGAAGCATTGGCTTCATAGCTTAAGTTATACTTCACCATGATCACATGCATGGTTATCACTGTGATGGGGACTTTGTGGTACTTGGATTTGGGTCCCGCATTCTTGATGACAAGGTGTAGATATTTTTTTGTGACTTAGAGGAGAAATATCTCCAAATGCATATTGAGCTTGGGGATGATGAAAGGTACAATGCTACCGGGATCGGTACAGTAACCATTAAGAGGGAGTTGAGATCTCCTCTTCATCTCAAAGGTATCATGTTTTCACCAGGCCTCAAGAAGAACCTCATCTCTGTAGTAGTTTTGGAAGACCGTGGCTATGATGTGATCTTCAGTAAAGGGAAAGCCTTTCTTATGACACATAGATACTAGGCAAGTGGTTCAAATCGGGGTTTGTGTGAAGAACATGTACAAACTAGATGTCGAATATTTTGTTGCATTAATCAATAAGGTAGAGAAAGTGCATAGTCGTGATGTCGGTGAACTCTGGCATGGGAGATTTGGCCATTGGCAACATGGCGCCTTAAAAATTATGCAACAAATTACCACTAGCCTCCCTAGAGGATCACTTGAGCAACAAGATGCATGTGAGGGTTTTACTTTGGGGAAGTATGTAGAATCCACATTCCATGATTGAGACAACAAAGCATATGCATCTTTGGAGAGATTCCATTCTGATGTTTTTTTAGTCTTCTTGACAACCTCCACTGCCAAACAAAAGTACTATGTTATTTTTATTGATGGTTTCTCAAGAAAGTGTTGGATTTTCTTAATGCATAAGAAGGATAAGGCATTCTCAAAATTTGTAGAATTCAATGCACTAGTTGAGAAAGGGACCAACAAGAAGGTGAAGGCTCTCAGGAGCGACAATGGAGGTGAGTATGTTTCGAATGGTTTCAAGGACTTTTGTGCCAAAAAAGGATTTCGAAGAGAACTAACAGCTCCCCACAACACATAACAGAATGGGACCTACGAACCAAAGCATTATGGGAGTTATGAGAGCAATGTTACATGACCAAGGCCTACCACTGCATTTGTGGGTAGAGGCAACTAATGCAACAGTCTACTGGCAGAACTAGAGTCCTTATCAGATTCTTGGTATGATAACACCGAAGGAGGCCTTCTCGGGGAGAAAGACGAATGTATCTCATTTCAAAAATTTTGGAGCCTCTATTTACTGCCATGTCTCCAAATATTTGAGGAAAAAACTTGAGCCGACAGTAGAGTTGGGTGTTTTTATGGGTTACACCAAAACTCCACACAACTACCACGTGTACTTCCCTTCCTTCAAAATGATATTTGTGCGAATGCATGATGATCCCTTGAGAGGGAGCTTCAAATCCTACCAATAAAGGAGCTTAAAGGAGGAGCCTCAGGAAGTTGTGTAGAAACCACAAATGGATGAGAAGAGAGGAGGCAGAGTGGAGACATCCACTCAAGCATAGCCATCCAAAGAAGGTATAAAAAGAACCATGGAATTTGAAAGACTAGTGCAGGATGCGAGGGAGAATGTGGGAGCTCCTTCAAATTTCCACAGGCAAAAGAGGTCACCCAAGAGGTACACTAACTACATGGCTCTAATGACTGAGCCTGTAGAGACTGAGCCATCCTCTTTTGAGGAAGTAGTTGAGCAACCAGTTTGGGTTGATGCAATCGTGGAAGAATATGAATCCATCACGAAGAATATTGTTTGGGAAGTGGTTCTAAGACCAACATATAAATCGGTTGTGGGTTTGAAATGGATGTTCAAGGTTAAGCATGCAACAAAAAAAAGCATAGAGAAGTATAAGGCCATATTTGTGGCCAAAGGATTCTCTCAAGTTGAGGTAATTGACTATGTGGAAACCTTTCCTCCTGTAGAGAGGTAGTCATCCATTAGATCAATTCTTTCATTGGTTGTGTAGATGGGGTGGAATATCCACCAAATGGATGTAAAAAACAACATTTATCAATGGTGTTATTAAGGAGGAAGTGTACATAGAGAAACCAGAAGGATTTTAGACATTTTATTAGGAGTCTCATTTGTGCAAACTTAGGTGACAATTGTACAGTCTCAAACAAGCACCCCGAGCTTGGTACACTTTGGATTGATAATTATCTCACTGGATTGGGCTTCACCAAAAGTGAAATAGTTTTAAATCTCTTTCATATTTGGGTAGAAAGTAAATTGCTTATCATTTTTTTATATGTGGATGATTTAATATTGACAGGTGATGAGCAACCGACCATCTCTTGCAAGAAGGACCTTGCAAGGGAATTTGAGATGAAATACATGGGTCTTGTACACTACTTCCTTAGGCTGGAAGTATGGCAAGGTGATAGGGAATTGTTTGTGTCAGGTATGACATCAAGGTATTGCAGATATTTTTCATGGAGAGTTGTAATCCCATGGAGACACCTCTAGCGACCAACTAAAGGAAGGAGAATGCCACTTCAGGTGAAGACGTTAATGCTACCATATACCAACAACTAGTGAGTTCGCTGATGTATCTTGTGAACTCACGACCATATATGTGCTATGTAGTCAACCAGTTGAGCCAACTTATGGTTAGGTCTACCAAATAGTATTGGAAGGCAACTAAACATGTCTTACGATACCTTAGAGACACTACCTAGTATGGATTATGGTACAGACAGATAGAGGGAGTGAAGTTGTGTGGCTTCGCAAATGTAGATTGGGTAGGGAGTCCATCCAACCAAAAGAGTAAATCATGTGGAATTTTTATTATTGGGTCCACAACAATTTCCTGGTACAATAGGAAGTAGAGGCATGTGGCGCTCAACTCGACAGAAGTTGAATACATGGTTGCAAGTGAAGCAACATGTGAGGCAATATGGATGAGAAAGATACTTGTGGGACTATTTGGTTAAGAGATGGATCCAACTATGATCTATTGTGATAATAAAAGTTGCATTAACCTCTATGAGAATCTAGTATTTCATGATCGATCCAAGCATATAAATATATGGTATCATCATTTACGGGACTATGTGCATAGGAGGATAATGTTGCTACAATACATTTTGATAGAGGAACAAGATGCTGACATCTTGACAAAGGATTTTTCAAGAGGGAAGTTTGAATTCCACAGGTGCAGGATAGGGGTAGTTGATAATCCCTTTGTTGCTAAGAGGGAGTGTTGAAAAGTGTGGCAAGAAAGGCTTAATTTGACTTAGCCTTAGTCAAATTGAGAAAATTCGAAATTTCCACATCAACAGACATCTTGGAGGTAGTTAACTAAGGTGACGTGACTCTTGTCACTTAGTTAACTCAATAAATTCAAGCTATTTGGCTTAGAGAATAGTTTGCATGTGTTGATTTCTAATTTGTAGGAGTCCAGTTCAGTTATTTCTAGTTTTACTCAATTAAACTAGTTCTAATAGTTAATAGAACTAGTTGGAGGTAGTTGTGCAGTATGATAGCAGTCTAACTCAGAGATCTTCCATTTAACTAATCAATCAACCAAAAATAGCTTGTGCATGCAAGGAATTCAAATTGCTTAGTTGTCTGGAGACTCCAAGGCAATGTAACATTAGTTATAGACTAGTCTCAAGTGTACAGGTATTCCATGCAATTAATGATAAATCCTTGGGAATTGTGCAATCAATTTGGAGGAAATTCCTAAATAATAGGGGCCAATTTCCTTAGGATTGCGGAAGGAGATAAGAGCTTAGGTGGAGGAAAAAATTGACTAAATATGGGTCAGATCGTTTCGTTGAGCACCAAGAGCAGTTATTCACTTACAAGTTGAGTTCAGAGCGAGCAAGCAATTGTAATACATTCTCTATTCATTTGATTAATGAAAGTAGGATTAAGGTTTTACTAGCTGGTTTCCCCTAGATAAATGTGTGTACTTATGTATGTGTTTGATGCATGTTTGAAAATGTTGGTCTAAATTGTGAATTAATTTTGGCATTACAATAAAGAAGAATTGTGTCTCTTGATTTAGATTAAATTAGTTGAGCAATTGGAATTCTATCACCATATTTCTACTCTCTCTCTCTCTACACACACACACCCACACAAATTTCCTTGGCAAATCTACAATAAGTATGTGGATGTGAGGCTATCTAGGACACCAATTTTCAAGTTAGTATGATTGTTAGAAAATAATAACATATCAAAATCAAAACTTGCACACAATATATAGTCCATAAGAAAAATGTTACAATCAACACACATTGCACATGTAAGGTAATTACTGGGATTTATTAGTGCTACACTGCTCCATTATGTTTTTCATCCAACTTTTTCTCTTTGTTGTTCCCTCGTGTCTTCTTATGTGTTGTTACACACATAACTATTAGCCAACACTTATTGCCTTGGCAATCCACAATAAGTATGCGGATGTGAGGATCTAAAACACCAATTTTCAAGTTAGTATCATTGTTAGAAAATAATGAACATATCAAAATCAACACTTGCATACAACATGTATTCTATAAGCAAAATGTTACAAGCAACGCACAACTCACATAAGCTAATTACTCCTTTATTTTATTTATATATTTTTTGTACAAGGCCCATTCGGTATGAGTGTTGAACCTGGGAGCTATGATACCACTATGTAATGCTCCCTCCTACCTCATTAGATTAAACCATGTAGATGAGAGCTATTACTTTGAACTAAGCTAACTTCCATGGTCTCATTATGGAAATGGGGTTACATAATTTCTTTTTCATCGAAGTTGGCAGAATTAACTTTGGATACTACCATTACATCTAGCTTATCAAGATATTTTTGGATGCCAATACCAAAAGTTCCATTTGAAAATTTCTCATTTAATCCCTACCACTTAAGCAAGGACCTGCCCTATGGCACCCACATGGAATCCATGTGGCACCCATGTGGAACTCACATGGAAACCCACCTCACCCAAGTGTTTCCACATCACTTAGAGCACCAACATGGCCATGGCTACATTTACGTGGCATTTGCCACAACAACAAGCCGAGGAGCCCCATGAATTTGACCCTTCGCATATAAATCCAATGTTTTACTTTATATTTGATTCATAAGAAATGCGGGGTTTAGCCCCTCACTAATTTCTCGTCAACACGACCTAGGCATATCACATCGACGACACATATTAAGTTCAATGGCCCCTGGCTTCTAACAGTTGACAGGGGGAGCGTCTACACTTTGTCACTTATGCGACTAAACTACGCACACCTCCTCCTTAGTCTATCGTATTGTTATAGACATATTTGGGCACTGCGACCCAAAAAATCATATGTCCATAAACTAAGGGCTCCTTAAGTCCCTAAAAGTGTTGTTTCATACCCTAAAGGATCAAGGTCAACTGATTACATAATTTCCCAGAAGTTCCACCTAAAAAACTACTCAGAACTGGCCAAAACTGGACCATACAGACTGCTCCATGGACAAGGTGCGATGCATACTGACTGCCAAAGTAGCCAGGTGCAATGCATACTGAAATGGCCTTCTGTTGGGTGTGATGAGAGAGAATAGACAAATGGCAGAGACAGTTTGCAAGGTGGATGTCATGGAATCTTCCAGAAACTTCTACTGTGACACTTGCTTCTCTGAATTCGCCCAAGGATGAGTAAGAGATCAATGAAATCTCCAAGTGGAACCAAGAACTATCAGTGGAATGACACTAATAAAAAACCCAGAGCTGACTCCCACCCTTGCAAGACATCTATAAATGGATCCCTCATCTAAGAGATCTAGAGGCTGGAATTTTGTAATTTGCAAGGAAGTGCTATTGGTTTGTTGGTGAGAAGAGACATCGCATTGTTGGTTGATTTGCTTGTTCATGAGGTGAAGAGGGCTTCTACAACTGGGAGGATGATGCTAGATCAGACAACTGGGTTGTAATCCTCTCTTACGTTACTATTAATAAAGTTCTTTGAGTTTTCCTCCATATAATCGTGTATTTGTGAATCTATTGTTTATTAATGTAATTGTATGGTCAATGTGTTTCTAATTCTGCATTGTTTATGATGTTTTAGATGAAGATGCTTTGATTGTTTGCTATTACTTTAACTCTATAGGTACTCTTTGAAGCGAGACAAGTAGGATAGGAGTAACAAATTCTATCAAGGAAAGGAGAAATCAAGCTAGGATCAAAGTGGAAGATCCAGGTTGGTCCTCTTTTCCTCTTTCTCATCTATCACACTTAAAGGAACTCTTTAAAAGCTTTCATTGTTTGTTTCTAAGAGAGCTACCCATCTTAGTGGGACTAGCAGTTCGAATCGACACTAGTTTTCCCTGAAACAAAATGGCGACTCCGCTCTTTTAGCTACCTATACCAATAGGTTTCATATTTCATGATTGGCTATGAAAGGACCAAATATGCTCTGCTTTGATGACTCAAAGATCACATATTTCCAAGAGAATCCAATCTATGCTTATAGCTTAGTATGGACTTAAAATTTTGATGGATGGTCCAACAGTCTAATCTGGATCATTCCATGGTTTAAATTTGCAGTTGTAGATTAGAGAAGAAAGTCTGTCCAAACTGTTTAATCTTGGCAGACAAGTAGTTCAGGTAGAGAAGAAAAGGCTCCCAACATCTTAATCTGGGACCTTGGAAGAAATAAGGGTAGAAGTAGATTAAAAAAAAACAAAAAACAAAAGAAAAAGCCAAAGAAAAGAAAAGGCAAGTAAGGGTCTGCAAGTCCAAGTGCACCCTACAAGAAGAAATAAAAAAAAATGCTAGGCAAGTAGTTGGGTAAGTAGTTGGGGTTGCAGAAAGGTTATCTTTACCATTGCAAATGTGTTAACTGTGTTTACCAAAGCAAAGTCAATCAATTGACAAGGTGTTCTTCTTCATCAAGTTGCAGCAGGAAGCATGACTAACCTCCCTCCTTCCCCCTTCCATTTCATTACTAACATCCCCTCATCAGCTGAGATTCATGGAAGAACATTATGGTTTCATGGTGGTTCTTGTTCATTCAAAAGCCACATTTCTTGTGTAAAAATATTTTCATTTTGATCTACTCTTTAAGCCAAGTGTTTCACAAACAAACTTAGTGTTTTCCCCCTTCATCCACCCCCCCATCCATATTAACTCTAACTTTACTATATAAATCCCCTATATCACCTTTCCCCTACTAATATTAAACACCATGGGGTATAAACCCCAAATTTTGTATAAATACCCCTCCCCTTGGCATTATAGCCAATAAGTCCTATGTCAGGGATCAAAGTGACATCTGGCCACTTGGATGAACCTATACCTCATCTCCCCCCCTTGCTTCAAGTCATTCCACTCATTAAACCATTATTTGCAAAGAAAAACCCTATACAAGCCCCTTTTTACCCATAACCCCTTTGAAATCATGAAAAATCCAAAAAAAAAACCCACTTCTGCTGTTTAAACCAAAGTCTCGGCGCATATATTTGTTTTTGCGAAATACATTGAAAACCTTACTAAAACACTATACCCCGATGATCCTCCGCCTAAGCGCGCATCCCGAAAATAACCATTAAATAATGTCGCGCCTTCGCCATATCCACTATGCATGTCATCGACCCGACCGCCGTCCGATCGGAGCTTGAACATCCAACGGCTCTTATCACATCGGAGCGGCTCCGACGTCCGTTGTTTACCCGCCATATCTACCGATCACATCACTCCCCCGACAGCCGTTGGATCGGGCCCTCCAGATCCGACGGTCATCGTTAATATCGAAGCGGGTCTCACATCCGACGGATATCGTCCAATGTCCGTAAAAAGGTTACGTCACTCGGCAGCCACGCATCCCCGCCACAGCTCGTCGGAGGTACGTCTGACAGATTCCCCCCCCGTACCATGAGCGGTGCGATATGAAACCGCTGGCTGTTTCCAGTTTCGGCTATTCCGCCTATACTACGTCACCTCCACATTATCCCACGTCACTGCCACCATGTCGTCACGTCAACCGTTGCGCCCGACCATCTGCCGATCTGTCCTGCCACTTCACCATCCCCGTGGACCAATCAGAGCCCGCCACCTCACTTATGACGTCAGCCGGCCCTGACCCCACCTATGACATCATGCTGACGTCAGCAGAAAAACGCGCCAAAGTCCAAAAAACCAATATTATGGTGAAATTTCGTGTTTTTCCCATTTTCTCACAATAGACTTTGTTGCGCCTGCATGCGATTTTCACGTCCAAAGTCCGCCAACCTGCAGAACCTGACCAGGAGACCGGCGGCGCGCCATTCCACAGTCATCCGTGACCATTGCCTACTCCTCACCAGGTATTTTCCGCTATAAATCCTTCACGTACCTGCTTTGTCTGTTATTTCCCTCAAAAGAGCTCATAACAGAAAAAACTCTTGAATTCACCGGCAGAAATCCTTGCACCTGCCCCTTTGACAGTTGTGAACTCGAACAATACTAGCAGAGCCTTGTTTACCTGCATTTTCATTGAAAAAACCAAGCTCTGTCTTCGCAATCGCAGCAGACTCATTCAAACCGAATTTAACTACTGAGAGAGACAGAGTGAGACCAAACATTTGTCCTATTTTGCACTGCAAATAGTATTTCAATTGCTATTTACTAGAACTACTCTCTGTTCCCGATAAATTCACCTCCCTGGTAAAGAGACATTCCTCTGTACTGTCCTGCTCAATTAAAACCACTTTGCACTCAATTCAAAATTCTCTTTTGCAATGGAGACACCTGTAGTACTAAATGTTCAGCCTCTGAATTCCCCTCAAAGGAACTTGAAATGGCAAGCCTTGGCAGATATGGATTACCAAATTACAGAAGAAATGTTTATGAGCAGCAAATTCCACATTCATCTGTTGAATGAGTTGAAAGCCAAGCATGAAAACGGGACAGATATATTGGGCTTATGGGACTCTTTCCTCCCTATTTTCAAGCTCCCTCAGGTCAACCAGTTCCCTGAACTAATCCACCTGTGTGCTGAACAATATGATGTTTCTCAGAGGGCTGTTGTTGACCCATCTGGTTCAGTACTTTTCTATGTTACCCCTCAAGCTATCATAGACATGCTTTGCTTCAACCCTCAGAAGAAGTTGGTCCCTTTGTCACTAGTGAACCTGATAAAACAAGGGGATAAACTGACAGATGCTCAAATTATCAAACTTAATCAATTATACATTAACTCTGACATTGTGATGTACCCTCCAATTGGTCATGTATATCTCAATGAGCTGGGCAGAGACCTTGCAGATATGATTTGTCCCATCTCGGGATATAGTTCAATTGAGCATATTGATGCAACTGTGCTGGTAATGATGCTTATGTTTGCTCCTGGAAAGTCACCAATCTGCTATGACTATGCCACCTACATATCAGACAAGATTCATGAGCAATTGATGAATTTGAGGAGAGATAGGATGTTCAGATACACCTCCTACATTTACCATTTGATCTTGTACCATCAACATGAGAAATTTCATTTTTCAATCAAAAGAATGGATGCCCAAGGCAATCCCAGATCAGTGGTCTATTGGTCTTCTGTCTTCCACACTACACCTGAGTCTCCATACACTTACTGTGAATTCATGGATCTGTTCATCCATCCAGCTATGGCAATGCTGATGAGCTCACCTCCTCCGAGACTCACTGATGACATGCAGAGAATTCTTCAGCTATCCAAAGCTTACAGCATTGGGGATTGGTACTTCTACCAAAACCACACTGTCATCAGGATATATGGGTGTGATCTACCTCCATTCAAATTACCTAAGTATGTGCCTATGAGGCTATTTGCCCTAGAGTACTTTAGGCAATTTGGCAGAGTTGATGTGCTTCACTTTTCAGGAAAAGGCAAAAAAGCACAGTTGAAGGTGAAAAGCCAACTTGGCCATTTTATCTATAACGAGAGGGAGCAAGGATGGAGGGAAGCAGAGAGAATGCTTGAGTCCCTTGGCCTGCAAACCAGTTTCCTATGGGCACCCTATGACCCTAATCATTTCATAACTATGAGGAGGCTCAAATATAAGTTATCTGCCTATGATCACCATAGTATCCCTCACATTGAAAAATATGCAAACCAAGACAAATGGAGGAGAGGGACCTTAGAAGAGCCCATGTCACAAGAAGAGCTAAACCAGAGGGCACTAAGGAATCTAAGGAAGATGGCTGACCTTGAACTTTGTTCACAGGTATTCACACTTCCAAGCACACAAGCGGGAGCAGCTGCATCCTCCTCAACTGCCAAACATCAAACTACCAAGGCCACTGAAAATATATCCAGCAAAGGCAAAGAAAAGGAAATGGAGAAAGAGCAACCACATCAAGAGAAGGAGCAGTCACCTCCAGTGACTCAAGAGCAGGCAGATAAAGAAAGGCAGCAGCAGGCAGAGCAACAACAGCAACAAGGATTGCAGCAAGAAGAAGGGCAACATGACAGACAGCAGCCCTTACAGCAGGAAAGAGTAATTGATACTCCAACTTCCACTGAGCAACAGGCTCAGAACATAGTGCCTCCTAGGCCAGAAGTCACCACTGATGCCTCGGTCCTCCAAACTCCACAGAAGGAGGACTTAAGCAGAAAAAGGGATAGAGAAACTCCTCTGACTTCATCTATCAACCAGGGAGAGAAAAGACAAAGATTGAATGACTTTTCGGAGGATGACATAGCAATAAGACAAGCATTAGGCATGGGCCCACCCAGCAGAGAAGCTTCAGAAAGTTCCTTCCAGCAGGAACAAGAGAGAACAATGGGAGGAGAAGTCAGCTCCTCCGGCCAGCAGAAAGAAGGTGGACTCAGTATCAAACAGCAATTTATAGACATCAAAAGGAGGAGTGATCCTATCAAGATACAGCTGTACAATCATCTGTTAAACATGGCTCCCACCAATCAGCAAAGACTCATGTCTGCCTTTGATGTAAGTGAAGGCAAAATGATCATGAGTCATTTTATGCCCACAGCACTGCATCCCCAATCTGCCTCAGATTACCTCAGGACCAACCTGGAGGTCCTGGCCAAAGACATACACCCAATGGATAAAATTGAACTGCACAAACAGACTGGTGAGATGGTGTATGCCTCCTTGGCAGACAAAACATTAGAAAATTACAAGCTGGAGAGCAGCCTTAATGCCACAGCCTCTCAGCTGGAATTGGAGAGGGCATCATCCCAGGCGAAGGACAACAAAATAAGGTCCTTGGAAGACATAATCATTGAAATTGGGCATGATCCCAAAGATATTTCAGGAATACAGGAAATCTTGAAGTTGAGGGATGCTGACATGGCTGCCTTGAGGAAGAAAATCAAACTCCCAGCTACCATTCACCCTCAGACAGATGAGGTAGCCCAACAAAGGCATGAGCATGATACCATAGATTTGTTGATTTCCATTTATAAACAGCTTGTTCAGGCATAAGAGAAATTGGGAGAATCTGAGGCTACACAAGCGGCCCTGCAAGCAGCATTGAAACAAAGAGAAGAGGGTCAAACCTCTCAGCCTCCTCCTCAGATAATCAATCTCGAGGAAACTGCTCCTATCACTGCTCCTCCTCCTCAACCAACTGAACAGACAGCAACATCTACTTCAGCAGTGCCAACAACTACAGAGCAGGCCCAAAGCCTGGATATGCAAAAGCTGAAGAATGAAATCCAAATCCTGGAAGCTCAAATGACAGAGTTAAAAGAGACCAGGGAAAAGTTAGCCAAATTCAATGATAGGTATGATAAATCCAAACAAACTGTGCCAGAGAAGGACAGGGAGGTGAAAGCCCTCAAAAACAGAAAAAAAAAGAGCTAGAGAATGAGCTCAAGTTAGATAAGGTGGTGGCTGAACTTAAAATAGTGTTGTGGGCTAATATTGGTCAATCTATCAATGAGCAATGGCAATATATTGAAACTATCCATGAGCAACTAGAGCTCATCCCAAAGGCACAGAAGGAGGTTCACAGATCAAGAGCTTTATTGAGCAATATGCCTGAAGTGGCCACCAGAATGATCAATGTACTTAACCATAAAACAAGTTCTCAGTTAGCTACCATGGGAATTACAAACAGAACTGAGACTATCCAAATGGTCAAAAGGGTTCTCACACTGAGAAACTTAGTGCAGACATTGGAAAGAAGAACCTAGGATATGCAGACTGAGGTGAACAGGTTTTTGGAAAAGTTTCAGGTGTTAGAAAGCAGAGGGCTCCCTAGCTTACTGAACAGCACAGGGAGATTGTTCACACATGACCAGTATGCCAAAAGGGTCAAAACATTTGCCACTAGTCAGATCAATGAGAAGCCCAGCACCTCAGAGGAAACAGGGCCAGCCACGGGACAGACTCTCTATAACAGAGTAGAGAATCTATTTTTTATAATGAATGAGATCAATCACCTGTTTGGGGTGGCTCCCAATTTCTACAAGTATACAGAGGCAGAGGAGACAATGGATGCCATTCTCAGGCATCAACTCCCTACGCAAGACTGGTGGAAAAATGCAATACAGAAGATTTTGTAGACAGGGAGCCACTCACCAATTTTTGTTTCTTAAAAAGTATCAGTTGTCATGCAGAGCACAGTTTAACAAAAATCAGCATGCATTGTGGATTAAAGCTGAGCCAATTCAGCAGATGTATCGGCCAACAAAGCAGAAATAGAAAACTACAGGTGGCAGGGCCGAGAAAATACAGCGCAGCAAGAAATAAAGACACATTATTCAGCGTTAAAGCAAAACGGCTCAACCAAATCAATGACCTCCAAAGGTCAAATTATCCTCTGACAGACATAAAGAGCATTTATGCTGCATTCAAAGTTGTAATAACTTCTTTTCTACTTTCTGTACGAATTTATGAAGATATTTTCTCTCTCAGATGACTCAATGTCTGAGATATTTTGTATAGGCATTCCTATAAAGTCCCCTTCGCATGAGCTTGCAAGGGTTGTTGTTGATTTCTCCTGAAGAAGTTCTTATGCTGTAATCCTTTCAGAAGCTAATAAAGAAAGTGATGGAATTTCTCGGATTTCTGAGGTGTTGAATGCGTCCTGGTGTCTGTTGGAAACTGCTGGATTCCTGTGTATTTCATCATACAATAAGTCTCTGTAACTCTCTCTGTTATGTATTTTGTTTGTTAAATCCATATGTTATCTAACTTTAAATATTTAGCAATAAGGAAAAAGAATAACTTTCAGGATTTATTCAAAGAATACCCTGAGTTCAATCTGTGTTGTTAATGAATGTTTTCTTCAGATGCAATCTTGATAAGTGTAATTCTTAACTGCTGCACTTACAGAATACATCTTTCACACTGACCTTTGTCACAGGAATTCAAGTTTTGCTCCTGTGCATCGTGTTACACTTTCACCTCACCAGCTTAATAGAAAATTCTTAATTGCTTTCTATTGGTTGACATACATCACCATTTAAGCTAAATTTGTTTGTCTGACATACACAATAGGCCTTGCAGTTTGAGCACTACCAATCCTGCATATCAAATCATTTCACAAATCCAGACTCCATTGCCCAATGATATTTCACTCTCTAAACACTACATCTTAAGACCTGAAAGAAATCCTTCAACCAAAACATAAACCAAAAGCTGAGCATAATAGCTAGCCTAAAAACACCATCATAACAGAGACAAATCATAAAGAGAGAGCCCTCTCTGATTACAGTTTGGCTAGAAACTGTGATCCAAAGATTGGTTAGTGGTTACCCCGGCCGTATTCCCTTGGGAGTCATAGGTAACAACCTGGGTGTTAACATAATTGGCGACCCCACTGGGGATTTCTTGAGATTTTTCAATTACTATATATTTTCCATAAGCTACTATCAAGCCTGAAATAAGTCAAGAGGCCTTTAATCTGTTTCTGTATCACATTAACAGCTTTAAGGAGGAGCTTGTTTAGGGAATCTTCATCTTAGCTCTGAGAATATATAGCCATTCCAAAATCTTCATCCAGTCCTTTCAGATATAAAAATTTCCTATAAAATCCTAAAAAACAGTTAAAAATTGGCTCCTAAGAAAAATCCACGGCATACTAGGGCAAATCCTGACCCTAATCCACCTATCATTGTTGATAATCCAAATACCATCCCAAGAAACATTAGGAGGTAGCAAAAGCAGGAGCAGCCTGCTGATTTGACTTCAGAGCCAGATCATCCTAGCCTTATACCTACTCCATGCAAGGTCCTTTTTCGGTCTACCCCTAATTCCCCCAGTTCACCATCCACATCTCAAAGTCCCCCTCTCATATCTTCATCCACTGCACATATCCCCTTGACCAACCTTCTAGGTTCACCCCTACTTGTTACCCCTGTGATACCCACTGTTCCTATTATCCCAGCTGCCCCTGTTAATCCTCCAAATCCTGTAAATATGGCAAATAGATATGCACCCTTGCAGATACCAGCTAATGCTGCAGCTCTACCCCAAGATTACCAAACCAAAATTTCATATTTTGACTCCAATGGCCCTCTGACAGCTGCCCAGCATGCCAAGAGGATGCAAGACCATTTTGAGACCTATGAAATAGATGATGACAGGGTCAGAATGAGGATGTTTGTCCAAAGCCTAACTGGGGATGTAAGAACTTGGTTTAGATCCCTGAATGCAAACTCCATTGCAACTCCTGCTGAACTGTATCAGGCCTTTACTAGTAGATGGGAGAAGAAGAAAGATCCTCTGCACATACTTGGGGAATATGACACTATCAAAAGAGGTCCCCAGGAGACTGTTTTGGAGTATTGTGCAAGATTTAACAATGTATATAACTCAATTCCACAGAATTTAAGGCCTCCTCCTGATTTAGCCTTGTACAAATTCCCTGATGGTTTTGACCCTGACATGGCCTATCAGTTGAAGAAAAGAGACTGTCAATCCCTTGAAGAGGCCCAAAGGGTTGTTGTCACAATAGAAGCCAACCTAATTGCCAAAAGAAACAGGGCAAGGTTGGAAAAGAGGACTGTTTTTAAAGAGGAACCCTCTGCCTTTGATCAAAAGCTTGATGCCATACTAAATGGAATGAAAAGATTAGGTGATAGAGTGGAAACGGTTGAACGAAAATCATCATGGGAAGCACAACAAAACAACCCTCCTAGGAATCCAAATTTTAGGAGAACTCAAAACCCAGGTATTGGCAAGACCAATACTGATCAGGACATAAGACCCCCTTTTCAAGAAAATTATGCAGAAACTTCCACTTCAGCAGAGCCCAATGAAGATCCGGAGATTAATTTAATAGGTCTAGATGGTGAAAGTCAAGTTTTCTTAACACAAGAAGATCATGAGGATGAGGAAATCAAACTGTTCCAAACTAAATCAGGTGAATCATTTGACTTTAAACAAGGCTATGACACTGCTGTTTATGAAGTCCATAAACAATACAAGCTAAGGAGCAGAACTGTGAATGTCAGCCAGCCTGAAAGAGTTATAGTCACAGAACCTAATGACAAACTAAATTCACCTACAGAAGAAGTGATTGTTGAAGAGATCACTGAGCCACTGTCCTTAAGACAGCAGTCTCTGGCCACTTCATCTTCTCATCCTAATTTAAATGTTACTCCTCAAGAGATGAGTAAAAAGGATAAATCTCAAAGTCAAGATAAAAATCTAGAAGGAGATTTAATGAACAAAGAAAGGACTGTCACCTACAACCCCAAGGCCCAATCTGAAAAACCCTTTGACTTAGAAACTGAAATTGGCAAAATAAAGATAGCTATTCCTCTCTTGGAATTAGCCAAGCATGACATCTATAAACTGCAAATCAAAAGGTCCCTTCAACTCACTAGCAACAAAGATGATGTCAATGTGCTGGATGATACCCCAGAACTCCTGTTTGGCCCAGAAGTGGATGGAAAAACAGTAGTCACAGGGGTCCTGCCTTTCTATGTCAGTTTGCATATTCATGATAAAATATTACATAATGCAATGTTTGACTCAGGTGCCTCTCACAATCTCATGCCAAAAGCAGTCATGGAGAGATTGAATTTAGACATAACAAGACCATACAAGGATATGTTTTCCTTTGACTCCAGCCAAGTCAAGTGCCTAGGTCTCATAAAAGACTTATGTGTGTCTCTGGTTCAATACCCAAACAAGACAATCCTAATGGATGTGGTAGTTGCTGGTATCCCACCTAAGTATGGGATGCTGTTATCAAGATCATGGGGAGCTAAACTCCAAGGTTCCCTGCAATTAGACATGTCATATGCCACCATCTCTGTTTTTGGGCAACCAAAAAGACTGTACAGAGAAAAACTAATGAAGTACATGGTCAGCAGTGAAGAAAAGCCTCAAAATTTTCCTATATATGCTGTCCATTCAGACATAGACTCATACATTCTCTTCAATGACACCACTACTCCCTCAAAAGGTGAGGTTGAAACCAAGATATTCATACAAGAGGAAGATTCATATGAAAATAATATCACCCAGGAAACAACAGTCAATCAAACACTAGATGTTGCTGCTGCCCTGGTTGTCAAGAATAGCCAATCAAACGATGAGACTGTCCTAGAAGACAAGCTAGAGAAAAAACCACAACTGTTACTCACATTACCAGCCCATGAACAGATCATAAAATCTCCTTCCCAACAAGATATTCTATGGTTCCTTGAATTTGATGGCTCAGTTAACAAATTAGGGGCAGGAGCTGGAGTTTGGGTACACAATAAAGAGAATAGTCATGCAGAAGGCAGAGCCTATAGATTGAATTTCAGATGTACTAACAACATGGCAGAATATGAAGCTCTTTTACTAGGCCTCAAGTTAGTAAAATTCTTACAAGCTGCCAGGGTTTCAGTCATGGGTGATTCAGATCTTGTTATCCAACAAGTGAAAGGAAACTTTGTCACCAATGACAAAAGACTAAGGACTTATAGGTCTGCTGTTGCTGAGGTACTAAACTTTTTCTCTGAATTCCAAATTACTAAAATTCCCAGAACCCAAAATCTACATGCTCATAGTTTAGCCACCTTTGCAAGTACCTGCAAGTTGCCCTTTGAGCCCCACCATTGTTTTACAGCTGAGGTAAAACAGAGACCCTCCATTCCAAACAATATCAATGATTGGAAAGTATTTGAGGATGACAAGCAAATAAACCATTTTTTAACTCTGCAGCAAGAATTTGCAGGACTAAATATAAACAATGAGTCAGCAAGTCAATCACAAATACTTGAGTCAGTAAGTCAATCACAAATACTTGAGTCAGCAAGTCCATCACAAATACAGTTTCAACAGACTGCTCAGCCAATATCACCTAGAACTGCAAAACAAATGCTGAATCCAACTATTTTCAATATAGAAAACATCCAGCAAATTCAACAAGTTAACTATGAAGAGGAAATGTCCAATGCTGAAAATGAAATCATTGAGCTGAAAGACAATTTTTTACCAACAGGCCTAACTCCACTAGAGGACATATTTGATTCAAATGATATTCCCAGAAAACCAAAAATGCAGCCCTTAAATGCAGCCATTGAAGAGTGCAACATAGGTACAAGTGAGAAGCCCAAGATAATTAAATTATCTGCTTCCTTACCTCCTGACCAAAAACCAAAATACATTGACCTCTTTAAAGAGTTCCAGGATGTTTTTGCATGGAGCTATGAGGACCTAAAGTCCTATGACACCTCTGTAATCCAACACACTATCCCTCTTAAACCTGATCAAAAGCCCTTTAAAGAAAAACTGAGGAGAATCAATCATATGCTTCTCCCAGCAATGGAACAAGAGGTACAAAAAATGTTCAAGGCAGGCATCATAGCACCAATCAGATTCTCTGAATGGATATCCAACCTAGTCCCTACAAGAAAGAAGACCGGTGAAATTAGGCTGTGTGTGGACTTAAGGAATCTGAACCAAGTATCCTTAAAAGACAACTACCCCTTACCCAAGATGGATCACATTCTTCAAAGGGTGGTAGGGGCCTCAAGGATCTCATTACTGGATGGATTTTCAGGTTTCAACCAGATCTTAGTTCACCCTGATGATCAGGACAAAACAGCATTTACAACCCCATGGGGAACTTTCAAATATGTAAAGATGCCTTTTGGATTGAAAAATGCAGGGGCAACATTTCAAAGAGCAATGGACATTGCATTTGCCAAAGAGATTCATGACTTCTTAGTCATTTACTTAGATGATCTCACACCTTTCTCAAAATCAGACCAAGAACATATAAACATCTGAGACAGATCTTCCTAAAATGCAGAAAATATGGAATCTCCTTGAATCCTAAGAAGTCCCTCTTTGGTTTAGAAGAAGGAAAGTTATTGGGCCATATCATTTCTAAAGATGGCATTAGAATTGACCCGGATAGGATACAAGCTATCCTACAAATGCCTCACCCAAGAAATGTCAAAGAATTACAAGGATTCTTGGGAAAGATCAACTTCTTGAGAAGGTTTATACCAAACTTAGCAGAACTAATCAGATTATTAAATAACATGCTAAAGAAAGATTCAAAAGTAAAATGGACTGTTGAAGCCAATCAAGCATTTGAAAGTATAAAATTTGCCCTTACCCAAACCCCGGTGTTGACCAACCCACAGTTTGACAGAGAATTTATCATTTTCTCTTTTGCCTCCCAACATACTATTGCTGTTGTTCTATTACAAAAAGATGACCAAGGAAATGAGAAGCCAATTGCTTTCTTTAGCAAAGCTCTCAGAGATGCACCTTTAAAATATCAAATCATGGAAAGGCAAGCTTATGCTTTAGTCAAAGCCATTAAAGACTTGAGGATTTATATCCTTTATTCCCATGTTATAGCATATGTGCCAAGTCCTATTGTCAAAGACATTCTCACCCAAGAAAATTTAGAAGGCAGAAGAGGAAAATGGATTGCCAGCATTTTGGAATTTGACATTGAGATAAAACCTACAAAACTAATAAAAGGGCAAGGCTTGGCCAAATTAATGACAGATACAAATTTTCAAGCCTTAGACATCAATCAACTGGACAGTGAACCGGAGCTGGCGACTCCAAAGATCAATGTAGCCTTTGAACAATCCCCCTGGTACTCTGATATCTGTTATGTGTTACAAAACCTGTGTGCTCCCCCAGGACTGTCCAAAACTAAGTGTAGGTTCTTAAAAATGAAAACATCAAGATTTTGTGTGATGGATGGCAATTTGCTTTGGAAAAACCATGAAGGTATATTGCTGCACTGTTTAATTGAAAATGAAACTGACAATATTATAAAAGAATTTCATGCAGGAGACTGTGGTGGACACTTGTACTGGAAGTCCACTATGGATAAAATACTAAGGGCTGGGTACTACTGGCCCACCATGTTCTCTGATGTCAAGAAATTCATCACATCATGTCATAAATGCCAAGTGTTTGAGGGAAAGAGGCAATTGCTGCCACTTCCTTTAAGGCCTATTGCAACAGAGAGACCTTTTCAACAATGGGGTTTGGACTTCATTGGGGAAATTCATCCCTCATCTTCAGGACAGCACAGATGGATTCTAACAGCAACAGACTATTTCACCAAGTGGATTGAAGCTGCCCCATGTAGACAAGCAAATGATTCAGTAATCATTCAGTTCTTGGAGAACAACATACTGGCTAGATTTGGCTGTCTTGACAAAATAATAACAGACAATGCTGCTGCTTTCAGATCCAAGAAAATGGTGAACTTCTGCCACAAATTTCATATTACTTTGGACCATTCTACTGCATACTATCCCCAAGGAAATGGCCTTGCTGAATCATCAAACAAAAGCCTTGTAAACATTATAAAGAAAGTACTGGAAGAAAACAAAAAGAATTGGCATAAGAAGCTTGTGAATGCCCTATGGGCAGATAGACTAACAACCAAAAGATCAATTGGGACCAGCCCATATGAGTTGGTTTATGGATTAGAGGCCAAATTCCCCTCATCCTTAGGAGTGCCTGTTATGAAGCTTCTTCAAGAAAGCCAAGCTGAACCAAATGATATGCAAAGGAGAATCAATCAAATCATATGTCTGCAACAAACTAGAGATCAAGTTTTCAGCAGAGTTCAAGTTCTACAAGAGAAATTAAAGAAGGCCTTTGATAGAAGAACTAAGGCAGAAGATTTTAACATTGGTGACAAAGTCCTTAAGTGGGATTCAAGAAGAGAAGACAAAGGAAAGCATGGAAAATTTGATTCCTTATGGAGAGGACCATTTGCTGTCCAAGCAGTGCAAGGAAACAATACTTATTTCCTTAAAAGTCTTAGTGAAACTGACTTGGATGAAGGTCCTGTGAATGGCAGGATGCTGAAGCACTATTTTGACTATTTCCCATGAGTGCAGTTCCGGGTTCCCTTGTATATATGCAGATGTATATATTATTTTCTGTTTAGATTGTAAAATTGCAGTTTTTTCAAGTTTATTGACTGCCAGCGAAAGGTGAAAACAATCAGAGGCCTACCAAGAAGAGAAGCACACAATTTTGGCATTTCAAGGCAGCAAACTTCAAATTCATAAAAACAGTCAAAGGACAAGGCAATCTGACCTGCTGTTCTTGGTCTTTCAAAAGAAAAACCATCCCCATGTGGAGCCACTGTTAGCTACCTATACCAATAGGTTTCATATTTCATGATTGGCTATGAAAGGACCAAATATGCTCTGCTTTGATGACTCAAAGATCACATATTTCCAAGAGAATCCAATCTATGCTTATAGCTTAGTATGGACCTAAAATTTTGATGGATGGTCCAACAGTCTAATCTGGATCATTCCATGGTTTAAATTTGCAGTTGTAGATTAGAGAAGAAAGTCTGTCCAAACTGTTTAATCTTGGCAGACAAGTAGTTCAGGTAGAGAAGAAAAGGCTCCCAACAGCTTAATCTGGGACCTTGGAAGAAATAAGGGTAGAAGTAGATTAAAAAAAAACAAAAAACAAAAGAAAAAGCCAAAGAAAAGAAAAGGCAAGTAAGGGTCTGCAAGTCCAAGTGCACCCTCCAAGAAGAAATAAAAAAAAATGCTAGGCAAGTAGCTGGGTAAGTAGTTGGGGTTGCAGAAAGGTTATCTTTACCATTGCAGATGTGTTAACTGTGTTTACCAAAGCAAAGTCAATCAATTGACAAGGTGTTCTTCTTCATCAAGTTGCAGCAGGAAGCATGACTAACCTCCCTCCTTCCCCCTTCCATTTCATTACTAACATCCCCTCATCAGCTGAGATTCATGGAAGAAGATTATGGTTTCATGGTGGTTCTTGTTCATTCAAAAGCCACATTTCTTGTGTAAAAATCTTTTCATTTTGATCTACTCTTTAAGCCAAGTATTTCACAAACAAACTTAGTGTTTTCCCCCTTCATCCACCCCCCCATCCATATTAACTCTAACTTTACTATATAAATCCCCTATATCACCTTTCCCCTACTAATATTAAACACCATGGTGTATAAACCCCAAATTTTGTATAAATACCCCTCCCCTTGGCATTATAGCCAATAAGTCCTATGTCAGGGATCAAAGTGACATCTGGCCACTTGGATGAACCTATACCTCATCTCCCCCCCTTGCTTCAAGTCATTCCACTCATTAAACCATTATTTGCAAAGAAAAACCCTATACAAGCCCCTTTTTACCCATAACCCCTTTGAAATCATGAAAAATCCAAAAAAACCCACTTCTGCCGTTTAAACCAAAGTCTCGGCGCATATATTTGTTTTTGTGAAATACATTGAAAACCTTACTAAAACACTATACCCCGATGATCCTCCGCCTAAGCGCGCATCCCGAAAATAACCATTAAATAATGTCGCGCCTTCGCCATATCCACTATGCATGTCATCGACCCGACCGCCGTCCGATCGGAGCTTGAACATCCAACGGCTCTTATCACATCAGAGCGGCTCCGACGTCCGTTGTTTACCCGCCATATCTACCGATCACATCACTCCCCCGACAGTCGTTGGATCGGGCCCTCCAGATCCGACGGTCATCGTTAATATCGGAGCAGGTCTCACATCCGACGGATATCGTCCGATGTCCGTAAAAAGGTTACGTCACTCGGCAGCCACGCGTCCCCGCCACAGCTCGTCGGAGGTACGTCTGACAGATTCCCCCCCCCGTACCATGAGCGGTGCGATATGAAACCGCTGGCTGTTTCCGGTTTCGGCTATTCCGCCTATACTACGTCACCTCCACATTATCCCACGTCACTGCCACCATGTCGTCACGTCAACCATTGCGCCCGACCATCTGCCGATCTGTCCTGCCACTTCACCATCCCCGTGGACCAATCAGAGCCCGCCACCTCACTTATGACGTCAGCCGGCCCTGACCCCACCTATGACATCATGCTGACGTCAGCAGAAAAACGCGCCAAAGTCCAAAAAACCAATATTATGGTGAAATTTCGTGTTTTTCCCATTTTCTCACAATAGACTTTGTTGCGCCTGCATGCGATTTTCACGTCCAAAGTCCGCCAACCTGCAGAACCTGACCAGGAGACCAGCGGCGCGCCATTCCACAGTCATCCGTGACCATTGCCTACTCCTCACCAGGTATTTTCCGCTATAAATCCTTCACGTACCTGCTTTGTCTGTTATTTCCCTCAAAAGAGCTCATAACAGAAAAAACTCTTGAATTCACCGGCAGAAATCCTTGCACCTGCCCCTTTGACAGTTGTGAACTCGAACAATACTAGCAGAGCCTTGTTTACCTGCATTTTCATTGAAAAAACCATGCTCTGTCTTCGCAATCGCGGCAGACTCATTCAAACCGAATTTAACTACTGAGAGAGACAGAGTGAGGCCAAAAATTTGTCCTATTTTGCACTGCAAATAGTATTTCAATTGCTATTTACTAGAACTACTCTCTGTTCCCGATAAATTCACCTCCCTGGTAAAGAGACATTCCTCTGTACTGTCCTGCTCAATTAAAACCACTTTGCACTCAATTCAAAATCCTCTTTTGCAATGGAGACACCTGTAGTACTAAATGTTCAGCCTCTGAATGCCCCTCAAAGGAACTTGAAATGGAAAGCCTTGGCAGATATGGATTACCAAATTACAGAAGAAATGTTTATGAGCAGCAAATTCCACATTCATCTGTTGAATGAGTTGAAAGCCAAGCATGAAAACGGGACAGATATATTGGGCTTATGGGACTCTTTCCTCCCTATTTTCAAGCTCCCTCAGGTCAACCAGTTCCCTGAACTAATCCACCTGTGTGCTGAACAATATGATGTTTCTCAGAGGGCTGTTGTTGACCCATCTGGTTCAGTACTTTTCTATGTTACCCCTCAAGCTATCAGAGACATGCTTTGCTTCAACCCTCAGAAGAAGTTGGTCCCTTTGTCACTAGTGAACCTGATAAAACAAGGGGATAAACTGACAGATGCTCAAATTATCAAACTTAATCAATTATACATTAACTCTGACATTGTGATGTACCCTCCAATTGGTCATGTATATCTCAATGAGCTGGGCAGAGACCTTGCAGATATGATTTGTCCCATCTTGGGATATAGTTCAATTGAGCATATTGATGCAACTGTGCTGGTAATGATGCTTATGTTTGCTCCTGGCAAGTCACCAATCTGCTATGACTATGCCACCTACATATCAGACAAGATTCATGAGCAATTGATGAATTTGAGGAGAGATAGGATGTTCAGATACACCTCCTACATTTACCATTTGATCTTGTACCATCAACATGAGAAATTTCATTTTTCAATCAAAAGAATGGATGCCCAAGGCAATCCCAGATCAGTGGTCTATTGGTCTTCTGTCTTCCACACTACACCTGAGTCTCCATACACTTACTGTGAATTCATGGATCTGTTCATCCATCCAGCTATGGCAATGCTGATGAGCTCACCTCCTCCGAGACTCACTGATGACATGCAGAGAATTCTTCAGCTATCCAAAGCTTACAGCATTGGGGATTGGTACTTCTACCAAAACCACACTGTCATCAGGATATATGGGTGTGATCTACCTCCATTCAGATTACCTAAGTATGTGCCTATGAGGCTATTTGCCCTAGAGTACTTTAGGCAATTTGGCAGAGTTGATGTGCTTCACTTTTCAGGAAAAGGCAAAAAAGCACAGTTGAAGGTGAAAAGCCAACTTGGCCATTTTATCTATAACGAGAGGGAGCAAGGATGGAGGGAAGCAGAGAGAATGCTTGAGTCCCTTGGCCTACAAACCAGTTTCCTATGGGCACCCTATGACCCTAATCATTTCATAACTATGAGGAGGCTCAAATATAAGTTATCTGCCTATGATCACCATAGTATCCCTCACATTGAAAAATATGCAAACCAAGACAAATGGAGGAGAGGGACCTTAGAAGATCCCGTGTCACAAGAAGAGCTAAACCAGAGGGCACTAAGGAATCTAAGGAAGATGGCTGACCTTGAACTTTGTTCACAGGTATTCACACTTCCAAGCACACAAGCGGGAGGCTAGAGCAGCTGCATCCTCCTCAACTGCCAAACAGCAAACTACCAAGGCCACTGAAAATATATCCAGCAAAGGCAAAGAAAAGGAAATGGAGAAAGAGCAACCACATCAAGAGAAGGAGCAGTCACCTCCAGTGACTCAAGAGCAGGCAGATAAAGAAAGGCAGCAGCAGGCAGAGCAACAACAGCAACAAGGATTGCAGCAAGAAGAAGGGCAACATGACAGACAGCAGCCCTTACAGCAGGAAAGAGTAATTGATACTCCAACTTCCACTGAGCAACAGGCTCAGAACATAGTGCCTCCTAGGCCAGAAGTCACCACTGATGCCTCGGTCCTCCAAACTCCACAGAAGGAGGACTTAAGCAAAAAAAGGGATAGAGAAACTCCTCTGACTTCATGTATCAACCAGGGAGAGAAAAAACAAAGATTGAATGACTTTTCGGAGGATGACATAGCAATAAGACAAGCATTAGGCATGGGCCCACCCAGCAGAGAAGCTTCAGCAAGTTCCTTCCAGCAGGAACAAGAGAGAACAATGGGAGGAGAAGTCAGCTCCTCCGGCCAGCAGAAAGAAGGTGGACTCAGTATCAAACAGCAATTTATAGACATCAAAAGGAGGAGTGATCCTATCAAGATACAGCTGTACAATCATCTGTTAAACATGGCTCCCACCAATCAGCAAAGACTCATGTCTGCCTTTGATGTAAGTGAAGGCAAAATGATCATGAGTCATTTTATGCCCACAGCACTGCATCCCCAATCTGCCTCAGATTACCTCAGGACCAACCTGGAGGTCCTGGCCAAAGACATACACCCAATGGATAAAATTGAACTGCACAAACAGACTGGTGAGATGGTGTATGCCTCCTTGGCAGACAAAACATTAGAAAATTACAAGCTGGAGAGCAGCCTTAATGCCACAGCCTCTCAGCTGGAATTGGAGAGGGCATCATCCCAGGCGAAGGACAACAGAATAAGGTCCTTGGAAGACATAATCATTGAAATTGGGCATGATCCCAAAGATATTTCAGGAATACAGGAAATCTTGAAGTTGAGGGATGCTGACATGGCTGCCTTGAGGAAGAAAATCAAACTCCCAGCTACCATTCACCCTCAGACAGATGAGGTAGCCCAACAAAGGCATGAGCAGGATACCACAGATTTATTGATTTCCATTTATAAACAGCTTGTTCAGGCACAAGAGAAATTGGGAGAATCTGAGGCTACACAAGCGGCCCTGCAAGCAGCATTGAAACAAAGAGAAGAGGGTCAGACCTCTCAGCCTCCTCCTCAGATCATCAATCTTGAGGAAACTGCTCCTATCACTGCTCCTCCTCCTCAACCGACTGAACAGACAGCAACATCTACTTCAGCAGCGCCAACAACTACAGAGCAGGCCCAAAACCTGGATATGCAAAAGCTGAAGAATGAAATCCAAATCCTGGAAGCTCAAATGACAGAGTTAAAAGAGACCAGGGAAAAGTTAGCCAAAGTCAATGATAGGTATGATAAATCCAAACAAACTATGCCACAGAAGGACAGGGAGGTGAAAGCCCTCAAAAAAAGAAAAAAAGAGCTAGAGAATGAGCTCAAGTTAGTTAAGGTGGTGGCTGAACTTAAAATAGTGCTGTGGGCTAATATTGGTCAATCTATCAATGAGCAATGGCAATATATTGAAACTATCCATGAGCAACTAGAGCTCATCCCAAAGGCACAGAAGGAGTTCACAGATCAAGAGCTTTATTGAACAATATGCCTGAAGTGGCCACCAGAATGATCAATGTACTTAACCATAAAACAAGTTCTCAGTTAGCTACCATGGGAATTACAAACAGAACTGAGACTATCCAAATGGTCAAAAGGGTTCTCACACTGAGAAACTTAGTGCAGACATTGGAAAGAAGAACCCAGGATATGCAGACTGAGGTGAACAGGTTTTTGGAAAAGTTTCAAGTGTTAGAAAGCAGAGGGCTCCCTAGCTTAATGAACAGCGCAGGGAGATTGTTCACACATGACCAGTATACCAAAAGGGTCAACACATTTGCCACTAGTCAGATCAATGAGAAGCCCAGCACCTCAGAGGAAACAAGCCAGCCATGGGACAGACTCTCTATAACAGAGTAGAGAATCTATTTTTTATAATGAATGAGATCAATCACCTGTTTGGGGTGGCTCCCAATTTCTACAAGTATACAGAGGCAGAGGAGACAATGGATGCCATTCTCAGGCATCAACTCCCTACGCAAGACTGGTGGACAAATGCAATACAGAAGATTTTGTAGATAGGGAGCCACTCACCAATTTTTGTTTCTTAAAAAGTATCAGTTGTCATGCAGAGCACAGTTTAACAAAAATCAGCATGCATTGTGGATTAAAGCTGAGCCAACTCAGCAGATGTATCGGCCAACAAAGCAGAAATAGAAAACTACATGTGGCAGGGCCGAGAAAATACAGCGCAACAAGAAATAAAGACACATTATTCAGCGTTAAAGCAAAACGGCTCAACCGACTCAATGACCTCCAAAGGTCAAATTATCCTCTGACAGACATAAAGAGCATTTATGCTGCATTCAAAGTTGTAATAACTTCTTTTCTACTTTCTGTACGAATTTATGAAGATATTTTCTCTCTCAGATGACTCAATGCCTGAGATATTTTGTATAGGCATTCCTATAAAGTCCCCTTCGCATGAGCTTGCAAGGGTTGTTGTTGATTTCTCCTGAAGAAGTTCTTATGCTGTAATCCTTTCATAAGTTAATAAAGAAAGTGATGGAATTTCTCGGATTTCTGAGGTGTTGAATGCGTCCTGGTGTCTGTTGGAAACTGCTGGATTCCTGTGTATTTCATCATACAATAAGTCTCTGTAACTCTCTCTGTTATGTATTTTGTTTGTTAAATCCATATGTTATCTAACTTTAAATATTTAGCAACAAGGAAAAAGAATAACTTTCAGGATTTATTCAAAGAATACCCTGAGTTCAATCTGTGTTGTTAATGAATGTTTTCTTCAGATGCAATCTTGATAAGTGTAATTCTTAACTGCTGCACTTACAGAATACATCTTTCACACTGACCTTTGTCACAGGAATTCAAGTTTTGCTCCTGTGCACCGTGTTACACTTTCACCTCACCAGCTTAATAGAAAATTCTTAATTGCTTTCTATTGGTTGACATACATCACCATTTAAGCTAAATTTGTTTGTCTGACATACACAATAGGCCTTGCAATTTGAGCACTACCAATCATTGCATATTTAGGAATTTCACATCTACATCACGCGGTGAACCTTGAAAGACAAACTTCTAAGCAAGATCAACTCTAAAATAAACCTCAATGAGCATAAAAACACTTTGGAACCCAACACAACACATCTAGAAGTCTAGGCTAGAGACCTGTTCCTGCGTCGTAAAACCTGGTAACTATCATTTTCATCGAAGGTTGGGTGATTCCTCCTCTTTGATTCGACAAGTGCCAGTACAGACTTGTGCTCCCCATATCGTCAAGTATATATTGGGAGAGCACAATAGGCTGATATCCTTTATCCTTAGGAAGCCGTGTCTGCCACCTTATCGATCGCAATGCACTGAACACAGCATTCGGGAAGATTGACTGTCATACATAAGTCCTTGGTAATTTCTCTATCATTTATCATCAAGGTGTATTTTGCAGTTTTATGATCGGTTTGGTATAACCTCTGTCTAGATTTCCAGAGTAGTCACTTTCGTTCCTTTTCAACTCCTTAAATGAAAAGGTCCATCTGAGCACTTGTCACTTCGGGCTCATTAAAAATCGAAGGCAACTAGAGTCACCTTTAGCTTTTTCTCGACTCTTAAAAATTGAAAAAGCAAGTTGCGTCAAAGTGTCTTTAAAATTTATTTTAATTGGAATAACATCCTTGTTCCTTCATTGATCTGAGTTTGAGATAATGGAATCTACCAGTCAAGGAATCCCTCTTAGAGGGAATCCTAGTCCTTTCTCCTCTTGGGGATATATTAGTTCTCCATATATGGCTACATTGTCCCTTCCAGGAATCACAATCAGCCTACCAGTATGGCTTTTCTCGACCTTTGTCATTCAAAACACCGTAATTCCTCAACAATATAATCAGCAACCATATGATACTGAAGTTACCCCTTCGCCTTCTACTTCATTTGTTTCTCCTTCCCCTTCTTCCTCTTCACTTGGTGAAACTAGTGACACTAAAAACCAAGTAGCTGAGAAGAAAAATAAAGGAAAGAAGAAGAAGAAGCCAGCTAAACAATGGAGCAACAATGCATCATCTGGCATAAATCTACACATTAAAGTTTCTAAACCAAAAACTCCATGCGTAATTTGAAAGGAGAGACATTACCATCGAGATTGCCCTTGCACCCCACGGATCTTGAGAGAATGGTCTCCCCATTTGCACCATTCAGTGTCATCAACCCCTGACAGTCAGGTTGACAGTGCACCATCAACTAGTGAAAACGAAGTCAATAGACAGAAAGGAAAAGTAAGAGTTCCATGTAGGTTATGTGAAGGTGATCATACTCTTCACCGTTGTCCTTTTTTGGACAAAGCCAAAAGCATTTTGGATAACCGTCTTGCTTCACCGCAACAACTTCCACCTGGATACAAGAAACTCTTGCCAAGTCCTTAGCAATTGAAAACCCGATTGACATAACTCAATTGTTGATCGAATCGCCTATCATTTAAAGTAAAACTTCTAAGTCCACAGCGGACCAAATTCAACTGGTCGAGATGGCAGTCGACCCAGTCTTTCCTTCAGAAGGCCCACCTTCAGATGATACGGTTTCCAAAGAGAATGAGAATGACACCGTTCAAATTCTTTTTGTCAATACAGAGTCTAATGAACTTGGGGGCAATGCACCCATTCCTTTACAACAGGAAGAGACCCCCCCAGTTCATGAGACTTATCTGGACATTTATCCGGTACCTCCTCCAAGCAGTCTAGTCGTTTTCTTTGATTGGAATCAACTAGAAAAACCTTGCCTTTCATCTAATGTACCATTCTGAATCATAGTACAAGTTTACAAAATGATCGTGTCTGGCACTATCATAGATGAAGGGGCT